>CAHIKZ030000129.1:832500-1225000 GCA_903632075.3 Acanthosepion pharaonis | reverse complement strand
TCAATAGCACAATTGGCCCTGATCTGGCATCTCGTCTGCAGTCGCTCTCTCACAGACGTGCCGTCGCCTCCCTCTGTCTTTTTTACAAATACTTTCCCGGTAACTGCTCCGATGAGCTACTTTCGCTGATTCCCAGACTTCATGAATTTAAGCGTTCAGCTAGCCTGGCATCTCGCTCTCACCTTTTCACTGTCGAAAATGTTAAATGTAGCCGTATCTTCTACTCCAATAGCTTCATGTCTCGCACTTCTCGCCTGTAGAACTCCCTCCCCTTTTCCTATTTCCCTGATAGCTATAATCTCCAATTAGTCAAATGTAATGTCAATCGACGTCTCCGGATGCCCTGTTCTATCCTCCTATCCTTCTCTTCATCCTTTCCTCTACCCACTCCTCGTTGCTCTCGCTCCAACTCTCTGTAACCCCTTGCTTGCTAGTGGCTTCCCGCCTTGCTTGGGATGAAACGCTTAAAAAAAAAATTACATCGATATCCGCTATACAATCAAGCCAGGAACTCGTTTGAAACGAACAGTTTTGTAAATAGACTAGCCAGTGGCATTGATGCCTATTCCATCGGGCAGGTGACTGAGTTATATATGAGGGTTGGGCGATAAATGTGCATAAATTTATATTTTTCTGGCAGAAACGAGAATAAATACGAAGATACGTCTGTCGAGAGTTTGTTTTGATTTCCGATTTGGGCTCATAAGTGTGACGTGGGGAGAAGTTGTAGGGTTGTTTTTTGGTATAAGTTATGTTGATGTTTGTTTTCCTTGTACCCCCCCCCACACACAACTACCGTCATTGACTACCAAACCCTCACCTCCACCATTCCCTGTGGGAGGGAGTTAAGAGGAACTCGATGAGTAGGAAATGAAGAAGGATGAGGACAAAAACAAGAAACTAGGTTGAGAGAATAAAGAATCGGGCGGGGGGGGAGGCAGTATGTGATTTAAGAGAAAGAAAAAAGGTTAGAAAGAGTGGGGGGGAGATAGAGCGTGAAGGAGAAAGGGAAAGATAGAAAGATTAGTGGGAGAGTAATGTGTAAAGAGTAAAAAGAAATGGGACAGAAAACAGAGGAGACTGAAAAGGGACGGAGAAAGTCAAGAAGAAATATTTTTTTTAAAATGAGGCGAGAAAAAGGAAAACACGAAAAGACTTCAGATTGCAATGAACGAAGTAAAGAGTGGAATCAGGAAAACGCATGTAAAGAAAGACAATGTTAAAAAAAAAAAAGTCGATGCTTTTTATTTAATTTATTTTTGTTTGCGTTTTTGCCTGCAAAAAATAAAAATACAATTTTCTCAACAATCTGCTTCTATAATTGGTAACAGAATTTTGACAAATTCACACTGTTCTTCTGCCTTTTCCGGTCTAATTATCTTTCACGCTCTATTCATCAGGATTCGTATCATTAGTTTTTTGGGGGAGACCTTAGCAAAGGGAAAAATAACTACTAAGAGCCTCACGAGATGGGACGTTGTGGAGAGTCATGATTGCCAGTGTCCTAAAGGGACACAACACATAGAAGAAAACAAACAATTTTCCCATGAAAAGGAAAATATCGCTCGGATTGGAGAACGTCTAGAGGAACAATATAAAGCACTGCGTTTTTAACTTCAAAGCCTTTTCTTTTGTAATCGATTCACCCCAAGCAAGGCGATCATGCCACTAGTACGCAGTTTTACAGGCAGTGAAAGAAAGTGAGACTACTTTAGTGAAGACGAGTAAAGAAAGGGCAGCGATTGACATGTCAGGGAAGGAAGAAATCGAAAGAGTTCCACAGGTGAGAAGTGCAAGAACAGAAACTGACAGAGCAGAAGTGGCGACTGCATTTAACTAGTTCAACAGTAAAATGGTGAGACCTAATTGCCAATTTAGTAGCACGCTTAAATTTATCTAGTCGAGGCACAGGAAAAAACCAAAGCTCATCAGAACAGTTGCCATGAAATTATTTGTAGAAGGAGGGAAAACACGACAAGTCAGTGAGAAAGTGACTGAAGGCGAGATACGTGGTCAGGATCGATTACATTGCAGACCCTTCTCTGAATTTTGTCAAGAATCTCGAGATGTACATCAGAACACAAAATCAATATTCAATGCACAGACGAATGGCAGATTTATAAATATGCAAGATGGATTTTGATGAGAAATGATTTCTGGCACGATAAAGTGAACCAGATTTCCTCGCAGTAGATGTAGCAATTGATTCAGTATAGTCGCTCCACTTCATCTTAGACTGGCAACTAGGTCTTACCGTTAAACTGATGAAAAAAGGCTCATCAGAACAGTAGCCATGAAAATATTTGTAGAAATCAGATATGGCATCAGTATTCAATTCATGGGCGAATGGTTGATTTATAATTATGCAAGATGGATTCTGACCAAAAGTCTTCTGGCACAAAATGATGAACCAACTTTCTTATCATTGGAGGCAAATATAATTTCGTTATGGCTACTTCGATTTGGTGTAATGGTTAACCAACTTATCTCGCTACATCAATTACGACTGAGTAGTGGGTTCGATACTTAAACTCAATCAAGACCTCAAGTGGAGCTCGTACAGATGATCCATCGCTAAAGATGCTGGAAAAATGGTTGGTTCTTTGTACCGCTCCAATAAGAACTCATGTTATCCTCTACATTTACGAGAGTCAGATCAGGCTGAAATTGGGGTACTGCTACCATATAGTGAGCGAATTCCCGTCGAATCCATTACATTCACTTACGTGCTAATACCATTGGGAAAGGTATGAATCCTCTTCTCCCCGCAGCTATGGGTAAATAGCAGAACAGTCTGGTTTCTATAGCTTTGGCTGACAACTAATCTACCGCAGAAATAAATGGCAACCTACTGCGGTGAAAAAATTTGCCTCGTCAGTCATGTATCGAAAGATACATGATCACTTATGTGTGTATCACGCATGGAACATAAGATTTTATGCTACGGGATATAGGCAGGAACTACCCAGTTTTCACTTTCCAACCTCCATAGTCCAAAAACGTCTTTGCGTCCTTATGGGTGATGAATTATTTTCCACCCTACAACCCCCTTCTCACTACTCTATCGCTATTTCCATGGAAAGTGCTCAGACGAGCTACATTTCTTAGTTCCACCCGTTCTAACCTTCATGGATAAGACTCTCCATGCTACACACATTGACTTAAACTATCCTCATTCCTATTGGTGAGACATAAGTTCCACTCAAGCAGATTCTTCACACGAACCGCTGCTCTGTAGAACCAACTCTAAAGACGGTGTTTCCCGGTCATTACAATCTTAAACTGTTCAAGTCTAGGATTAACCGTTACCTTCCCCACATAACTGTGCCTTTTACCTCAAGTGGTTCCCGAGCCTGGTACTTAGTGAACATCACTGTAAAAATAAATGTATAATATATTAAATACAAAGAAAAATAACTCGGTCTATACATTCGAAAACTAACGACCATATTTAAATAATTTTACAACTGCATTTGGGGATATTTTTTACATAAGTAATTTAATTTTTAAAGGTTTATCCCTTGTTTCCTGTTTAGGATTGGGTTTCCGGTTCCTTCTAAAGTCTGCTTCAGCTCTATACTCCTCATGATTGTCCTTTCCTACGCCACACTACACACACCAACTCTCTACCTTGAGTGGCTCTTGGGACTTGTATTGGTTGAACAATAGTAAAAAAAAATCTACAGTTAACTATATTTTCATATCTACGAAAGAATTCTGCTTTTTAAATCATTAAAAATTATATTTAAAAATAAAATAAAAACAAAGGAAATTAAAAATAGACAATTTATTAGCTTGATCTCCCCTATATGCTAATTCTTTTGGCGTTTGTTTGTACCTCCTGTTACCATGACATCAAAATATCTCATTACTAAGAAGAGAACAGGTTACGTTACCGATACATACATAATCACATTGAGTTTTATGTTGTTCTTCTATGTTCGGGGTCCCTTCAAGATATAGACGTTGTCGAGAGCCATGATCTCCTATCTCTTGGGACTCTTAGCATTTTTCTTTGCTATAGCTCCTACACTCCGTTTTGCCCTCCATTCGCACAAGCTCGTCACGAAAGTCACTCGCTGACCCTCCCCATTTCTCTTGCCCTCAGTAAGTCCTGTGAAGGTTAAGTTTTACAAGACCTTCTTCCTTATTGTGTCTAAGGAATTTCAACTGTCTTTTCATGATTCTGAATAAAAGTGTTCTGTTGCCATTTTCTTTAAGACTTTCTCGTTGCTTCCAATGAATTCTCAGTATCCTCCTGTAGAACTACATTTCTGCTGCCTCTAGTTTCTCTCCTCATCCGTGGTGAGATTGTCTAGTACTCACTGTCATAGAAGAGATCGATATCACATAGCAGTTTAACAGTCTTTTTTTGTCTTTTTTTTTTTTTCTACCGATTTTTTTTTCGTTTCTCAGTACCTAGCTTAGTTCTTGGCATGCTTGTTTCGCTACTGAAGATATCATTGTTTCTTCTATTACTCCAGCAAAAATGCACAGTCCATCACAATTATGTCATCATGGATTCCTGAAAATCGGTGGTATATATTCAAACAAACAGTTTATACACGTTATTTTTTTTTTTCAATTCTAGACACTATTTCAGAGAATATTAATAATTATCTCACAGGCTACATCGTCAATCTATCCTAAAAGCATTTTTTTTTTTTTTTTTTTTTTTTTTTTTTTTTTTTTTTAAGCAAAGAAATTTTAGTTTTGTTTTATTATATTCATTGATTCGTATTCTGTGGGTTATAAACCGTTTGTAGGTTATTTAACGCCATAAAGTTTCGCCCTTGCATGGAGTATTGCTGCCATATATGGTCTGGAGCACCTTCTGTTTACCTCGGGATTCTTGATAAGCTCCAGAGACGGATATGCAATATCTGTTCTGGCATCTCGTCCACAGTCGCTCTCTCACAGACGCGCCGTCGCCTCTCTGTCTTTTTTACAAATACTTTCATGGTAATTGCTCCGTGGAGCTACATTCGCTGGTTCCCAGACTTCATGAATTCAAGCGCCCTACGAGGCTCGAATCTCGCTCTCACCCTTTCACTTTAGCTGTCTCTTCTACTCCAATAGCTTCATGTCTCGCACCTCCCGCCTGTGGAACGCCCTTCCCTATTCCAGTTTCCCTGAGAGCTATAATCTCCAACTATTCAAATGTAATGTCAATCGACATCTCCAGTTGCCTTGATCTATCCACTATCCTTCTCCTCATCCTTTCCTCTATCACTCCTATCTGATCTTGCTCCACATCTTCTGTAACCCCTTGCGTCCTAGTGGCTTCTCGCCTTGCTTGGGGTGAAACGCTTAAAAAAAAAATTTTAGATCATAAGAATTTTTTTTTTTTTTTTTTTTTGAGATAAGGAATTAGTGGTTCAAGTCCTACTAATCAACACATTTAGGAGGGTAAGAGATGGCTTTATATATTTCCCAATTTTATTTGCGCGTAAGGGAATATAAATCCCAACTGGATCTCGGCACTCCTATTAACAATTCCTAGCCATTATTCATTACACCAACTGCACATCCGAATTTACAGAAATTAAACCATACAAAATACATCACTCCTCTATAATCAGCAACAGTACAAGGAGAGTGTCGAAGAATGAACGATGCCAATGCCGGGAGAGTGTATATATATCTATCAAACAGAGTAACATGATGGGCATATTTGAACTTCATACATTCGTATCCCAGCGCCAATTTATTGACGTGCTTCTGTTTCGCTCGGTCGTTGCCGTAGTAATATTAGTAATAATAATAATAATAGTAGTAGTAGTAGTAGTAATAGTAGTGATGATGTCCCGTTCTTTTAATTGTTGTAAACAGTGGTGATAACTTTTTGGAATGTTGTTAATAATGATGTTTGTAAATTGTGGAGAGTGGAAGCTCTTAATGATGCTAAAATATCCAAAGACGGATAATTTAATTACAAGCAAACGAGGAGGGCAGAAATGATAATTAAATTCTAGATTCAGTTTTAAAACATTAACAGATTGTGACATTTATCAGAGAAATGAAATTTAAATTTTTATTATTGAATTATTCCAAAAATTTAACACATCAGTAGATAGTTATTAATGTCAACAACCCAGCATAAATAGTTATTAATTTTTTAAAAATTAGTAATTAATGTATATTATTCATAACTACATGTATAAGAATGTCGTTTTTGATAAAAGTTTTTTAAAAAAAATAACCATAAGTACATAAAAAATGCGTATATTATCGAAAATCCCTTTTTCCACAATATAGCTATTTGTGATATGTTATAATGCTTATTACCTAAACAATAATATTACTGAATATTTTTTAAACATTAAAGTATATTTAATCACTTTTCTCTAATAGCTGTCGTGATCTGTAAAAATAAAATAGAAAACTGATACACACAAAATCAAAAAGCAATATGTTATCAAAATCCTAAGCAATATAGTGATTTTCCAAGTGTAGCTTAGACGTGGTACAAGGTCAAAGGTAGGGTACACCTAGTGAGGAACTTACTGCTCAGTAGTAACTGTTCTAGCTCGACAAGTTTGCTAACCATTACCAAAGCAATATAAGTTTGATTTCCCCCTATTTCCTAGTATAATATTCAAAGATTAGTGTCACGTAAAGCCTCTTGGTGCCATACTATCGGAATATTTCATTATGAAAAAGAGCGCAAAGCAACGTGACCGATAAATAGACAGCCAGATTCTATAATTAAAAAGAATTAAAAAAATGATTTAATTTTTTTATTATTATTTTTTCTTTGCCGCCTAATCCAACAATTTATTCCATGTCAACTTAACGTTTTTCCTTCCCTTCCCACCCCGTCAAATTTCCACTATCTGTATTCTTTTTTTGGGGGGAAAACATGGACCTTTTTATGCCTGCAAAAAACGGCGTGTCAAAAAAAAACAGGTTTTCACTTGACAAACTTTTATTTTAACTAACTTTTACTCTTCGGCGATGTTTACTTTCAAAAGCGATAATAAAATTATAGCAAAACCTAAACATATATAAATGAATTTATACTTATTTTTTTGTTCTTAAGAATTGATAACAAAAATAATAAACACTATTGGATTGTTTATTTACACTATTGATGGTGTTTATTTGAATGGTTGGCAAAATATCGACTAATTGCCAATTAATTCGAACGTTATAAAATGGTGAATGTTTTCATATTTATTTCTATATAAACTGGCAAATGATAAATATTTCATTAATTTTAATTGTGTTACTTTTTAGAATGCTGTAATTTAAAATTATTCCTTTAAATAAACAATCTAATAAATAAAGTTTAATATTTTTATTGTAAATTGTCGGGAGCAAAAGAAATACATAAATTCACTTTCATCGCATATTTGTTTTATTACAATTCTAATCTCGTCTTGGGTATAACGATAAATGCTTCTGGTTGGGATGTTTTGAGTAACGTAGAACTACCTCTTAATTGGTGGTGTTCCTAGGTCCACCGTAACCCGGGGTGGTAGCACCTGTTAGGATCTCGGCTATGGGAAAATATTGAAACCCACACTGGGGTCAAAAACATTATGAAAGTATAAAAATACACTTTTTGTAGTATGTATACCAACAATACATTACTGGAAAAGGAAGAGAAAAATTACCTGCAATATGTTTTTGAAAAAAATTACCAAAGCTCTCAAGAAAATTAAATTTCGATATTAAATGACCCATAAGAAGTTGATATGCCGTTAAACAAACCACACACTTCTTATCATCGCTTTTTAAAACAGAATTAGAATTAATTTCAACTCTGAATTAATGAATTCTAAATTTATCTTATCTGCTAATGATTTTTCATGCTAAATTAAATGATTAACACCGACTCATTGTATTTTGTTTAGGAATTTATGGAAATTGATAACTTTGATTTTAAATTGAGTTGATATTAGTTCCGAGTTGAAATTAGTTCCGTCACTCAAACATTGCCGGAGGGTAAAGATAGTTTTAACACTCCGTTCTTTTTGTTTTCTTTTTTTTTTTTTGTGTTTTGTGTTTTGTCTGTGTTTAGTGTTTGTGTTGTGTCTTGTTTGCGTTTTGTCTTGTTTTGTTTTTCGGATACGAGCGTCCATGTTTTCCCTTTTTATATACTTTCGTACAGGTTAACTAGCAATGTTCGAATTGTTGGTATCTGTCGCCTTGTATTTGTCGGCATTCGTGTCACGGTGTATCATCGGAAGAAACGAAATTATACGTACTTAAGAATAATACCGTACATTCTACTTGAGCTATTATTTTGCTTTTTGCTTTTATTTCACTGGGTTTTGGCGGTAGTGGGTTGGGTGTCTCTTGGACTGAATGGACCGACATGGCTCCCATTGGGCAAGTCTGGTTTTTGTCAGCTATCGAAATGGTGAGGCCCTTCCCCATCAGAAACATTCTTGTCTATGTTCTGCTTCTTCTCATAGCAACAAAAGGAAAAGAACTAAAGAGAAAAGTAGACAAATAAATAAATTACTGACCTCCATTAGTTAAGGCTGACAACGGATAGAACAACCAATTCTAGAACTGTCATTGCCGAGGTCGAATTCACAAGAGTGTACAACTCGAGAGATGAAAATAGCCGGGCCTTCCAAGATAAGGGAAAAACTTTAAAAGTGGGGAAGTGATAAATTTACTCATCATTATCGGCGCGCTCGAAACTATCATGAAAATAGTTTTAAATGGATTGGAAAAAATATAATTCTTTTAAGTGATCATCGAGAAAGTTTTATGGAAAACAGGGTTAGCAAGGAAGCTTATACTTAGAATCATAGACAGTTGAAGACATAATGAGGAAAGAGGATATAGAGAATTTAACACTCACAAGACATTGAAGATGAGAGAAGCCGGGGAAACTGTGAGTAACATACTGAAAGAATGTGTCTTTGTTCTGTCATCCTTTCACAGAGTAAGAGATAAAGGGTCAAAAGTAACTTACAAAAATAAATTAGAAGAAATTGTGGATAGCCATTATTACCCATGCACTGAAAGAACATGGCACACAAAAGAAGAATGTAGTTTTATTCGTGATATTATTAGAACATGCGGCGTATCGGGCGTTTTGAGAAAAAGAATGAATCAAAGATATATGGCTAGATTTAAATTTCTGTAACTGGTTGGTCTCGGTGGCTTAATTTGTCAGGCAGCTTATTCTTTATTTCTGATTTGCTTTGAGTAGGATGACTGTCTTCAATAAAAAAAGCATTTGAAATGAGATTAAAGAAATAATAGTAAAAAAAAATTATTATTTGTATATTGTTAATAATAATAAGTTTCTTTTTTCCATTTTCTTCACAATTCACTTTATTTAAAACGACACATTCCGAAAGCTTCAGATGACAAGAAATGTGCAACAAAATGCGTTCTTAAGAACTGTACGCATCCTGAATAAATCTCTCGTGTCTTTTCATTCTCTATTTGGGGTTGGTGTGCTTTGATAAAAGCGATACAGGAACCGTGACATTGTATTCCACTGTTGTCTTTTATTGCAAATCTAAAAACCTTTACCACTTTTAAATATTTGAAGTTCTTTGCTTCCAATATTGTATGTTACTTCTGTCAAAGGTTACTCTTGATAAATGACTCGAGTGAGTGAGAGAACTATCTAAGAATCATTTACGTTCTTTCTTCATTTTCTCTAAGTTTCTTTATAAATTTACAAACCACGACACATGGTTCCTACTGAAAAAGGGGTGATAACGAAAATAAATACAGAAATTAGAATTATACAGGCGTTGCGTATTAACTCAGTAGCACAAAAGGTATGATTGGGTGGGAACGGGGATTCATTGGGAATTATCCAAACCAGAAACCGTCGTCAGAGAAAATGGAAAAATAAATTTCTGCATGATTTTAAAACTAAAACGTTTATTCTTCATATAAATATGGAGAGCATTTCAATAAAAGAATAATATAAAATATTGATTGAAGAGGTATGGTGGAGTAATGGATAACGACTCTGATTGGGGAGAGCCGAGTTCAAATTCCAGTCGGATCAATTACATTCACTTACGTGGTAATACACTTGGGAAAGGTATGAATCCTCTTTTTGTCCCCAGATTAGCAGGGCAGACTGGGTTCTAGGAGAAGGAAAAACTCTGAATTCAAAACCAGCCTGAAGAAGGTCGGGCTCCGTCAGACTATCCTGCACAAGAAACACCATTTCTCCTACGGCTGCAGTACACATGGTGCCCCTACGGGTCACGGGATAAAAAAAAAATTGCTTGAAGCTGATCAGTACCTGTGCCTGTTTAATTGTAACCATACGTTAATCTTACACATGTTTGCATGTGCATATATTTTTTATTTTTTTTTTTTTAGCATTCCACTTTAGGGAGGCGATAATGCCACTAAGACGCCAGTGGATACTGAGAGTGAAAGAGAAAGGGAAGAATTTACTGAGGAGAAAGGACGATATAAAAGCAGTATATGCATAAAACAATATAAAAACATTCCAACTGTAACAAAACTTTAGACAATTTTTTCATTTATAAATCTTTTTATTTTTTTTAATCATTTCACTCCAAGCAAGGCGATAATGGCGCAAGTAGGGTTATAGGGAATGAAACAGAATGAGAAGACTTTATTGAGAAAAAGGAACAGTATTCAGAAAGACAGAAGATGGCGAAGGACAGTGCCTTTAAATTTTTGAAGATTGTAGTTGACAGGGAAGCAAGAAATCGGATGGAAGTTCTGCAGGTGAAAAGTGCGAGAAAAGAAACTGTTAGATGTAACTGTAAGTTCTATCCTTTTCAAGAGTAGAATGATGTGACCAAGTTGCCAATTAGTATGCTTAAATTCATGTAGACGACGTACTAAGGAGGAGAACTCATTAAAACAACTGCCAAGAAAATATTTAAAGACAAGACAAAGAAGCCACTCCTCATCGGTGCGAAAGTGACTGATGTCGTGATGCCAGGTCAGGATGAATAACATTAGTTTTTTTTTTTTTTTGGTTTTTGTCGAGAATCTATAGATATATAGTCGGTGCACACCAGATCAGATATGGTAGCAATATTCAATGCACGGACGGTTGGTAGATTTATAAATGTGAAAAATTAATTCTGACGAGAGAAAAAAATTACCTGTCACAATACAGTGAACCAATCTTCTTAACATCAGAGCTAGAAATTGATTCACTATAATCATTTCTCTTTGTCAGTAAAAGAAACCTGAGATCGTGAAGTCGCAATGAGTTTCAGTTATCTGTGCATGCATCCACACACACAATATTTACATAGATATATGTCAATGTGGTTCCATGAAAATACCAGCCAAGTATTTAGTTTTGAATTAGGTGCGTTTCGAAAGCGCATTAGAATTGCCTTCTAAATACTAAGCAAAGTATTAAAAACATTTAACTTTCGTTAGAAACAAAGAAAAGCAGTCCTCCTCTGCGTTACTTGATGATAAAGACTTGACAGAAAAGAGATGAGGCTCTACAGAAGGATACTTAGAATTCCATGGACTGAACATGCGAGTAACGTGGAGGTTTTAAAGAAAATGGAAACACAACGGATTCTTAAACTTAGTATTAGAAAGAGACAGTTGGAATTTCTAGGACACATAATGAGAAAAGACGGTTTGGAGAATTTAACACACATAGTGTATATTGAAGGCAAGCGGAACCGAGGAAAGCAGCGAATAACCTACATAACGGGTTTATGTAAATGTTTGCAGAACAAGGATTAGGCAACATGGCAAAAAGATAAACCTTACAAAGAGCTGCAAAAGACAGGAAATTGTGGCGAGCTATGATCACCAACGTCCTGAAGAGACACGGTACATGAAGGAGGAGGAGAAGAAGAAATCTGAACTTTAAGTTTAATATAGGATGCGATCCCAACCAAGAGTTCCCCAACGAAGATCGAATTCACTGAACTAACCTTTGGTCTGTGAGACGAGCTTGTACACCTTCGCTCTAGGTTGGCGCCGGAATATGCAAAGACAGAAATTATATAATCCCCCCCCCACACACACACAAGTCATACTCAGTATTCCACCTAACTTCATCAACTAAGGATTGACACAAAAAAAACACACATTTCTAAATTAACTGTCTGCCGATAGTATCATCCGTATCAAGCTTATCTCACGTTAACGATGTTTCTTGGTCATATTTCAGTAATTACATTCAAACGACCTCTCCATCAAGCAACAAAGTAACTTGATAATGATAACATTTCCATAGTTTCCTGAGCTCCTTGCTCCAATCTATTAGTTTGGTAACAATTGGGAAAAGTGTATAGATAACGAGAATCCGTATGATTGTAGCATTTTATATAGTTTCTTGTGTATTATTTTCTTTACAAGTATTCACTTTGTACGGGCTCAAAAGCCATTCAAGGTAGAGAGTTACTAAATGGTGTGACATGAATGGAAGATTAGTAAGTAGGGGATAATATGCATATGGATGATAATGTTGCGTTGCAGGCCAGATACTGTGTTCGTTGACAGGGCGCAGTTTCTTCCTGTCAAATGCTTGTGGCTTAAAAATTACGCTTCAGCCAGATCGTTACCCACGAGTGAAAAACAAAACAATTTCTAGCAGTAAACCAGATTCTATTCTTTGGTTTGTAACCAACAGAGAAGTAGAGATGAGGTTTCGGTTAGGAAGAGGTGCAGTTCAACGGCCGTCTTCCCTGTCCGTTCTGCGAGGCCCGCTTCGTTCCTTCTGTGTGCCTTTTCGCGGGATGGTCAGTTTTATAGATAACAATTTTCTTTGTCTTGTCATCGTTTAAAAAAAAAAGTAAATGTCCTGTATCCATTTTTTTTTTTTTTTTTTTTTTTTTTTTGCAACATGTCCTCCTGTTTTCAATTTAACAAGACTCCAGCTGATTCATATTGCTACATCAACAATATGCATATAGAAGGTAGATAACCACTTGAAGAGGTTAAGATTGTAGCGTTCGTTGAAACACTGATGTAGGAGTGTGTTAAACAAAGCAACAGTTCTTCTGTTCTGTCTGATCGGAACTTCCTCCTTACAAATGGAATACAGAGGGACTCGAGGTGGCTAGACTTCGTGGATCTGAAGTTCTGATCTGGTGGAAATAAAGAATGGAGCTTGTTTGAACATTTGCCATGGAAATAGCCATAGAGTAGCAACAGGCTTGCGATGTTCCGACAGTTGTAAACGGATTATGTATTTAGAATTTTGAAAACTGTTCGGATTGTCATCGTACTTTTGTATCATTCCACTAACAAACAGCTCAAATATAGGCATTTACTAAAGTTAAGTCTATAATTGTGAACGCCCAGTGAATTCAAGGCAGTAGTATTGGCCTCTGAGACTTGCTTGCAAACCACAACACGACAGCAAAGTGTGGATAGCGTTTGTGAAAACCGTAACTGTGAGGTACCTAATGGGGATCGAACACACGACAGCAATAATGATAATAATAATAATAATCATCTTTGAGATTGTTTACGACCCCAAGATGATAGGTTTGACACAAGGCAAATCCTAGAGCCCTGCACGCGAACTCGCCGCTCACCAGGTTCAGATAAATCTACCAAACATCATATCTATACATTACATAAGAAATGTTAATCATAGGCGCAAACAAATTTGTATTAGAATCCTTTAATAGCATGACATTTAAATATTCAGAAGCACCATTCGTTTCGTGCATTGAATATTGCTGCCATATGTGGTCTGGTGCTCCTGTTATATATCTCAAGGTACTCGATAAAATTAACAGACTAGTCTGTAATATTATCTGTCCTGACCTGGCACCTCGACTTTCCAATCGCCCTGGCGTGGTTTCCCTCGGTCTTTTCTATCAATATTGAATATTTCCACCATATCTGGTCTGGTGCTACTGTTATATAGCTAGATATTCTATTAAAAAAATCCACAGAATAGTCTGTAATGTTATCGGCCTTGACCTGGCACCTCGACTTCAATCACTTTCCCAATTACTATGTTACCAAATTCACGAACCAACGCTTTAATCCACTATATACTATTGCCCCGTTGGGAAATAGCAACTGTGAGTCCAATCCCTGAGCCGGTCAGTGTGTACTTTGACTCAGAAAAAACAGGGCGACCAATAAGTGAGCAGTACTAAAAATAAGAACTAGATGATATATCCATAGACATGGGCAGTGGAACGAGAACAGTCTAGCCCCCCTCCCCCCGATTAAATAAAGGCTAAAGTTCGGAATTCTTTGTAGGTTATCCGGTTCGGCATAACATGATGATGGCAGAAGATCACAACGGCCGAAACAATACATAGATGAGGAAATAGTCCGCATGTAAATAATGATAAATTTTATTTAACTTTTTATATTTAATTTCGTTTTTTATTTAATTTCGTTTTTCTCCATTTTGAATGAAAATTGTTTCCGTTAGGTTAGTTTTGTTTTGTCTTTTTTTTTTTTTTCATTTTTTTTTTTATTTCCAAATGACAAACTTAAAAACGGTTGCCGTAACTATTTGTGCGCTATGAAAAATTAAACGTTTCATCCAATAATTTTCGTCATACCCGCTATAACTTCAAAACTACATCACAATGACGATAAAACATAGACCGGGATAGAGAAAGAGTAATAAATATTATGAATAATAATTACAATTAATTCAAATATATATTTAAAGCAAATCTGTTTAAAATAGGAGAATAAATCCAGAATTATACGGATGTGTATAAAAAAAACAAAGATGAAAGATCTGCTTCGAAGTTCTATTCGCTTGAAATATTTTTTAAAAAAGCATACAGGATGCTAACAAGATAATAAAATAAAACACGTTATTTAATAGCGTCTGCTTTCCGATGTTGCGTGGCGCGAAACGCTTCCGAGAGATAAACACATTGATTTTACAGGTATCGAATTTCAACTCCGTCAACCGATGAACGGGGCATGAACAAAGAATCGGAGGCGGAAAATGTATCTATCCGCCTACTGCTGAAATGTATTTGCAGTAGTGCTTCAAAAAAATCTCTTCCCAATGGTTCACGAGTTATATGGCTCAAGAGCCACTCAAGTTATTAAATAAATTGCGTTATATGGACGGAAGTCGGTCAGTTATGTGCCATGCGTGATACACGCTTAGGCGATCATGTAGCTTTCGATATATGACTGACGAGTCCGATTTTTACCCGCAGTAGATTGCCATTACTTTCTGCAGTAGACCAGTCGCCATCCAAGGCAAACCGTTCTGTCTTGCTGTTTACCCATCGCTGGGAGGGGGGGGAGAAGAGGAGGATTTGACTGGAATTGGAACTTGGCTCTTTCGATTCCATTACTCCACCGTGCCTCCTTAATGGCGTCTGCTTTCCAACGGAAGTAAGAAGTTAAAATTCGGGGGATAAGGAGTATAAATAACGATTGACCCTTGACTTGAGCGGTTAAGAATGAAGTATTCAGCGAAGCACCCACGTTGGAATCTGTTCCAAAAGGAAGCAGTCCTTAGGAAATAAATGCCTGAATTGACTTTCCTCCTCATAATTGGGATATGGCGGGAATGATTGTACTCCTTGGACGTGCATGTAGGGCCTTAACTCTAAAGGCCCAAGACGGTGAAACTAAAGAATGGAACTCATCTGAACATTTGCTATGGAAACAGCCTATTGTATAGACGTGCGAAGTTGCGTCTGTGGGGAAAGAAACTGAAAGAGTCCAAAATAATTCGGCCTCCTCAAACCCACGTAAAAGATTTTGAACTCTATCAAGACTGGAAAGTCAAGAGTGAACAGCTCCAGCCCAAATAACGATACTTCATTTTTGGTTTAATCCGAATCGTGTAAAGATTTTTGAACAAGAGTTTTATCCCCTCTTTCCTGTTTAGGATTGGGTTTCCGATACCTTTTAAAGTCTTCTAATTCTCTTTTACTCCCAGTAGCCCCTTGCGTCTTAGTGAGATTGGGGTGAATTGATTAAAAAATAACAAAAAAAACGATGGAATAATTTGCTTTCGAGAGCGAAGAGTGAACCAAACATATTTTTTCTCCATCTTTAATGATGGATCCTACATATGTTTCCCTATAACATGCGTGAATGTTTTCTTTAAAAAATACTGGTTATTTTTTTCTCTTAAATAGATTTTGTAGTTTTTCTATAATTTGAACTCAATTACTTAACTCATATATAACTCCGAGTCGAGTTGCCCTTGAGGAAAAATCGTATATTTATTAATATATAATTTATAGCTCTGTTATATTAGACCGAGCACTATTTTATTAAAACCAGCATTCAATGTACTATATTATATAAAATATGTGTGTAAATTTGTCCATACACACGCTGTGTGGTCATAGAATTCAACAGTGCACCGTGATTGGCAGCTTTGAGATACGATTAGCCATATGGTGATTGCTTAAGACGTAGAACGTAGTGTGCGTCATTATGCAACAGAAATCAAACCTGAATGGGAACTGACAATTTCACGCCTTAAGCGATCGCCTTTTATGTCGCCACTGGTTATATCGACAACCGCTATGTTTCACCCTCATGCGTAAATGTTGTCCTTACTTCCTCTCTGTTATACGAATTTATTTTTAACAGGAAGAATTACGCTTTCTTACTGTTCGGTACAAGAGAGTAAATTCTGTTGTTTTTCATGAATTTCCTGACAAGGAAACGTAACTTGAAAACGCAAATTCATTGAACAGTTTTTCCGAATAAAAGTACAGTAGAATCCCTGACAACCGGACTAAGAAGTCCTTCCGGATATGAGGGATTGGTTACAAAGTCCGGATAGGAGGTGGTTATATTTAGATTAAAATAAAAGAACTGAAATCAGGTTTAACATTTATGTTCAATGTTTTATAGTAAACAAAATAAGCTAATGGTTAGTGAAATATAACAGAACTGATTTTAAGGAAATAAATAATGTAATGTTAATAAAAATTCATTAAATTAAGTATGCCACGTATGCAAAACAAATAATGTAACGAGGATTTTTTAATCGCTTTTGCATGATGATTCTTTCTCTTCTAATGTCATTCTCAACTTTTTCCGCATTTCATTTTGCTTTTGTTCTTGAAATTTTGTAAACGAAAGACTTGTGCGTTATTGCAATCGTCATAGATGAATGTTGGCTTTCTTTCCATAAAACTGACAACCTTTTCAATAGCTTTTCAATTTCACTTCAAGTTTCATCACAATCATGTTTTTTATTTCCTTGTTCATTGTGACAGTGTGAACGCTGGAGAATAGTTTCTTTAGAAGATTTTATATCATACAATGTTGAACTCCGCCATTAGCTACAATGAACTTTCACCAGAGACGGGTCAATTTAAAATTTTCACTTTTTGCGATAACTCCAAAGTTGTTCTTTTCCTCTTATTCCCATTATTTTTGCACTAATACAAACATTAGGGTGAAATAAGCATAAACAATTATCCATAGTAAATTTCCTGAAAAACAGAAATTTCATTTCAGTTACATGTCACCTAAATAGTTCGAATATACGCATCAAAATCATGTCCGGATATGCGGGATTCCGGGTCTGAGGGATTCTACCGTATTTTAATTTTTAATTGTTCTAGTTTTTTTATCTGTTTTCTCTCCCCCCCCCCTTTAATGTTAACAAAACGTGCCTCCATATCTATGACCAGGGTGTTTGAAAATATGTTCGGAATAAATATCTCCCACCTAGTGGCAAGTGTCTTCATCTAGTTAATGTCTTACCATTATGTCGCACTCTATATAACTTAACGCTCGTGAAGAATGATAGTTGCACATTTTAAATGACAACAAGGATGCTAATCCCACATTTCATTTGTTTCATCATGGTATGATAACTTAGTCAGTTATGTACCAGCATAACCTTCGATATACATGACTGACGAGGCAGATTTTTTTCCAGTAGTAGGTTGCCATTTTTTTTCTAAACCAATTGCCATGCAAGGCTATAGAACCCGGTCTGTTCTGCTATTTACCCATACCTGGTAAGGGGAGGGAGAGATGAGGATTCATACCTTTCCCAAAGGTATTAGCACGTAACTCATTGTAATGGATCTGACTGGAATATTGAACTCGGCTCTCCGATTCCTCAATCCGAGCCGCTATCCATTATTACACCGTGCCTCCTCCTTTGCTGGCCTACAGAACTGATTTATAATCGAGTAACATTATAATCAGCAGGGATCTAAGTTTTGTACTCCTATATGGCGTAGATGAGTATAAGATAATGGTTATGTAATATAAGTCCTCCTATATAACAGTGAATGCTGAACAATCTCTTCACAGATGAAGGACAGTCTTGAAGCAACAGAAATGTGGTTCTGCTGAATGATGCTGAGAATACCATGGACCGAACATGTGAGCAACAATGAAGTTTTAGTGAAAATGAAACAAAAAGGACACTTATATTTAACATCAGGAAGAGACCGTTGAAAGTTTTAGGACACATAATGAGGAAAGAGGGTTTGGAAAATTTGATACTCACAGGACAGGTTGAGGAACGGAAAAAAACAACGCATGACTTACCTATCGAGCTTGAGTAAATGAATAACGGAGCAAATTTTAGGAGAGATAAGAAAAGGATAGGAAATTGGGGAGAGTCATGATTGCCAACGTCCTGAAATGATCAGGTACATAGAGGAAAGATTTTAACTAGAACTTAATACAGTTGTTATTAATGTTTCATATATATATATATGTATATATATATAGTGAACATTAAATTCAATACTTAGAGGTAACAGGCTGTTTCATGCTAGATGCAATCGTCAGGCCGCGATATATATATATATATTCTTTGATCCTTTCACCGTTCATCTTTCAAAATGTTATTTCCCACTTCTAATTTTAATCTGAATTCTATTAGGAGTTTTTAAAATATCAGTATTACAAAATTTTTGATTTACAAGACCATATCTCCGTTACTGTTGAAACTCTAACATTTCCCCTCAACACGACTTAAAAAAAAAAAACACTTTTAAAGGTCAAACCTTTCATCAAAAAGCAAAACAAAAGTGACCCGAGGTGGTAGAACCTGTTAGGGTCTCAAATATAGGCAAATAGTTAACCCTGAAACTGTGAGAATAGGTTTTAATACCAGCAACACATTTCTAAATAAAATTATTACCAGTAATAAAAAATCTTGTCAACATTAAATAACCTATTGAGGTTGATATGTCGTAAAAAAAAATCAAAAAGCACAAGTTTTCATTTTCAAATTTTGTAGTTCTCTATATTAAAATCAACTTGGTAGGCGCAAGACATAGTTACATAATATCTACAAGATTAACTTTTTATTCAAGGCCACTTTCATGAAAACCTGCATAAAGAACTAACTAGCACATATAGCATGATGGTTTTGGGGTGGGGTAAATTAATTTCACCCCAATCAAGGCAGTAAAGCGAGTAAGACACAGGAGGTTACTGAGTGCAAAGGGAAAACATTAAGGAGCGAGAACAAAAGAAAATGATAATGATTGACATTGCATTTAAATCTTTGAAGATCAATGTTGATTGGGAAGCAAAAAAGTTCCATATGCGATTGAAGAAGCTTTTAGCATAAAACTTACAGTACATTTAGCCAAATAGACTATAAGTTGATGAGATTGTCACCTACGCTACGAACTACGCTTAAATTCATAGTCTAGGTACCATAGAGGATAGTTCATCAGAACAATTATCATGGAAGTGTTTATAGAAAAGACACAGGGAAACTACATTACAGCGGTGGGAATGTGACTGAAACGGAGATGCCAGGCGAGGACTAATAACATTGCAGATTCTTCTTTGGATTTATCAAGAATCTCTAAATATATATAACAGGAGCACCAAACGATATGTATGCAGCAATATTCAAAGCATAGACGAATGGTACACTTATAAATATGTGAAACAGGTTCCGGAGAGAAAAATTGTCTAGCACGACACAGTGAACTCACTTTCCTAGCAGCAAACCTAGCAAATGATTCAATATAATAGGTTCACTTTCTATCAGCAGAGAATTCTAGTGCGAGAAGGCGAAACGAGTGACTCTTCTGGAGGTTAGCATTTTAGTTGTTGCGGCTGTTAAAGTCCTCAATATACTTTCTTTTCTCTGGTACAGTTCTTTGTTTGTGCACTGACGCTACTGAATCACAATGTCCGCAAAAGTATGGTCCTCGCAAAGACATACAGTCTTCATTTGCTCGAAGCCATTTTCGACCATTGATCTGAGAAGGCGGTTGTATTCAGCTGACAATTTAGATAGTTCTGAACGTGTTTGACGCCACCGATGTTATCCATATGAAAGTCTCGCTCTGACGAGGCTATTTAAGAACATGGCTCGAGATTTCAGATTAATGTTTTTGGTTTGTAGCAATTTGCAGTGTTGGGCAAAATTAGCCCTAGAGCATCCTATTCTACGTTCAATTTCCTTAACTCCTATACTAAATTTCTTATAACTGACTATACACCGAAGTGTTTAGTATTTTTTAATTCCGCATACACTTTTTTTATGCATTCAAGGTAGGTGTCATCACTGCTTTCGTTCAAACTCCAGATCATAATGTCTTTTGGAAAGGTTTAACTTGGACTTTAATTCTTGGAATACTTGATGGGTGATATTAATTTTTTTTTTTTTTTGTTGTTCAAGATCATTCTTATCCCAATTGTGTGTGTGTGTATATATATATATATATATATATATATATAAAGAAATAGACAAAGTCCGACAATTTGTTTATTAAAGACATTTTTATGTTTAACGTTCTTCTTTTTTTCTTTTTTTTATAGATACAAGTATTTAAGTAAATGCTCTGTTTATAATAAACAGTATTAAATAACATTTACCGGCCTGAATGTCCGAGAAATTTTCATAGACAGGATTCGAACCTGCATCCTATACGGAACCGTCATTTACGCTGACGTGCCTTGACCGCTCGGCCACAAAGGATCGTTCGGTTGGCAAGGTTGAATTTACTGCTTATAAACTTCAATCTTCCATGAATCTCGTCCATTCATAACTGCTCATGGCGTATCAAATGTAAACAAATGACGTCATATATTAAGAAATATATTAAGAGGGGTCAAGGCACGTCAGCGTAAATGACGGTTCCGTATAGGATGCAGGTTCGAATCCTGTCAAAGGACGAATATTTTCTATGAAAATTTCTCGGACATTCAGGCCGGTAAATGTTATTTAATACTGTTTATTATAAACAGAGCATTTACTTAAATACTTGTATCTATAAAAGAACGTTAAACATAAAAAATGTCTTTAATATATATATATATATATATATATATATATATATATATATATTATTTTATTTTAAAAAAAAATTTATAACATAAGTATGTTATAAAATCACTACAAAATAGCCATTTTGTTTCAACACACTCTGTGTCTTATCAAGTGATGGTGTTGAAAAGAAAATAAATGGTTTTAAATGTTTCAGATTAATTAACGATCCTACACTAGGGGGAGCATTGTTACAAAAGCTAGAATAACCAATCAAAAACGAAGTACAGAAAGATTCAAAAGCTTGACAACAAAATCCTGCTATTATAGCTATTTAGATCTTTAAATACGTGTAATATTAAAAATAATTTATACTAACTAATAATTATAAATTTATATGATAAAATTTAATATTAAAATTAAAAACTGGCAATTTTTAAAATCCAAATTTAATCACTATTAAGTTTAAAAACTACAAAATTATTGAGAAAAGAAAAAAATATATGTTTATTCAATTCATTTCTTCATTGAAATTACGTCTGACAAGACAAGACGCTACAATTCGTCCGGTCATCTGATAATACATGTATATATATTTTTTCTTTTCTGTTTTTATTTTAAAGTTTGTGAATATGGTCTTAAAGCGTGACACAACAAAAACACAATCAGATTATAATACATAAGCATCCAGACATAATTAGATACATACACACACACACACACACACACACACACACAAACATACACATACTAAAAAAAAAAAAAAAAAAAGGTAGGGGGAATACATGAACAACTCCACAGCCCTTTACGAAAAAAGGAGACGTGAAAACTAACACTTATACACACACACAGTTAAATGTGAATACACTCTACATACACATAGACACCGATATATACACAAACATACATCCACAATGGCATAGACATTGAGAAATCACAACCAGTAAATATTTCAGACTTAAATAAATGCTAACCACTTATTGAATTATAACTTAAGGAGCAAATATACAAAGATAAAAATGTTTAAAATAATTTTATTTAATATATTAAAACGAAAATTCTAAAACAATAAATATCAATAAAAATATATATATTATTAATCATATAAGTTGATAATAGTTTCATTATATATTTGGCAAAGAAAAAAAAGAAGATAAAATAAATATATATATATATATATATATATATATATATATATATATATATATATATACACACGGCAGCAAAAAACAAATTAACACACATAAAAAAAAAAAAATATATTCATACATACATATACGTACAGAAATACACACAAATAAATATATAAACATGTACGTACATATACATATAAACCTAAATACACACACATATATACACATAGACTTTTATGCACACATACTTAGATATATAAAAAACAGTCATGATATACCAAAGTTTCCATACCTACACATACACACAAACTCATACATAATAGGTTCCAACACACACACACACACATATATATATACATACACAAACATACATAAATATATATATACACACATACATATATATCTACAAATAAACATATATATACATAAATATATCTACCTACAATAACAACCACCCATATATACATGCATACATAAAAATACAACAACTTTCAACCAAATACATATATAAACGAACTAACATATAGATACATAAATATACCTTCAAACACCAACACACAGCAATATACATATAGTCTAACATACAAATATATAAACACATTCATACAAACAGAAATATACTTAAATATAAATACACATACACAATAAAATAGGACATACAGATATATATACACATATATATATATGCACACACGCATATATATATACACACATACATACACACATATATATATATATATACAAATATATCGTGGCACAAAGCCGAAATCAGGGGGCACCCAGTGAGGAACGAACTCATTACTCAGTCGCACCCAATCTAGCGAACCATGCTGGCCAACCATTATACTGCCGTGATTTAATCATATACATACCTGTACATACTCATACATATACACACACACACACATACATACATATACACACATACATATATATATATATATGCATATATACATATCTATATATATATATATATATATATATATATATATATATCCAACCATATACACACACACACATATATATATATATATATATATATATATATATATATATATATATATCTACATACATATACACATACACACACATACATATATAGGCACACACATACACATATTATAATTATTAACCTTTTCTCTCATAATCTACCTTACCTTCCCACATAATATATATATATATATATATATACACACACACACACTCACATATATATACATACATACATACCCCACACATACACCCACACATGTAAAAAAAAAAAAAAAACCATAAATACATTTATACACCAACCTACACATTCCTCAGTGCAAATACTCTAACCAACACATAAATAAATATATACATATTTACACCAACACTGACAACACTATGCAGGTAAACAATACACACTTATATCGTAAGTATGACCATTATGCAATAAAAATACTAATCTATTAAAAAAATACAGCGACATATCATTATCATTTAAAGTATACGACCCCTACACTAAGTTAAATTTATAACGGTGTTTACAATTTACTGTCAGTTCATATCTTTGATTTAAGAGATCAGCCTTGTTTGTAAATCTAATAATTTCAAATTTTTCATTAAGGCATAGGTAACATGGGGTATATAGGGAGTTACATGTACGAGCTTTCGTAACCAAACTCCATTTAATCGTAGGTGTTTTGTTCTTATCTTTTAGATTCCAAAAATACTTGGATAATGAAGTCATGTACCTATATTCACTGTGATTAAAGGATTGCATATGCCCCGCCAGCGTTCCTTGAATGTTTTCATAGTAGAACCAATGTAAAACTTTTTTATATTTGGATTTTCAATTGTTGAAATAGTACCAAGATAGACTACAGAAGTAATCCCACAGTTATTTTGTAGTGGACAATTATTCGGATTCCTACAATTACATAAGTTGTTATTTGTATTCTTATAATTAGTATTGCAGTTAGTAACCTGTTGATTAGTCAAGCCTTTTGAATTCCTATACTTGTTAAAGACTATGTTGTTATGTTTTTTAATTATCTGCTCTAGGTTATCAGCACAACTATAGCTTAATTTAAGGGTATTAGGATTAAATATTTTACTAAGTGGGTTAGTTTCAGGGTTGGGGAAATGTTTTTTGATTAGGTTTATAAATATACGCCCTAACTTAGTTTTGACCATAACATTGAAAGGGGGAGTGAACCAAATAACCTTTCTAGATCTTCTTTTCTTATTATGGTTGCAATTAACAGGGTTTTTATATTGAATAGTGGTATTTTTGTATCCACTATTTTTTAGTGCAGAATTATAAAAATCACTATGTTTATTGAAAACCTCCTTATTATAAGAGTTAGCGCTAATTCTAAATTCAATGGTAGTGGGTATATGTTTGATAACCGAAGGGGGATGGTTGGAATTAGGATGCACGTATAATGGGTTGGAATTAACTTTCACATATGGTTGGAAAATATTGTTAGCAAGATCTAGGGTGACATCTAGAAAATCTACTTGTCTAACATTAGTAGTAACTATTGTCCTAAGACCTAAATCCTTAAATACCCTATAGATCATTTTCCTAATACGATCTACCTTAATTTTAGTTGAGTTTTTAACAACTAATAATCCATCATCTCTATATAATCCTACACTCACATTTAACTGTGTGTGTGTATAAGTGTTAGTTTCCACGTCTCCTTTTTTCGTAAAGGGCTGTGGAGTTGTTCATGTATTCCCCCTACCTCTCCTTTTTTTTTTTTTTTTTTTTTTTTTTTAGTATGTGTATGTTTGTATGTATCTAATTATGTCTGGATGCTTATGTATTATAATCTGATCGTGTTTTTGTTGTGTCACGCGTGAGTTTAAGACCATATTCACAAACTTTAAAATAAAAACGGAAAAGAAAAATATATATACATGTATTATCAGATGACCGGACGAATTGTAGCGTCTTGTCTTGTCAGACGTAATTTCAATGAAGAAATGAATTGAATAAACATATATATTTTTTTCTTTTCTCAATAATTTTGTAGTTTTTAAACTTAATAGTGATTAAATTTGGATTTTAAAAATTGCCAGTTTTTAATTTTAATATTAAATTTTATCATATAAATTTATAATTATTAGTTAGTATAAATTATTTTTAATATTACACGTATTTAAAGATCTAAATAGCTATAATAGCAGGATTTTGTTGTCAAGCTTTTGAATCTTTCTGTACTTCGTTTTTGATTGGTTATTCTAGCTTTTGTAACAATGCTCCCCCTAGTGTAGGATCGTTAATTAATCTGAAACATTTAAAACCATTTATTTTATTTTCAACACCATCACTTGATAAGACACAGTGTGTTGAAACAAAATGGCTATTTTTGTAGTGATTTTATAACATACTTATGTTATAAATTTT
The DNA here is from genome assembly GCA_903632075.3 of Acanthosepion pharaonis. Taxonomy (NCBI): domain Eukaryota; kingdom Metazoa; phylum Mollusca; class Cephalopoda; order Sepiida; family Sepiidae; genus Acanthosepion; species Acanthosepion pharaonis. The sequence goes on along the minus strand of CAHIKZ030000129.1, from coordinate 1,199,355 downwards.
TTTTTTATAAAAATAATTATATCTGCTCTACTTTGTATTGAGCACTCTTTTAAGAATAGTAATTGTTGGTTATTGGAATTCATTCCGTGTATACCAATTATATACTTTGATATATATATATATATATATATATATATATATATATACACACACACACACACACACACGGGGTGATTGAAAAGTAACTCTCTATTTTATGTATGATGAACTCTTGTATGTAACTATAATTTTTACAATAGGTCCATTTAACATTTTCATTGGCTATTGAATAAAAATCGATACAATCAAATCTCCATTAGATAGAATCTATAAATCCTTCTCAGACTTCATGATTAGGTATGATTTTGGTTTGGTTTATTTTGTTTTACCGCATATCAACCTCAGTGAATTATTTAATGCTGACAATATTTTTACGATAGGTTCGTATGAATAGAATATGTATTCTATGTAAGAAATCAGTTTGTAGATCAGGATTCAATGATGTATTTTTGTAAAGAGGGTTTTTGACGAGCTTCAACTATATTGCTGGTAATATTTTTTTTCAAAAATATATTGCTGGTCTCTTTTATTATAAAAATCTATTTTTATACTTTCATCATGTTTTGACCCCGGTGTGGGGGTGGTTCAGCATTTTCTCATAGCTGAGACCCTAATAGGTGCTACCACCCCGGTTCAGGATGGACCAGGGAACATCAACAATTAGGCGGTGATTCCACGCTAATCAAATCCTCCCGATCAGAGGCCTTACTGCCGGATATAATTTATCGTCATACCCAGGAAGGGGTATATTTTTAACCATACAGCTGGACTGAAACCTTGTTGTAGGTTCCACTTGGTATGCCTGAAGTCACCTTGCATAAACGCGCGTACACCCCCCATCTATCTCACAAATGTACGCGCGGTCTTTCGTTGTACGTGTTACATTTGGTGGGTGACACTTTAACTTAACTTTTTCGATATTTTTTTACAACTTTCATCACTTTGTGACAACTGGTTTAACTTACGGGACTGGGTCGACTGTGGTGGCGTGAGAATAGACATGGAAAGAAGTTTGTAAATAGATCTTTACGGGCTGTGGTAGTGGTGTCAACTCTGATAGAAACACACACACACACACATACATATATATATATATATATATATATATATATATATATTAGTTTAAAAGAAGACAAAGCCAAACAAAACGCCAAACCCACCCCAATGTTAACGGTATAATGAAACATCTTACCCGACCAAAATTCAACTCCGCCCACTTCGAATCATTTTCTACTTTTCTAAATCTATCTTCGAGGGCTGATTTTGCCGCTCTGAAGGCTGTGTTTATATCGCCCGAGGTTTTATTGAAACACGAGTCATGCAATATAAACATTTAAAATGTTATCAGAAAACAAAATCTTTCGTCCGTTTGCCAATAAAATATTCAACCTTCATGTGGTGTGTGTATATATATATATATATATATATATATATATATATATATATATATATATATATATAAATACAGTGTAGTGAGAGTTTCTATGAGCAGTCTTTTACGCAAAAATAGGGAGTTGGAATTTACACAGGAATTTTGGGAAGAGGTTAAAAGCCGTGCATTTTTAGTGACCATTTGCACTACACACAGGTAAAGATTTTTCTCGAGTGGTTAAAATTACTATTACACACACGTGTGTGTGCGTATATATATATATATATATATATATATATATATAATCTCACATAATAATTCATCGGGTCTAGAAGAATACAGCTCAGCAGAAAGCATTCCACGGGCGTTCCGTCCTTTTGGGGGACTCATACGCAGTCCGCACCCACTACCGAGAATCGAACTCTGGCCGTTACGATACAACGCAAGCGTCATAACACTGTAACAGCGGGGCTCGGTGTCGTAGAGGAAACTAAGTAGACTTAATATAGTGCAGCTATTCTTAATTCCGGTGGTGATACTTATCCAAGTATACATAACGCACAGGAACCACCCCCAAGAGCAACAAAAATGATGAAATGGCCGTCCAGTGCTTTCTGCATTCTGTTGAGGATTCTTGTTCTATACTCGCTTTACTATGTGAAATTATTCAAATCAAATTACTTATATAATTTCTAAAGAAGTAATTATTTTTTTAATTATTAATAATAGTATTGAGAGCCTGATCCTCGGCTTTCGCCTTCGCTGGTCTAGTCACCTTCTCTGCATGGATGTTGACCGCATTCCCAAGTAGCTGTTTTCTGGAGAAATCTCCATTGATGAGCGTCGTCAGTGCAAGCCAAGGTTGAGATTTCAAAGACTGTCTCAAAAAGTCTTTGAAGGATACTGCCATTCCTGTGGAAAATTGTGAAGAAATGCCTTCAACAAGACCTGGCTGGAGAGTCACCATCTATCATTCTATCAGAGAGTTTGAATCATGTTGAATCAAACTTCAGCAAATAAAGCGTGCTGCCAGAAAGGGCGAGTCTGGTTTACCTTAACACTCAAATATAGAGTAAGGAATGTCACACCTGTGACTCGTGTGGGCGAATCTCTCTCTCTCGTTTAGTGATTCATTTGCGTAGGCATGGAGAACGTGTACCTGATGCACCTAATCCCCATGTATGTTATCTGTAGCAGAGTATTTAAAACTCTGTCAGGACTCAAGAGTCATCTTCGTGTGTGCAATTTCTTTCATGCGTGTAGGTAGATTTTGTACCATTTGCGTGTTGACAGCCAAGATATACATATACAATTTATAAAGAAGTAATGGATGTTTTTATTTATTAATACGACAGAATTTATCACTTTAAACGTCCTTTTTGCTCATATTTAGACACCCCGTTTATTTAGTATTTTTATTTTCGTCTATCGGCCTGAATCCTCGAAGATCTTATTAAAGAAAAATATGCACTATCCGACAGGATTCGAACCTGCGTCCACATCCATTCTAACGGAGAGCGCGTGTTTTTCTTTAATAAGATTTCCCGATTATTCAGGCCGGTAAGCAAAAATAAATAAACATTGCACCCACTCAAATATGGGTATCAACTAAAAATAACGTTAATGAAATAAAACTCCCCCCCACCTTGCTATGGGTAACTAGCAGAGGAAAGACTGGGTTCTATAAGCTTGGTTAGCAACCGGTCTAGGAGAAGGGAAAACTCTAAGCCAAGCTATTTGCCCAAGAAATACCATGTCTGCTGCGGCACCCCATCCATATATATATATATATATATATATATATATATTATTTGTAGGGATAAATCCAAAGAGAGTTCAATGTAAGATCAGAGCAAATATAATGATGATGAAAGCGGAGACTTTAGAAATCCATGGTAATATTTTATTTCACAGGAATTATTTTACAGCAATCTTTCAGCTTTAATCCACAATTTCTTGAATTTTTATGTCTTTAATATCTTTTTAATCTTATACTGGAAATGGTTACATGACTTCTTAAACGTATTTTTTTAAAAAATTAAGTTAATCATGTCGCCTTCGTGTTATAAAATTCTTGGTCTGAAGATTCGGGGTCGGTCAAATCCCATGAAATAAAATATTGCCTGTGGATTTCTAAGGACTCTGCTTTCATTATATATATATATATATATATATATTGAACAATAAAAAAAAAATTAAAAAATTAAAATCTTTAGACACACTGGGTTGTAGATTAATATTCTTTCGTTTTTTGTTTTTTTTTTTATTATTTCATTTAGATTCCTCGACTAGTTTCGGCCAAAGTGGCCATCATCGGGAGGAGAAATATTTCTGCTTGCTGGTAGCAGTAAACTACAGAATATATATATATATATATATATATATATATATATATATATATATATATATATATATATATATATAGTGCGTGAAAAAAGATAGAATGTTGGTACATGTTTTGGAACTTTTATTTCCTCAATCATCCAAAGATTTATATCCCTCAATTTATTTTAATTCAAATGTCGTAATACAGACTTATAACGGACAAAAAGTCAAAATTCTTTCAAAGAGAAAATATTTCCAAATTCTTAACAAAGAGACGAAAAAATATGCGTAATTTGCGCAGCAAACGGTTATTATAATCCCACTAAATTTATTCGCACAATCTCTAGACTCTCATATAGAATTTAACTTGTTTATTAAAATATATATCCGTAAGCAATTCAGTATCCTACTTTTATAGCTAATTTGTATGGTGTGTCCGCCCTCTCGATGATAGAGTAGCTATTAAAATTGCAATTTTGTTTACACCGACTCTTATTTGACAAATGTTTGTAAATATAGAACATAAAGAAAATCTATGACACGGCAAAAGATCCATAGATTTTCGTAAAAATTATTCTTGACATATAAAATATATATATATATATATATATATATATATATATATATATATATATATATATTATATACACACATATTAATGTGTGTATTTAGACAATAATCCTTCATTTATACATGTTTCATTTAAGACGACAGACAAGGTATACGATTAATCTTTTTATTTAATTTTTTTGATTCGAACAAGTGTTTTTTCTTTTGTGTCCAGAAAAGAAAACACTTGTTCGAACAGAAAAATTAAGTAAAAAGATTAATCGTAGTACTTTGTCTGTCGTTTTAATGAAGCACACACACACACACACATATATATATATATATATATATAGTGTGTGTTTAATTGAACCTAGATTTGATTACGTGTTTGACCTTTCTAGGCTTCATCAGATCCAAAAACAAAAAGAAAGGTGTATTTGTGTGTATGTTTACATAAATTACGGAAAAGTACAATTTCATTGTTTAAGCATATACACATACACACATTTTTTTCTTTCTTTTATGTATGTGATGAAGCCTAGAAAGGTGAAACGCGTAATCAAATCTAGTTTCAATAAACCGTTTTCCATTTGTCAAATTTCTATATCTTATTTTAAACTCGTACATAAATATATATGTAATTGTTGAAATTGCTAGATATAACCGTAAACTCTATTATATCTTCTCTCGCACTTACCGCCTGTGGAACTGTCTACCTTATTCGTACTTTCATCTACAAACTTCACAAACTAAAATCCAGCATCATTCGTCATTTTCTGTCTCCTTGAATCCTGTTCTTTTATGGGTTTTTTTTCCTCGGTTTCTTCCACTCTCATTAATCTATTGCGTTTTAGTGGCTTTATCGCCTTGTCTCGACAATATATATGTGTGTGTGTGTGTGTAGGGTTAGCTAAAAGTAGGTATACAATTGTTTAATTATTTATATACTGACATGACATTTTTATTTATTTATTTTACGTGATCGTGCCACAATTCAGAACCAGAGCTTACTTCGCCGAATTGTTTTTTCAACAAGATGGGGCACCTCCTTCTCATGCTTTGGCAGTAAGGGACTACTTTGATGAAACCTTCCCACGACGTTGGATAGGACAACGGGGCAGCATTGAATGGCCTCCACGTTCACCTGACTTAATACCAATGGACTTCTTTTTGGAGGGCGAAGTAAAGAATAAGGTTTATGAGAAAAAAATCCCCAAACATAAGACGAATTAAGAGTTCATCTTGTAAGCATTTATTGACAATGTTGCGAATCGGAATTTGTCTCGTACTGTGAGTCCCAGCTTTCTGGACGGGTTCGAGAAACGTTGCAAGGTTAAAGGAAGACATTTCGAGTACTTAGGAGATTAAATGTTAAACAAATGTAAATGTAATAAAAACAAAAAAAAAAAAAACTGTAAAGTGCATATCTACTTTTGGCCCACCATATATATATATATATATATATATATATATATATACACACACACAAGCCGCTAGTGGCCCAGCGCTCCTCTGTTGACAGCCACCGACGAACCTCTAGCGATCCGCCAATGGTAATATTGCCGAGACGATCACGCCGGCGGCCTGATAGCGGTCCACCAGCGGTAAACGCTAGTGGCATACCAACCAAGTGGAAGATTAGTGGCTTGTGTGTGTATATATATATATATATATATATATATATATATATATATATATATGTGTATATATATATATGTGTTGTTAATTTTTTTTTTTTTGACTGTTCAATAAAAAAAAAAAAAAAAAAAATGGATAGAATCAACTAATGACATGCTAACCATTAAAAATAACTTTTATAGTGATAAGAAATATATATATATATATCTCCGAAAGTAATGCCTTCTATTTATTTAGATACACAGTTCGATACTGCATGTTTTTCCGTTACCAAACACTATCTGTTATTATTTCTAGTTGCCACAATTCGCTATGCATTTTGGAGGCGTTCTTCTTTCTGTGGGTTGTGTATGGTCGGCCAGAACTTATAAATGTTGACACTGCTGAAACGCTTTACCCAACGCTTAACTGTACTCACATTCAGAGTTTCGTCTCCGTTAACCTTCAACAAGCATCGGTAAATGTCGGTGGGACCAATTTATTATATATATATTTTTTTTTTTTTTTTTTTTTTTTACGTGGAGGAAATTAATGAGACATGACTACTTCGTACGCACTTCCATGTGAAACGACAATTTACCGCATTGATATCAATAACAAGTTCAAACCCCTACATCCAACATCTGCCTTTGACATTGTGAATCACTATAATAAGGGGAGGTATTACTTTCGAGATGACGTGTGTCAATGAGAAAGACGTTTTCGATTATTTGGAATACAACGAACGTAGAACTATTAGGGTTGTTTTTTTCCGGTTCTTCTAAATACCCTATTTGTTGGTGTATAAGACGTCATTACTCCCAACCACTAAATACCTCAAAAGTATCTTCAGAGTCTTATATGAAAAATTGACGTATTTGGGAGGCTAATGTTTATCCAGACACCATAGATTACCAGTGACTGTACCGAGCCTAAACCTATAATACTGTAATATTCAATAATTGTATATTGGGTCAGCAATCCCTATGTTTCATTGAAGACGATTGACAAGGCGATTAAGCTTTTTATTAAATTTTCCTTGCATTCGTACATTCATATGTGTGAAAACGCTCCAAATGATCTGTGGATCCGAGTGTTTTCGCCTAATCTGTTAGCCATTATCAAGGATGTTTGATATATATATATATATATATATATATATATATATATATTGAGAGAGAAGAGCAATCATTCTCTAACTTTTTGCTATACACGATATATACTCTATAACCAGAAGTCATAGAGTGTCAGACCCAGGGAGTGTTGTGGCCATGCCAACGACCCGCCTCGACCTAGCCAACGATTTAGGAAACTTTAATCGACACAAGCGCAAACAGTACCGACAAAATGAGGCGACACACCATCCTGTTGGAAATACCCTGCTCGTCTGATTTGTAGGGGTATGTTATCAATAGCAAACTCTTGCAGCATTTGTAAGTAATGATTTGCAGTCACCGTTGGGGTTGTAAAGAAATATGGGCCAATTACACTATGTGACTTTTTCTTTTGGGTATGATAAAGAATCGCGTGTATAGCAAAAAAGTTTGAGACCTCGAAGAACTCAAGGACAGAATGAAAGATGTAATATCAATTCTCCGTGAAATGTACAGTGCTGTTCGATAAAAGTGGCTCACCTGATTTTTTCGCCAATTGTTTTTGGAGACAAACTAATTTTTAATCTTACTAATATAAAGACCCCTTCCGACCACCTAGTAAAATAGCTTACTCACCCTAAGGTATTCTATTGATAATTATAATTTTGGATATAAATGAGATTGAGGGGAAAAAAAGTGACTCACTTATTTCCTGCAACTAGTAATATAACCGAACTGCTTTAAATAAAGAACAACAGAGGTATATTTTATTTATAATAGGTAATATAGTTCGAAATATTTAATAATCTATGGCTCCTCCTTTATTTTGAATAACCTTTTCAACCCTTTTTGGCATTGACTTGATTAGGTTCTGGCAAATATCATCTCCAAGCATTAAATTCCATTCGGATATGAAATTCACAATCAAATCTTTTTTGTTGATCAACTGCTTTCTCCAGAGCCTGTATTTTATAATGCTCCATAAGTTTTCTATGGGGTTGAGATCAGGGGATTGGGGCGGCCATGTCATAACACTCACCTGCTTCTCATCAAAGTATTCCTTCATCAATTTTGATTTTTGACAGGGAGCATTATCCTGCATAAAAATGAGCTTGGTGGGGGTCGATTTGCACCCTTTCAGCAGAAGGGAGCAGAAAAGACTCCAAAATTCTCTTGTACTGCTCGCTCCTGAGGGTCTTTTCAATAGGTTTTAAGAAACCAGTTCCATGAAAAGAAAAGCATCCCCAGAACATTATACTGAACGGATGCTTGACAGAACATACTGCTAAATTCAAAGAGCTTTCAAAGCTCCTTCTTCGGATTTTAGATCGCTTATCCTTTAAATTTAGCTCAACTTTCGTTTCATCGGAGAAGAGAACATTTAGTAAAATAAATCAGGTGAGTCACTTTTATCGAACAGCACTGTATGTCAAGGCACTTAATTGTACTGTTGATCGCTGGTTTTGTGCATCAGTCCTGCTGGTGGACAGGTGGAGACTTCAGTAAACTCTGAACAAATAATTCGTCTCATACTAGTGTTAACATAATTTTGACTCCTCCTGTATAATGCGTGTGTGTCATAAGCTCATAGTGCGCGTTTATGTTTATATGATTACATTGTTTTCTCTTTAAATGAACGAAGAGTGAAAGAGAAGAGGAAGAAGAATAAAATAGTGGAATAAAAAAAAGGAAAGCGAAAGAAAGCAAGAAAAAGAAAACAAATGAAAGGAAGAAAAACAAAGAAAGACAGTAAAAAAGAGAAAAAATGACGAAAGAAAGAAGAAAAAGAAAAGAAGTAAAAAATGAAGAACAGGCACAGCAAAACAAGAAAGTAAGCAAAGAGGAAAGAAAGGGATAAAATGATAAGGGGGGGAAACTATAAAAATAAGGAATAAAAGAAGGGGGGAAGACGGAAAGAAAGAAAGAAAGAAAAAACGAGGAAAAGAACGAACAGTAAAAGGAGTGAAAAGCAAAAGAAATATCATAAGACAGAATGAAAAGGAACGAATCAAAATGATAAAAATGTCAATGTTTAATTGGTTAGATGTAACCTTAAGATTTATGCAAACAATTTGTTTTCTTGCTTGTGGAACTCTCTTCCGGCTCCATGCTATCCAGCCAACATTGATCTTCAAAAATTTCAATGCAATGTCAAATAGTTATCTACTGTCTTCTTGGTTGCCCTTCTATTGTTCTTGCTCCTTAATAATGTATCTCTGCCCCCCCCCCTACTGCCCTGTCGACTGGGGGCTTCAGAATACACCAACTGTACCTCTGCAGAGGGGTAAGACCCCCTCCCAATGAGGCGTCCTGGGTATGACGATGAACTACATCCAGCAGCGAGGCCTCTGGTCAGGAGGTTTTAAGAAGCGTGGAACGACCTCTTAATTGCGGTTGTTCCCAGATTCCCTGACCCGAGGTGGTAGCACCTGTTAGTGTCTCAACTATGGGCAAATAGTTAAACCCCAAAATGAGGTTAGAACCCTATGAAAGTATAAAAATATAATTTTATATTAAAAATACCAGCAATATATTTTTGGAAAAAAAAAAAAAAAAACATTACCAGCAATACGTTTGATTCTCGTTAAAAACCCTCATTACAAAAATACATCAATAACACCTGATCCACAAATTGATTACTTACTAAAAATATATATTCTGTTCATGCGAACCTATCCTAAAAATCTTATCGGCATTAAATAACCCATTGAGGTTGATAAGCCGTAAAAGAAAATAAACCTAAACGTTTTTCTTATACTTTCACACTGTCACTCCCCTTGTGTCTTAGTGACTTTAATGCCTTGCCTGGGGTGATATGATTAAAAAAAAAAAAAAGCTAAATGAAAAGCAAACCAAAATAAATAAATAAACCAAAAGGAAAAGGCGCAAATAAACGAACGAGCCAATCCGAAAATAAATTTTTAGAAAGTCGATGAATCAGACGTGGTGTATGTAAGAGAAAGTAAAAGCCTCATGCCCCCCTCCAAAAAAAAAGAGTGAATGAATTTGAAACTGAGTAGTTGTGCGAGTGAATGAGGGTACCAAGCCAGAGCTAAAATACTTTATTTAGACAACTGATACCTCATCCAAAATATGGTAGATCTGATAAGCTTAAATAATATAAGCAAGAAGGCCATTCTGTGTTTTCACCAATTGCTGCTCCTGTCCATCGCCAGCTGCCGAATAAAAAGAAGCCTGATCCTAAAATACGCATTTTTTATTTTCATTTATTTCTTCTTCTTCGTATTATTATTATTAACTGGCAGTGTCTTTTGCTTTTTTACGTTTTGTTTTTTGTGGGGTTTTTTCTTTTATTTTTTTTTTTATTTTTTTTATTTTTTTGCTTTTTCGCTCTTTTTTTTTTATACCAAGGGTTACTTGGTGCAAAAGTCGGCGCAGTTGTGATAGGCAGGGAAGTGTTTCATAAATAAATAGTCCAAGTACCATACCTATACATTTCCATGTTTGCTCGCAAAAATAATGTTTAAAAAATACCTCCATAGATAATGTACAGGCTGAGATAGATATGAACATGTTTAGATAGGTAGATATGAACAAACACATAAATAGATATGAACATGCGAAGAGACATTGTTACCAAGTAAATTCATCAAAGGCAATTATTCCGCGGTATGTGTGGATAGTGCAGCAGACATCGGCGCAGGAAGTGTACTCGGCAACCCGAGTTCAAACTCAGCCTTTTCAGTTGCGACCATTTGGTGCTATTTCTGTGGAAAATGTATGAATCCAGCTCTTGTTCATCCCCATCCATCAGCTATGGACTAAATAACATTGTAGACATGTCCCTCAAGGCCTAGGCGGAAGTCAATCTAGAAGAACAGCAACCCTGAATTTACAGCGGAGAAACCGTTCACATTGCTCCTATTTTTACCAAATATTATTATAATTCACTTATAATAAAGTAATGAGAAAGCCATAATCGCCTTCATCTTGAAGGTCCATTGCATCTTTTTCTCGAACTATTACTTTTCACTGAGGATAGAGAGCTCACAGCCTAAAATTAGGGTTAAATTCTCCTCTTGTGTCATAATTGTTCTTTTAGCGACATGTATTCTCAAACTAAAACGTTTTCGCATGAAACTGATGTCTGTATTTGAAATGTGATATCTGTCTTCTGTAGACTGTTGCACAAGAACCGAACCTTTTTGATATCTACTTTGAAATTCAAAAGATATAAGCTAACCAGAAGTTTAGACGCAGTTAGTATAGCCCGCTTTGAAATGCTTTACTTGTTCCGCCATGATAACAACTGTTGATAAAATGATGGGAAAAAACGTAAGCAATTAACGAGTATCATGGATTCAAATGTATGTATTTATTGATTTCACAGCCATTATCATAAGGACAAAGCTCGAGATATATATATATATATATGAGACAGATTAAAAGATAATGCTTTATGTAAACAGATACGATTCCAAAGATTGATACTAATATATAATTGAATATGAAAAGACTCAAATGGATATGAATATAAATAGATGTAAACGAAAATATAGATATAAATAAAGAATAGATATTAACAAAATATAGATATGAATAAAAGATTGATAGGTAGAGTTGAATAAAATGGAGGTAGGAGTAAAAGATATATAATTATAATGGATATGAATAAGATACATCGATATGATATATATATATATATAATTTTGTATATCAGCAAACAGTATATAGAAAAATTGGAAAGGTTTCTTTGTGACGTGTTTCATCCAATGTAACACTAAGGAATGAAACGCATCGCAAAAAAAAACTTTCCCATTTGTCTTATATATATATATGATAGACGTGAACAAAATGACGCGTAGATACGATAGATAGATAGATAGACGTGAACGAAAAGACGCGTAGATACGATAGATAGATAGACGTGTAGATACGATAGATAGATAGACGTGAACGAAAAGACGCGTAGATACGATAGATAGATAGACGTGTAGATACGATAGATAGATAGACGTGTAGATACGATAGATAGATAGACGTGAACGAAGAGACGCGTAGATACGATAGATAGATAGATAGACGTGAACGAAGAGACGCGTAGATACGATAGATAGATAGATAGACGTGAACGAAGAGACGCGTAGATACGATAGATAGATAGATAGACGTGAACGAAGAGACGCGTAGATACGATAGATAGATAGATAGACGTGAACGAAGAGACGCGTAGATACGATAGATAGATGAGAACGAAGAGACGCGTAGATACGATAGGATAGAATGACGAACGAAGAGACGCGTAGATACGATAGATAGATGATAGACGTGAACGAAGAGACGCGTAGATACGATAGATAGATAGACGTGAACGAAGAGACGCGTAGATACGATAGATAGATAGACGTGAACGAAGAGACGCGTAGATACGATAGATAGATGAACGTGAACGAAGAGACGCGTAATACGAGATGAATGGATAGACGTGAACGAAGAGACGCGTAGATACGATAGATGAATAGACGTGAACGAAGAGACGCGTAGATACGATAGATAGATAGACGTGAACGAAGAGACGCGTAGATACGATAGATAGATAGACGTGAACGAAGAGACGCGGAACGAAGAGACGCGTAGATACGATAGATAGAATAGACGTGAACGAAGAGACGCGTAGATACGATGAATGATAGATGAACGATAGACGACGCGTGGATACGAACGAAGAGACGCGTAGATACGATAGATAGATAGACGTGAACGAAGAGACGCGTAGATACGATAGATAGATAGACGTGAACGAAGAGACGCGTAGATACGATAGATAGATAGACGTGAACGAAGAGACGCGTAGATACGATAGATAGATAGACGTGAACGAAGAGACGCGTAGATACGATAGATAGATAGACGTGAACGAAGAGACGCGTAGATACGATAGATAGATAGACGTGAACGAAGAGACGCGTAGATACGATAGATAGATAGACGTGAACGAAGAGACGCGTAGATACGATAGATAGATAGACGTGAACGAAGAGACGCGTAGATACGATAGATGAATAGACGTGAACGAAGAGACGCGTAGATACGATAGATAGATAGACGTGAACGAAGAGACGCGTAGATACGATAGATAGATAGACGTGAACGAAGAGACGCGTAGATACGATAGATAGATAGACGTGAACGAAGAGACGCGTAGATACGATAGATGAATAGACGTGAACGAAGAGACGCGTAGATACGATAGATAGATAGACGTGAACGAAGAGACGCGTAGATACGATAGATGAATAGACGTGAACGAAGAGACGCGTAGATACGATAGATAGATAGACGTGAACGAAGAGACGCGTAGATACGATAGATAGATGAACGTGAACGAAGAGACGCGTAGATACGATAGATAGATGAACGTGAACGAAGAGACGCGTAGATACGATAGATGAATAGACGTGAACGAAGAGACGCGTAGATACGATAGATAGATAGACGTGAACGAAGAGACGCGTAGATACGATAGATGAATGAACGTGAACGAAGAGACGCGTAGATACGATAGATAGATAGACGTGAACGAAGAGACGCGTAGATACGATAGATAGATAGACGTGAACGAAGAGACGCGTAGATACGATAGATAGATAGACGTGAACGAAGAGACGCGTAGATACGATAGATAGATAGACGTGAACGAAGAGACGCGTAGATACGATAGATAGATAGACGTGAACGAAGAGACGCGTAGATACGATAGATAGATAGACGTGAACGAAGAGACGCGTAGATACGATAGATAGATAGACGTGAACGAAGAGACGCGTAGATACGATAGATAGATATGGAAAAAAGAGATAGCTAGATGTCGACTGCGATAGGTATGACTATACTTCGATAGATGATTTATCATTTGAAGTGAGAGATATATAAATAAGCTCGAAGTGATATTAAAAGCTCTGATAAAGTTAGATGGTTATGAAGCGGCGATAAGAGTTATGCAGAGTTTCACAGACAGCCATAGACGCAAAGATAGCAAGATAAAGAAAAACATGCTATGACAGATGGAAAGATAAACTATCAGCCTGAGATGATGACGTGTTAGTTGCTGATGATTCTTATTTCTCTATCTATAATCTCTATGAAACAGTGCAAAGCCCCGAATATAATTATTTCCGTTTCTTACGCATATATTCATGAGTAAAGCAAATAAACAAATGCCCATTACATGCACATCTCTTTCGTGCGCACGCGCGCGTTCCCCACTTAGTTGTTACTATTTCCTTTTCTCTCTCTACTTTTCTCCTTTCTTTTTCTTCCCATTCTCTTGTTTTTGTCCCTTACTTTCTTTCCTTCCTTTCTATTTTTTTCTCTCTTTTCTCCCGCCTCCATCACTTTCTTTTTCTCTTCCTCTCTTTCAGTCTATGTTGGGTTAATGGTTAAAACGGATTTTTTTGAATTGAGCTGGGATTTCGGCTGGATTTGTGTTTACTTTCCTTTCAAGTCGAGGGTCAACCTTTATCTATCCTACATATTCTCGATTACTTACTCCTCTCTCAACCTTTTATCTATCCTAAATATCCTCATAATCTGCACTTACTTCCTCCTATTATATCCATACTACCTCATCCAGTAACTTTGACTGGCTCTTGAGCCTTGGATTAGGTGAATATTAGTAAAAAAAATAAAATTGAAAAGACATTAAATTACTCTCACTCTCTCTTTCTCTTATTCTCTCTTTCTCTTATTCTCTCTTTCTCTTAATTTCTCTCTTTCTCTTATTCTCTCTTTCTCTTTCATTCGCTCTCTTTTTCTTTCTTCGCTCTCTTTTTCTTTCTTCGCTCTCTTTTTCTTTCTTCGCTCTCTTTTTCTTTCTTCGCTCTCTTTTTCTTTCTTCGCTCTTTCATTCGCTCTCTTTTTCTTTCTCTCGCTCTCTCTTTTTCTTTCTCTCGCTCTCTCTTTTTCTTTCTCTCGCTCTCTCTTTTTCTTTCTCTCGCTCTCTCTTTTTCTTTCTCTCGCTCTCTCTTTTTCTTTCTCTCGCTCTCTCTTTTTCTTCTCTTTTCTTTCTCTCGCTCTCTCTTTTCTTTCTCTCATTCTCTCTTTTTCTTCGCTCTCTCTTTTTCTTTCTCTCGCTCTCCTCTTTCTTTTCTTTCTCTCGCTCTCCTCTTTCTTTTCTTTCTCTCGCTCTCCTCTTTCTTTTCTTTCTCTCGCTCTCCTCTTTCTTTTGTCGCGGAATCTTCTTTCTCTCGCTCTCTCTTTTTCTTTCTCTCGCTCTCTCTTTTTCTTTCTCTCGCTCTCTCTTTTTCTTTCTCTCGCTCTCTCTTTTTCTTTCTCTCACACACACGCAGATATTTTGAGTAAACCGATTCGTCACTGAGATGTCACCAGAATTAATAAAGTAGAGTGAGTGAAAATAAACATTTGGTTATTGAATTTTTGTTTATATATGAATCGGAATTAGACAGAATGACAGGATGCAGAACAAATAGGAAATATTTATAAATTTCATAAGTTTGATTTTATTAAAGCTTCACCAGAGGATGAGATATGGAGAAAGAAAGAAATTCTGGTATTTTTATTTTTGTGGTGTTTAATATTCAGTGGTTAAGCAGGCTTTACGGGCATTTGACTTAAGCAGCATTAGTATAATTAATGACGTTCTCAAGGAGAGATGACGCGACATTTCCAAGCTCAAAAAAAAAAAACGGATTCCAGTGACACCGAAAAAGGCAAAATAATTATTAAGGAACCTACCCCAACTTCTCAGCGTGAAAAAAAAATCATGGATCAGTTTTACCCCTGGCTATATATATATATATATATATATATATATACACACGTTATTAAAAATAAAAAACTGGTTCATATTTTACATAATGCCTTTTCAAATGTCTTATTTAAGGAAGAATATTTGCTAGTTACGGTTTTAATCCTTAATAAATTACTTTTATTCGGTTATAAAAAGTTATGTTTTTCTGGTGCTGAATTGTCTCGGGACTCGGTCGGTGGTATTGTGTCCGTCCCTTCCCGACCTGCATGAGACGTGAAGAATAGACGGACGCGTTGTCGAGACGAATGCGGCGATTACACATTACCCAAGCTCACTCATTTGTGTCTGTGGAAGATTGGTTTGATGACGTGTGAGCTTCTTCTCATGTTGGAAATGAAATAGATTCTCTCTGACTTTACTGATTCGACCCAGGAATGTAAATGTTATGTCAGCCCATTTCAGGAAATAAACATGGGGAAAAACGTCTACACAAACGTCACCAAACCATTCTTCAGAAACGCCAACGTGCAGATTGACTATTCCGGGTTCGGTTTGAAATTCAAACAAAGATCACCAGAAGAAGGCCGGAGCGTACAACGGCCGAAATGTTGTGAATGTGACAATAAAAATGAGGACAACAGTCCAAACAACGTAAATAGTGTAGTTACAATACCCCATCTCAGAAATATAGACAGAAGTTTTGTTTCATAATTTTATCCTCTATATGATCAGGAAAATACGAAGTTAATTTAAATAATTTTGTCTATTTTCTTAAGTATATTTAATAAAGCCAGTATATCCAACTATTAAACAAGCATATTATGTTGACTTCTAAACAGTTTGTTTTGTATATCAACTTCATTCTCCAACGAATAAATTCCAATTAAATTTTATTCAATTATATATTCACCATTATTTACAATTCCATGTTGCCACTTCTCAGCCAGCACTTTTATATCTTTTAAGGAAAATTCCGTAGGTTTTGATTTGAAAAACGTTTACAACGATCAAAAAAAGTTAATAATCGGATGGTGCAAGGTCAGTTGAATGTAGCATTTCCGGAAGAACTGAGCAACTAAATTTCATTTTTTTTTTTCCGTGTGTTGTGTTGTATGCGAACTTGTCATGGAGGACACTTTTTCCTAGTGATCAGCAAAGTACGTGTTTCAACCAAACTTATATGGATACGTTGCAGCTGCTGGATTTATAAATGGGCATTTAAATTCTTTTTATTTATTTATTTATTTTTATTTTTTATTTTTTTTTTTTTGTCGCTTTGAGAACTATAAATATCTCGTCGTTCTCGTCACATGCGCAACATTATCTTACTTTCATGGAGCACAAGATTTAAACATTGTCGTAGGTAGTCCATTTTTATCACTTGTGGTGATATATTTAAGGAACGGTTACGTGGAAATATTCTCTATTATAATTGGTTCCAAAAATACGGAAATTACTTATGACTCAGTGTAACAGATCTCTATCAGATCTGTGTTTTAATGTATTTCCTCCGAAGTAAAAATATAAACAAAAAAGAATTTTTTCTAAGTATTGTTAATATGTATTTTTTTTTTTTTTTTTTTTTTTTTTTTTTTTTAAACATTTCACCCCAAGCAAGATGGGAGTTCCACTAGTACGCAAGGGGTTACAGAGAATAAAAGCAAGAGTAAAGAGGGTTGTTTGAGGAAAGAATATGGAGAAGGACGGGGATCATGAATCAAGGCATCAGATGTTGATTGACATTACATTTAAATTTACAGTTATGAGGGAAACAAGAGGAAGGGAGCTCCACTGTCGGGAAGTGAGAGAGAAGCTGTTGGAGTAGAAGAGGCGGTTACATTTAACTTTTTCGACATTGAAAGGGTAGGACCATGATGCCAACCTAGTAGCACGTTAAAATTCATACAGTTGGGGTACCAGTGAAAGTAGCTCGTCAGAGCAGTTGCCATGGAATAAGTCATTTTGTCTATCACGCCACCCTGTCCAGTATTTTGTTTTTCTTTGATTTTATAATACTTTTCTTGATATCATTGTTGTCCATTCATCATATGAACTTTAAGCATTTCGATCAGACTCTGTAAATATGTTACGCCCAGGTTTCGATTGCCGCCTTCTTTACATCATTTTTTTTTCACGACCATTTCGTGTTATCAGTTGGAATATTCTCTGAGTGGCAGTGTCGACAAGATCAGAAAGTCGCTCTAATGACGAGCGGAAGTAAAGATGGAGAGATAAAAACAAACTGATAAGTCCTCTATTTTTTTATCCACACGGGTGGGATCTTCAATCAACGACAGCACGTATAAGCGCACACAAATTAGTAAAGAGATCGGCATACACGCACACACATACCCTCCTAGAGATACATAGATGCACATACATAATTACGTAGATTCCATTGTGTGCCTATGTATATCGAATGTATATATATATATAAAGAAATTGTGTGTGTGTGTACCGACAGGTGAGAACAACATAATATACAAACGCACATATCATATATATGTGTGTGTGTGTATTTGGGCAACAACCTTTCATTTTAAACATCTTTTATTAAATATGGCAGACAAGGAAGATTTAATTAATTTTTTATTTAATCTTTCCAGCGACCTTACTTTTTCTGTTTGCTAGTAGTAACACAAACACTTTCCATAATTTTCATTGTCGCAAGTGCCTTCGGCCACTCCTTTAGCCATTTTCAAGGAGGAGGGTGTTCCTTGCCTCCTATATTTAACGAAAGATATATACAGTGTCACCCGGATATAAGACAGTTGCCAGGACAGGAGAAGAAGTCTCTTATATCCGGGTTTCTCTTATATCCGGGTTTGGTCTATTTTATATACATTAACACAGGCTCTAATTTGGGACCAGAGAAAATCTCTCTTACATCCGGGTCACACTGTATATTGTATGTGTGTTTATTGCGTTCAAATATGGATTGGAATTCAACAGAATTATTGGATGAAGAATAAATAGGAAATGTTTATAAAACTAATGTTTCGCTTTTATTAAAGCTTCATCAGGGAAAGAGATATAGAAATTTGTTTGTGCATATATATATAATATACAGTGTAACCCGGATATAAGAGAGTTGTCGGGACCGGAGAAGAAGTCTCTTATATCCGGGTTTCTCTTATATCTGGGTTTGGTCTATCTTATATACATTAACACAGGCTCTAATTTGGGACCAGAGAAAATCTCTCTTATATCCGTGTTTGGTCTATTTTATATACATTAACACAGGCTCTAATTTGGGACCAGAGAAAATCTGTTATATCCGGGTTACACTATATATATATATATATATATATATAATCATGCAGACTGAAAGCGATAAAAGAAGGTTTCTCCAAAAGTTCTCGAACCAAACTACTTAACAAAATTCTCACCAAAGAGAACATGTAAGAAGGGATGGATTTTAGGGAACATTTTTTGGTCGGTTGAGAATTTTCCAGCGCACCTTCGTAGATATTCTTGTCGACGTTTGCGTGCGACTTCACAAGCCTTTTGTGTTAAATGCATATTCTTATTGAGCTTTATCTATCAGGTTTTTAAAATGGTAGCGACACGTATCGGCTGCGTGTCGAATAGTTATCCTAATGGAAAAGGGTGATACGGATTCGATTCTTGTTGGGAGGCAATATTGTTATTAAGTAAAAACTATATTCACTAATCATAAATGGTAAGGCTGACTAGAAATCATCAACACCAATATTTTAAAAAGAATTTTGAATTTGTGCCTGTGTGTATAAAAACATGGCGATTATTGGAAATACGGACATCAGCAAAGTCTGTACCTCCACAAAAATGCGATTTAAAAAAACGAAAAATCTGTCTTGAAGCATTTATTTTAGTTTTAATTTCAAGCTAATAGCTAAATTTAATATTTCCAGTAAACAAAATACTTTGCTGTATTTCAAAACTAATTTAAATTGATTGGAAGGAGTTTTCGTATGGAAATTGCTAATATCGCTGTTTTTAGCGCTTTTTTTTAGCTATCTTACATCACAATGTAATCCTCTTTGTTAAAAAATATTTCAAAAATAAAATATACTTTTCTGAAACTTTATTTAAGGAGCATTAGTTGTTCTAAAGTTTAATTAATCTGATTCGAAACAAATATTATGTACTTTAAGTTTAAAATATCACAGAAATGTATTTATAGCATAGCGGTAACTGTTTTTTTAAGATATTGACAGATTGACTGAAAGTCGGAAGATTATCTATTTTTTTTTTTTTTTTTTTCTCCGGGGGAATATATCTGTAAAATTACTTGAGAAATATAACGTGAACAACTTTTTATATATAATTTTAACTACCTAATAATCTTAACAATTCATTTATTTAGTAAAATATTCTAATGTTTTATTGAATTTGATGTACTTTGTTTTTAAAATTATTATAGTTACCGCTCATATTTTCTGATATTGTCGTGTATGGACGTGCGTGTTTACAAAAATTGACACACAAAAATATTTCAAAATTCTTTTTAAAATATTAGATGTCGATGAATTGTTCTAAGTTTTTCCATTTATGATTGGTATATATAGCTTTTACTTAATAACATATCACCTAACCTCTACAAAGACAGACAGAATTTTAAGATTTAAAGCTTTATAAATTATTATAATTCAAAAAAAAAATGAAAACTGTTCTTGTAAAAATTCATTATTCATCGAAATTTGTTTCCTTCATATAAGCAATTAAAACCTTTTTCGTATTAAATAATGTCTTAATTTTATTTCATTTTTTTTATTTTACGATTCCGAGCAGATTTTCGGTCTACTGGAGTTCCTGATTTACAAAAAGAAATTGATGATTTAAATTCCCCATGGAGTTCTAATTTAACTAACATAAATATTAAGCTCAAAAACTTAATTTTTCGAAATTTCGTAAAATTGAATAAGCGTGTGTAATCGATGTAAAAAAAAATATTTTTACCAAGGTTTTCTAAAACAAAAAAAAAATCTGAAATAATTTGATTCTTTTGTGAATAAGTCCAGAACGTTTAATTAAAATCCGACGGATGTGTTTTTTATCGCAAAAAGACGCTAAAATTTGCTATACTAATTCTTGAGCCGACGCTGACGAAAAAAAAAAAGTTTTTAACCAAAATTTCTAACGTTCTAAAAAGGATATAAACATATAATTTAATAATAAAAAAATCCTTTGGTCTTCTTAATAATAACAGATTTCTACGATAAAACTTTGTTTTTATTATGTTTGGGGCATTTTTCATCATGGTATGCTAATTTTTAGCGAATCAGTGTTTATATATATATATATATATATATATATATAATAATAATGATTAATGCACACACATACACACACATCTCCTTCACTCACTCACTCTCTCCACAGACACACACACTTTATAATATATATATATATATATATATATATATATATATATAAGTTGTGTGTGAACATTTTTTATATTTCGCGGATGGATAATTACATCAAGAGAGGTTGTTTGGTCCTGCAGATACTTGCGCCGATGATTCCACAACAGCTGCCCGTTTGCTGACTCTTGGAAAGAATCGGTGATGGTAGGGCCACGTGTACAAGTCCGTCTTTATCAAGATACACACAGATTTTTATCTCTTGATACTGTAGCGGTGTTGGGAGAAGGAAGGTGCTAACTCGTTAAGTATTTATATTAGGGCCCCAACCTCGCATAGCGCAATGGTTAACAAGCTCATCTCTGGGACCAATTCTCTCGAGGACTAAGCTCGTTTAGTACCGTCTGCTCCGCTCTTCTGACCCTTTGCATAACTATGTTCAGCGTTAAATTATGTTTAATTTGCCATGATTACAATGTTTTTCTCTCCGCCCACTTTTCTAGTGCAAATTCGATTTTCTTTATGATAACGGTAATATTTGTCGTTTCTTATAAGAAAATATTCGGTATTGTCCGATCAGGCTGTACCAATGTCAGATGGAATTTTTAAATCTTTCTTTGTATTAATAAATTTTTTCAGGAAAATTGGTTTCTCAAGTCCAAAAGCTATTATTGCTCTTTCTAGTATTGGTGGTGTTATATAGGATTAAAATGTTGCTGCCGACACTGGAGGTTGAACACAGATCACCAGAGAGCAATCCCATTTTGAATAAATAGATCACGTAAAGGAAATGTATATATGGGAATTAGCATGATGTCTAACGGATCACTCACCGAATTAGGGCACCTCGAGGCGGTGTAATGGTTAGCAAGCTTGTCTTGCTAGCACAATTATGACTGAGTAGTATACTTTCGGCCTCGTGCCACATCTGAGCTACGCTTGGAAAATCACTATCACTCACCGAATTATTTCGGAGGTGTGCTTGTCGAACTCTGTGCCTCTGTGTAGAGAGGAATCCAGACGAGGCTATGCCAAAGGGCAGTCTCGTCTGGGGTGGTAGACAGATACCCGACCCCGTTTTTACGGGGTCTACGGTAATAATTTAGCACGAACCTACGGGCTCGGATACCCCACAATAAACTCGGCCTTGTGCCACAACCGACCGCGTGGGACGGTTAGTGAATATCATCACTCTCCGAATTACTTTGGAGTGTGCTATATAAACTCGCTGCCTCCGGGCAGAAAGGAATCCAGACGAGGCTGTGCCGAAGGGCAGTGTCTCGTCTGGAGTGGTAGACAGATACCCGACCCCGTTTTTACGGAGTCTACAGAGAATATTTGACCGGGCCTATGGGCTCGAATACCCCCACAATAAACTCGGCCTTGTGCCGTATCCAACCATGTGGGGTGGTAGGTGAATATCTCACTCTCCGAATTACTTCAGAGGTGTGCTTGTCGAACTCTCTGCCGCAGGGCAGAGAGGAACCCAGACGAGGCTGTGCTGAAGAGCAGTCTCTCGTCTGGGGTGGTAGACAGAATAGCAGTGTGTCGTCTCGGGAGACAGCTACCCGACCCCGTTTTTTACGGGGTCTACAGGGAATTTTTGGCCGAGCCTCCGGACTCGGATACCCGACAATAAACTTGACCTTGTGCCGCATCCAACCGCGTGGGCGGTTATTGAATATCTCCATGATTTTCTCTCATACATTCATATCTGCTCAATGCGTATCCAAATGTAAACAAATGACGTCTCACATTATGAAATGGACAAAGTCCGATAATTATTTTTTAAGACATTTTTTTTTTTTTTACGTTTATACGTTCTTTTTATACATACAAATATTTAAGTAAATGCTCTGTGGCCCAATCGGTAAAGCCACGTCGGCTATATGACGGTTCTGTATAGGATACAGGTTCGATTCCTGTCGGAAGACGCATAGTTTCTATGAAAATTTCTCGGAAATTCAGGCCGGTAAATGTTATTAATCCTGTGTATTATAAACAGAGCATTTACTTAAATATCTGTATCTATAAAAAAGAACGTATAAACATAAAAAAATGTCTTAAAAATAATTGTCGGACTTTGTCCATTTCAATATATATATATATATATATATATATATATATATATATATATATATATATATATATATATATATATATATGGTCAAGAACGCATAGAGAGATATATATAGTAGAGAGATATGAACAGACTGATAGATTTGAATAGATAGGAATGGAATGAGATTGGTAACTAATTTTATTTAAATTCTTTCTGTCATCGGGCAACGGCTGAAACTGCTAATATGTCGAATGTATGAAAATGAGAAGTGACTTATCTTTTGGAAAATAGTTTATCAGTTCGTTTCATTTACCAGATATTTCGGGGTTTTTTGAAAACCAGGAACGCATCTTTGAGGATTAGTAGGATATTTTTTAATGATTTTTGTCTTCGTCTAAAATGTACGTTGAGAATGAGGTAAAATTGGGAAGGTAGATTTTTAAAAAATAGTGAAAAAATGATTTTCTTTA
Source organism: Acanthosepion pharaonis (assembly GCA_903632075.3). Lineage (NCBI taxonomy): Eukaryota > Metazoa > Mollusca > Cephalopoda > Sepiida > Sepiidae > Acanthosepion > Acanthosepion pharaonis. The sequence continues at coordinate 1,175,751 of CAHIKZ030000129.1, read as the reverse complement.
AAATGTACGTTGAGAATGAGGTAAAATTGGGAAGGTAGATTTTTAAAAAATAGTGAGAAAATGATTTTCTTTAAAATGTACGTTGAGAATGAGGTAAAATTGGGAAGGTAGATTTAAAAAAAATAGTGAGAAAATGATTTTCTTTTTACTGAAAGAGAAGAAAATATAGAAGTGAAGGTTAATGAAAAGGGGGAACGTCTGAAAAAAAAAAGAGAGGAAGTAGATAGGAAGTGGAAGAGATAGATAAGAACAGACTGAAACAAAAAGAGAGAGGAAAAGATGAATATGAACAGACATAGAGAGAGCAAGAGAGAAGAACAATCATAGATAAATAGGAGTCTATAAGTAGTAAATGGATGAAGGAGGAAAAAAAGGAAGAACTGAAAAAGCTGGAAAAGAAAAGATAATGACGAAAAAAAGAAAGAGAACGAGGGAGAGAAATAAATAGAAAGTAAAAGAAAATGGAAAAGCAAAAGAGGTATTATAAGAGAAGCAGAAAGCTTAATGGGAGTGAAGTAGGTAGAAGATAAAGAAAGCAAAAAATACAAGAGAAGTAAAAAGAGGATGACAAGAAGGTGTATAATAATAAGAGAAGGGGGGGGTTAATGTGGAAAAACAAAGAAGACGAGGCAGAAATGGGAAAAGTGAATTGAGATGGAAAATAAGCGAGAAGAGATGCAAAGATGGACATACGAAGTGAGAAGAAGAGAGAGGGGAGAAGAATAGGTAGGAGGAGCAAAATAAGGACTGAAGATGGGAATGGTGATGAATAAGAATAAATAGGATTGATAGAAGAGGTATGAAAAATAGTGGAAAAGAAGAAGAAAAAACGCAGAAGAATATCAAGTGGGAAGCGAAGACGGAGAAAAATAAGTGTTAGGGAAAAATTTAAAATGCTACAAGAGGGGAACCGAAGAAGGAGGTGGCGAAAAAGACGGAATATCTAAAGAAATAACCAAAAAGTGGAAGGAAAAGTGGAAAAAGTAAAGTAGAATTAAACAGAAAAAGGAAGGAAGCAAAATGGACGAGGAAAAGGAGAACAACATCGTCTCTGATATGTCTTTTCCGTTTCGCAATCAAAACAAAATAGTTTTTTATTTATGAGTTATTGGCACGACGTAATATACGTGCTAATAATCAGAACTCTAATGCGATACTTCTGAAAATTCTCATTCAGAACAACTTTCCTTTTCGCATCTTAAGATAATAGATTTTATTTTTATTAGTGGATTTTATTTATAAATCGACATGACTTATAATCCGACATTATTTAATTTACTTTAGACGTTATATTTAGCAGATATAAATATTCGAGAAGATATCCCTATTTCGTTTCGTTTTGCATCTACTGGCTTGTGCATTCTAGAGTTTTAATAAAGACAATATGCCTTCTGAGAGGGTTCAAACCTACATCTTCTTTATAGAGAAAAACCACCGTTAAGCCTGGATAAGCGGACTTAATAATGGTTCCTGAGACAGAACTATACAGGGTGCGTTGGGTAAATTATCGCCATTTTTTATTTTGCGCATGCGCGTTGCTTTGGATTTTGTCTACTGCACAGTAAAGTCGGGTCAGTTGGACACCATCAGTAAGAAAAAGAGGACTATGACGCAATTCACGCTGCCGGAAATTTTGAAAGGACATGCTGTACTGTTTGGTATTCCCGACGGAATTTCCACTACGAACATTTCAGAGTGTTTAAGTGTCAATCTGACAACAGCGCAGAGGATTCGGAAAAAGTTGGCTGAGTCTAATTGCGATTACAAAGGTGTTTAGAGTAATCATTGGTGATGGCGAAGTTATGCCTCCATTAATCTTCCCAAGGGGCCTCAGGCTTAAGACGGAGTCTTACATCAAGTGACTTGAGGAGGTAGTGCTGCTCTGGGTCAAGAGGTTGTCTGCTGGGTGACCCTATGTCTGGCAACAACACTCTACACCATGCCACACAAGCAGGAAAATCCAGTCCTGGCTGTCAGACAATTTCTGCATCCACATCACCCTTTAGATCTGGTCATCTAACTCCCCAGAGTACAACCCCCTTGATTATTAGGTGTGGGGCACAGTTGAGCGAGCGACCAACAAAACTCCTTGTAACAGCAAAAATGAACTGAAAGCAAAGATAATGGCAGCATTCACCAACTTAAACAAGGAGACCGTCTAGAAGAAATGCAGGAGATTCCGAAGTCGTCTGGAGGCAGTTGTTGAAGCTAATGGCGATTTTATTGAAATAATTTACTCTTTATAATTTCAAGTCTTTTTGTGGAATTTTGGTAAATATACATGTTAAAATGAGGTGCCAGTGTTATCATAATTTTTGCGGATTTAGACGATAATTTACCAATTGCATTTATTCAGGAATAGATATATTCATTATGTGAATAAAACAAATTTTACAAGCATTTTTATTGTTCTCTCTCTCATATATATATATATATAATTCCCAAGAGGATAGAAGCCAGATAGAACTCAATGTCCAGGACAGAGTAAGAATATAATATAAAAAGCTCAAACACTAATATTACATGGTTATAATTTATTACATTGGAATCGTAATCACGATCCAAATCATCAGACTTAAAAATTCAAAACTTGAAATTTTAGGTCTGATGAATTAGATCGTGGTTACGATTCCAAAGTAACAAATTATAACCCTGGAATATTAGTGTTTGAGCCTTTTATATATATATATATATATATATATATATATATATATATAATTTGATCACAAACGTTATCAAATCACAAGTAAATTGAAGACTCTTTCATCCCCAAATTCTATGCATTAAAATTTAGAGGTGCACTTAAATAGACAAATTAGTCGTTTGCATGTAAGGTTAAATGAATAATAACTTCTTAGGAAAATATGATGGTTGTATTTCCAACTTCAAACACGACAGGGGGTAACGCACTTGTCTAATGTGATTCCGCGTCTTTAAAATAACTAAACAGGTTGAGTCAAATCGTTTCTGTTTCTTTTTTTTTTTTTTGTGCCTACTTATAGGCAAGATTTCTAGATCGTTTTCAGCTTTCCATTCCATTCTTTCTTTTCATTCATATATATATATATATATATATATATATATATATATAATTGCAGGTATTGTTGCTGTCATTGTTTTTATCATGAGTCGCAGTCGTGTTAGTAGTATTATGATCAAGCCTCTTGACGTTGCCATAAAAATCTGGAGATTCTTTGTACGAGCGCCTACTTAATTAACGGACCCCTGCGGATGGTACTTCAGTATTACTTTCTACATATTAGTTCTCTTGAATTATTATTTTTACTTTCTTTACATTTCTTTCTTATCTTCTTCTTCAACTCTCACTTCTTTTTTCATGTTGCCATTGGTACTTTATTATATTTCATTCTTCTCCGCTTCTCTCTCTTCTTTTCATTCTTGTCTTCTTCTCTTCCTTTCATTCTTGTCTTCTTCTTCGCATCCTTCCCTCCATTCTGTTCTTCTTCGATTCCCTCGTTTCATTATTTTCTTCCCTACCTTTCATTCTTCTTCTCTTCCCTCCCTGTCTCCCATTCATTCTTCTTCCCTACCTTCTCTTTCATTCCTCCTTTCTTCCCTCTATTTAATTCTTGTTTTCTTCCTTCTCTTTTCCATCTTTCATTGTTCGCTTCACTCCATTTGATTCGTTTTCTCTTCCCTCCCTTTCGTTCGTCTTTTCTTCGCTCCGCCGTTTCACTTTACTCTCTTTCTTTATCCTCATTCTCTCACCCCACCCCGCTATTTTCCATCTCTCTCCCTCTCACAATTCTTGTGGTTACTTATTAAAAACAAAACGTATTTTTACGTTCGTTCTTTTTCGTTTTGACATTATTTTTCCCATAACCAACCCAGCTATCTTCTTTCGTGTTATTTTACTTTCGTTTTTTTTTCTTTCTGTCTTATTTATTTTTTCTGAATGAATTGAAGGAAAAGTGGGGAATCTATTTGTTCTGTAATCTGCAAGCGGCTCGGTGCCATAAGAACAAGTACAACAGCAAAAATGACAAAGTAAAGCATCCCCTTCTTTTTAATGTTATATATCGCCGTCATTATCTACATAAGTAGCAATCATTGTCGTGACTAACAAAATGCCAACAAACTTATTGTTATCAATAAAAAAAAAAATGTCAAGATCTTCATGGATAATGCCGATATTTTTTTATTTTTTTTTAAGTTTCTTTCTTGCCGGCAATTTTGAAATTTTGACGAGAACAGATGGAGATCGCTTCTTTTTTTTTTATTTTTTATTTTTTTGTTTTTTTTACGTTATTTCTCTTCTCATTTCCCGCCCAAACATTTCGTTAACCGCCCATTTTTTTAATATTCGTTTTCACTGTTTCTCTTTTCTCCTACTTCATTATCATTTTTTTTTTGCTTCTCTCTTTATTTTTTCCCTCATATTCTCTCTTACTCTCACTTTCATTTTTCTCTGTCTCTATCTCTCTGTGACTTTCATTTTCTCTATTTCTGTCTCTTTTTCTCTTATTTTCTCTATCTCTTTTTCTCTCTTTCACATCGACACATCCTGTTATCTGCAGCAGTGGCCAGAATAATTTCTAGATGACCGACCACAAAATGCGAATTTGAGTGATTTGTTCTCTTCGGTGAGGACATGCAATTTCTCACATTTAGCAACGGTCATGTATCACCTTCTGCCATTTTGAATTGACAAAAAAGTTTCATTTTTTTTCTATTACTTTTCATTCATTTTTCCCTTTTTTTTCCATCTTTTTATATCATGGATTTATGCAAAAGAGTTTGTTTTTTTTTTTAAATTCTAATTTTTCGTTTCTTTCCATGTTGTTTTCTTTTTTATATAGAAAAAAAAGATAGGGAAAATATTTTTTTTTCTTTCTCTCTCAATTTCTTTATATTATTCCGTCATTTTATTCAACTTCTTTTTTCTATCTCCTTTGTGCGTCTTTTTCAATTGTATTTTTTGTATTTTATCTAATTCTTTTTCTCTCTTTTGTCGATTGTTTTTTTCTTCGCATCTTCGATTGTTTTTTTTCTTCACATCTTCGATTGTTTTTTTTCTTCACATCTTCGATTGTTTTTTTTCTTCACATCTTCGATTGTTTTTTTTCTTCACATCTTCGATTGTTTTGTTCTTTACATCTTCGATTGTTTTGTTCTTCACGTCTTCGATTGTTTTGTTCTTCACATCTTCGATTGTTTTGTTCTTCACATCTTCGATTGTTTTGTTCTTCACATCTTCGATTGTTTTGTTCTTCACATCTTCGATTGTTTTGTTCTTCACATCTTCGATTGTTTTGTTCTTCACATCTTCGATTGTTTTGTTCTTCTCTTTTTGTTTGCTTTTTCTTCTCTCTTTTTTCGTTTTTGCTCTTTTTTCGTTTTTGCTCTTCTTTTTTCGTTTCTTTTTTCGTTTCTTTTTTCGTTTCTTTTTTCGTTTCTTTTTTCTTTCTTTTTTTCTTTCTTTTTTCTTTCTTATTTTCTTTCTTATTTTCTTTCTTTTTTTCTTTCTTATTTTCTTTCTTATTTTCTTTCTTATTTTCTTTCTTATTTTCTTTCTTATTTTCTTTCTTATTTTCTTTCTTATTTTCTTTCTTATTTTCTTTCTTATTTTCTTTCTTATTTTCTTTCTTATTTTCTTTTTTTTTTTTTATTTTCTTTCTTTTTCTTATTTTCTTTCTTATTTTTTTCTTATTTTTTTCTTATTTTTTTTTTCTTTCTTTTTTTTCTTATTTTCTTTTTTTTTCTTCTCTTTTTTTTCTTCTCTTTTTTCTTCTTTTTTTCTTTTTTCTTCTTCTTTTCTTCTTTCTTTTCTTCTTCTCTTTTTCTTATTTTCTTTTTTCTTATTTTCTTTTCTTATTTTCTTTTTTTTTTTTTATTTTCTTTTTTTCTTATTTTTTCTTTTTTTATTTTCTTTTTTTTTTTATTTTCTTTTCTTTTTTTTTTTTCTTATTTTCTTTTTCTTATTTTCTTTTTCTTATTTTCTTTTTCTTATTTTCTATTTTCTTATTTTCTTTTTCTTATTTTCTATTTTCTTTAAATAAAATAATGATTGTATCATTTTTTTTTTAATCGCTATTCACATTTTGTCCAATCTTTTTTCTCTGGCAAGAGTGGAACAGTAAACCGGTTTAGACATTTTTATACGTTATTATATTTCGGTATTACCATTTTCCAGTAATATATATATATATATATATATATGTTACGAATTATTTCTTTGTTATGAAATACATTTTAAGATGCCTACGCCGCGAAAACATTCCGTTTTTCTTTATTTTTATTTTCCTTTATTTTTCTTTTCTTTTATTTTTCTTTTCTGTTTCTATTCCATTTTTTATATCTTACAACTTTTCTTTTCGTCTTTCGTATTTTTAGTGATACCATAATTCATTGTCCTACTTTTTTTGTCACTGCTTTCGGTCCTTTATTTTTTCACTTTCTGAATTTCCTTTAAATTCTTCTTTCCTTTCTATCATCACTCCTTCATTTTTATCATCCTTTCTTTTTATCACCAACTTTCTTTCATTTCTATCCTCAGACTTCTTTCCTATCATCAGTCCTTCTTGTCACCCTTTCTCATTCCTGCTATGATCCTTCTTTTTTTTTTGTCATATTTCCTTTTTTTCTTTCTTTTTTCGTATTCATTTTCTTCCTTCTTTCATTGTCTACATTTAATTTCTTTTTTGTATCTTTTCATCCAGTCGTTTTATTATTACCACGCATTCTTTTATTCTTAACCTCTTCCTCTTTTTATCATCCTCTTCCTCCGAACTTTGCTTTTAATTCATCCTCTTAGGGGCACTTATATCTCCCACACTTGTTCAAACACCTACATCCCCACCCCAATCCTCGCCACCCACATTTTTCTCCTTTCAACCTTAATGACACTTTTTTTTTTTTCCTTTCTGACTTTGCCTTGCCTCTTCGTTCAAGATGCTCTGTAATATTATCTATCCTCTCATCTACAGCAGGTTCTTTCAATAATTCATCACACCCGTTGAGGTAATGAATTTTAATGAAGATGTTTGCAGACACTCTCCATTGCACTTTCTTTCTTTCAAAACTACACACTTGACCTACGCCATTATTTGTCGTCCTCTCTCTCTCCAAATCTCTATTTCTTAATCTGTCTGTTGCTCTCTCTGTCTGTTTCCCTCTCTATCTGTCTATCTATCTCTGCCTGTTTCCCTCTCTATCTGTCTATCTATCTCTGCCTGTTTCCCTCTCTATCTGTCTATCTATCTCTGCCTGTTTCCCTCTCTATCTGTCTATCTATCTCTGCCTGTTTCCCTCTCTATCTGTCTATCTATCTCTGCCTGTTTCCCTCTCTATCTGTCTATCTATCTCTGCCTGTTTCCCTCTCTATCTGTCTATCTATCTCTGCCTGTTTCCCTCTCTATCTGTCTATCTATCTCTGCCTGTTTCCCTCTCTATCTGTCTATCTATCTCTGCCTGTTTCCCTCTCTATCTGTCTATCTATCTCTGCCTGTTTCCCTCTCTATCTGTCTATCTATCTCTGCCTGTTTCCCTCTCTATCTGTCTATCTATCTCTGCCTGTTTCCCTCTCTATCTGTCTATCTATCTCTGCCTGTTTCCCTCTCTATCTGTCTATCTATCTCTGCCTGTTTCCCTCTCTATCTGTCCTTCTCTCTGTCTGTTGCTCTGTCCTTCTCTCTGTCTGTTGCTCTGTCCTTCTCTCTGTCTGTTGCTCTGTCCTTCTCTCTGTCTGTTGCTCTGTCCTTCTCTCTGTCTGTTGCTCTGTCCTTCTCTCTGTCTGTTGCTCTGTCCTTCTCTCTGTCTGTTGCTCTCTCTATCTAGTGATTTACGAAGCGTAGCCTAGATGTAGCACAAGGCCTCAAGTATAGAGCAGGCAGTGAGTATCGAACTCACTACTCAATGATAACTGATCTAGCTAGACAAGCTTGTAAACCATTCTACCACCTCGAAGTGCACGAAAAATGGTTGCAATATATGGAGGAAAATAGAAGCCGTCAGTTTAAGACTACGCCAGGAGGATATGTTAAAACGCGTTGCCAACGCATAATAATTGGAATTGGTCTATTTAGCCAGCGATATCTAGCTAGACATCTGCCTATATCTATGTCCATATTGACTGTATCATCACCGAGAATACCCAGAACTTTCACCAATCGTGGTGAACAGGAGTTTCCTCCGTAGGCCTCTTGCCTTGATCGCCTATTCAGACGTAAACGTCACGTGGAATTCGTACATACAATCCATCGCTAAAGATGATGGAATAATGGTCTGTTCTTTTTGCTATTCTCTACCCCTACATGAACCGAATATGGAGTACTGCTGCAATATATAGGCAGTCTTCACTTTCAGCGTCTCCGCGGCCTTGTGGGCGACGAATTATTTTCCAGCCTACAATCACTTTCTCACAAACGAAACGTCGCATGTCTCTCTGAAAGTGTTCAGATGAACTACATTCCTTAGTTCCACCAGTTCTAAGCTTCACGGCTAACACCCACCATGCCACGCCCATTGTATCGAACCACCCCCATTCCCTTCGTATTCCATTTGGGAGATGTAAGTGCCCCTCGAGCAGCTTCTTCCCACGAACCGCTATTTTGTGGAACTGATCCCCAAGAGAATGCTTCCCTGATCACTACAATCTTAACTTGTTCAGGTTTAGGGTTAACACTTATCTTCCCCACATATCCGTATAAACTGTAAGACTTATTCTGTAACACTCTACCTCAAGTAGCTCTCGGGTCTTGTGCAGTGTGTACATTATTGTAAAAAATACACTTCACGGATAACTTTCTTGCATCATTCTTAACGGTAATTTTATAACTAATTTTTTACCAAATGCCAAACTTTGCTAAATTCAACGAAAACATATTCAGTAATGAACAAACTACTTTTAAATTTACACATCAGCAACTACTTTTGGATTTATACTCTAACAAAGTGAATTTACACCCCAGCTATATTTGAATTTATACTCCTAACAACTACTTACCTGAAGAAGGTGAATTTACAACTGAACAACTACTTTTGAATTTACACCTCAATAAATATAAATTGACAGTTCAACTTAAATTTACGCACCCATTAACTTTGAATTAGCACGTCTTTCTGAATTTATTTTCCACCCTACAACCACTTTCCCTACAGTCGAAACATCGCGAACCTCTCGTTGCTCTGTCGCTATTTCCACGGCAAGTGCTCACACGGACGATATTCATTAGTTTCACCACTTCTAACTTTCACGGCTAAGTCTCGCCATGCTACTCATATTTTAATGACCTACCTTCATATCCCTCGTATATCACTGATGAGATGTAAGTTCCTTTTCCGACGAACTGCTACTTTGTGGAACCGGTCCCCAAGAGGATGCTTCTCTGATCACTACAATCTTAATCTGTTCAATGATCCCCCCCCACATCTCAATAAACTGTGCCTCTTACTCTGTAACACTCTACCTCGAGTATCGATCGGGCCTTGTACAACAACATTGTAAAAAAGAAAAAAGGATCTACCACACTACCTACTAATATAACGACTGGGATTTACCTTTCATTTTTACTTCAGAGAAGAACCAAACGTCGTACATATTTTACTCAGAGTTGGCATTTTATCAGCCAGTACACCTTTATAGTTAAAAAATCTATCTATATGTCAAATTCTCTTTATATTTGTCTAGACGCCATGCCAGCCTTTTTAATTAATGTTTTACGTTAATGTTTTCACAATAAAATATTATTAAACAACCCATGTCAGTAAAATTTGCAAGATATATTTATCTGAATAATAGGGATGTAAATTTTAGCTTATAATATCCGCCTTTATTAAAATATTAATAAAAAAATCTTTTGCGGTGTCACGTTTTATGATTAATCCAAAAAGATATTTATCATTCATTCTAAAGCCTTCGTCAGTATTTCATTAAGTTAATTTTTGTATTCATTCGATATTAACATTCCTTGCAACATTTATAATTGCTTTTTCAGATAGCTTCTTTGATTTAATATTAATTTCCATACATTAATAATAGACCACAGGTTTACTGAATGTGGCGAAACTAGTAGCAATTCCATTAAATTGGTATACAGTGGAACCTCGGTCGACGAAGTTAATTCGTTCCTGAAGGCCGTTCGTAATCAGAAATGTTCGTAACTCGAACCTATTTTTCCAATAGGAATCAATGTAAAAAAGAAAAGTCACAAAATTGGAAAAGAAAAGCACGCAGGAACACACGAATGTATACAAAATGGCGGTCGATTCAGAAATTATTCCGTTCGGGTTAATTCGGTTCGGCAATGTTGTTCGAGAATCGAAATTTTGTTTGATAACCGAAACATTTCCATCTTTAATTTTCTGTTCGAAAACTGATTTGTTCGACATACGAGACGTTCAAGAACCGATGTTTTTCTGCATTTGAAACCATTTTGGGCAATTTGGGTCTTCTACGTTGCGTTGCTTGATTATTTTCGTGAACGACACAAACTCGCGCCCAAATATCAGGTCCGTTTAAAGTAATTCTAAATTCATTAAAATTACTTCTTTTTTTTTCATTAAAATAAAATTAAAATTTCATTAAAACAAAAATTACTCTTGAGAATTATTTTCCTGGACTTCTTCAACAAATTTATAATTTTCTAGTTGCAATATCTAATTAAAGGTGATAGTTTAATTGAAAACATGGAAGCAACCAATGTACTTAATATTCTTCATCTTTTTATACATCGAGCTCTCTTCTTGGATCTGACTTTTTAATATTTCTGTATTAAAAAACATTCTTTGGCTGATTCCTAACACTTGTAGATTTAGTATATAATATATATTCGAAAATTATAACATAAATGTTATAAAATCACTACAAAAATAGCCATTTTGTTTCAACACTTCTGATGTCTTTTGAATGTGTTAAGACACCAAAAGTGTTGAAACAAAATGGCTATTTTTGTAGCGATTTTATAACATATTTGTTATAATTTTCGAATAATATTTGCTCTACTCTGTACTGAGCACTATTTTAAGAATTGTATTTGTATTATTGGAATTTATTCCGTATACACCAATCCTATACTTGTGTGTGTGTGTGTGTGTGTGTGTGTGTATATATATATATATATATATATATATATATATATATATATATATTGTACTTATTAATGTTAGTAGGTATGTATAAATTTATAGAAATAGATTTGTGAGAGATATATAAGAAAAAACAAAATCTTTAATATTACCCTAATACCATTAAATAATGAAACCTAAACCTTAATTAAACTTACCGATATAAAAATAAATAAAAATTGCATTCACAAATTATTTTAGATATTAATATAGATGAATTCATTGTTACCGTAGTTTTCTTCCTATATTGTGAATCACAATGTTTCGGGTAAATGTACTATTGCAATTTTAAATATTTCTTTATGTTCTCGATAAATAAATATATTTATTACAATAGTAGTTAACTTGTACTAAATCCCTAAACTAGTTAATTAAAAAATTAAATACTGAATTTAATATCTTCCAATTTTTTAGACACCTAATTTTCTATCAAACATTGTAATCTATCTTTTACACAATTTTGTTAAAACAAAATTACAGCTTTCTTATCAAAATTTATATATAGGGCGAACATGTCTTCGTTTGGAAACAAGAATCGGACAACATGTACCCAGACACATTAAATTAAATTTAGATAATCGCATTCGTGTTTCGCAATCAGCTCACGATTCGGCGATCGGGCAACACCTATTAGAAAATGAGTCATGCTCAAAACGTTTCACAATGGACTCGTTTTCAATTATATGCGTAGGCAGGTCCAAATATCATCTGTCTATTTTGGAAGCCATCTGTCTCAAATTATTTAAACCATCGCTTTCTAAACAAAAGGAGAATTTTTCACGATCGCTAAATTTATTTTTTGATATATGAGCAACTTATTTTTCTATTTTACTGCTCAGGTTGGTTCATTATTATTAATTTATTATTTACGCATTTATTTTAATCGTAAATTTATTTTAATTTTACGTATATATATCTTCGTAAAATTTTAGACGTGTTCCAACCATACCATTTTGGCGTTCTTTTCATTTCATTGTTTGTTTAAAATCATTTGCCAACGAAAGACCCTGATGAAGCGTTGGCCGAAAGGTACCTAGGTCCTGCTAAAAAAAAAAAAAAAAAAAAATGGTCATACAAAAGAAATTCATTTTCTTTAAATCAATATATATATATATATATATATATATATATATATATATATATATGAGAGGGTGAGAATATAAGAATAAGCTGCATGGTGACTGTCAGTTTCACGCTTCAGTGCGGTCTGCTTTGGTCTGAACTTCGTGCTAAAGCGTGAACCTGACAGTCACCATGCAATGTTGATTCCCATGTTCACATTGTCTGTATCTATAAACGTTCTGTCTCTCATATTAAGCACTTTTCTTCTATAAATATCGAAAATTATTAACATATATATATATATATATGTGTGTGTGTGTGTGTGTGTACGAAAGGAAGGTGTCGTTTCTACATTTTTCATCAACTGTAACAATAGTTGGTATTCAAGTCCAGATGAAAAATAAAAGGCTATGAATTTTTCAGAATAGGTAAACATTTTATACTCAAAACTGGCGCAAGACATTCTTCTCCTTTTCCGTATTGGATCTTGCGCCATATATATATATATATATATATATATATATAATGAGTGAGAGAAATAAAAATAGTAGAAAAATGAGAATGTTAAATGGGGGCCAGGTGTTGCAGATTTAATACGCTTCGCCGTCTTCTACCGGAAATGTAAAGATGTTCCTAAACCGACAGTCCAGATGTATGTTGAACCTGTACAAACACGAAAGCAAGTGAACATCTTTAAACATTCACATATGTCCGCATGTTTATATATTTTTTTATTTGAGGGTTTGTTTTTTGTTTTTTAGTTTCTGTTTTTTTTTTTTTTTTTGCCGTTCTCCGCCTCAAGCAAATGCAAAAACATGGAAGACTTTCCAGTTGGATTTTTTCTTTCAGTTTTCTGTTCGTTTTTATTTTATTTTATTTTATTTTTTTTTTAATGTTGCTGGTGGCAAACGAGGTTGTAATGAAGGTGAAATAGTGTTAAGTAAGTTAAAGGCTAAGACATTGAGGTTAAGTTACATGTGTAATTATACGTACGAACGCCAAGCTCATGACGTTGAATACAAAAAAGAAAAACACGTGTTTGTGTGATTTAAAGGGAAAAAAAAAGCTGACGTTTGGGATGAACATTAAAGTGCCTTTCAATGAAAATACACACAGAACTTATTGATGAATTTAAATAACATTTTGAAATTGAATACAGACTCGCGTCATTATAAGAATATGCATGCATGCATGCATGTATGTATGTATGTGAGAGAGCAATTGAGAGAAAGTGGTCGTTGTACTCATTCTATTTAGATTGGGTCATAATAGATTTAATTTCGTTAAAAAATGTAGCCAACAAAGTTGTTCTTTTCTAGTCACTTCAGTGATAATGATATATATATATATATATATATATTCCAATGTTCACTCAACACAAGGCCCAAGAGCCACTCAGGATAGAGGATTAATGTGTTGTATGAGAGTAAAAGAAGGCAAGAATTGCAGTTCATGAAAATAACGGTTAACTCTAGACTTCAGGTTATGATTTTAGTGATCAAGAAAACATCCTGCTGAGAATCGGTTCCACAAAGCAGCAGTCTTTGGGAAGAAGTTGTCCGAGTGGAACTGCTTTCTTACTAATGGCATACGAAGAGAACGAATAATAATAATATGGTTTGAAATAATAAGTATCAAAATACAAATATCTTAAAGTGGAAATATAAAAATGTGGCATTTGAGCGCATTAATAATTCCAGTTGTGTGTGTGTATATATATATATATATATATATATATATATATATATATATATATAGAGAGAGAGAGAGGGGGGCTCGGTTTGATTGCAAAAGGTTCCCAAAGACTAATTGAAGGTATTTCTGGTAGCCCATGCCTTAAAGAAATACAAAAAAAAAAAAATTATCCTCACAAGTACAGCTCAGACCATACGAAGGCCTTTATCTATGGAAAATGTGCGTGATCTTATTGTTTATATTTTTTCAGTGGAAAATATGATGGCATTTCTGACCTGAGGTCTCTGGTTAGCACCCGGAAGGAAATGACTACCCAACAAAAGTCAAAGGAAATGGAAATAATAATATGCTTTCGAACTAAATAGATGTGAGCGCCTAATGTAAAATTTTAGCCTACGGTGTGAGCGTTTTTCAGCCATTTTTAAAATGAGTCTTATCGTCATCATTAGTCGCTGTTTCCACCAGCAGCAGATATCACACTAAATTATTTCTCACAATTTACTACGATCTTGAACAAACCTGTTTAATGTCTGCCACTTATTAGTTAGGGACCACAGAATTATTTTATCCCTACGCCTCTACTTATTTTTCCAAGCACCTACCCGCAAGACGCAATTTAGTTAGCTCAATACGAGATTTATTTTTTTTTTAATATGTTCAATCCAAATAGTTTCTAGTGTTTGCTACTGATGGCATCGATAGCTGGAAACAAAATTGTTATATTTCTAAGAGTAATTATTTTCACATTGTGTATCAACTTGTGATCTGTTTTATCATAAAATTTGGGAATGTTTCAGTTTCTACTGGAAGTTTTTGAGTTCATGCAACATAATCAAAACAATATGAAACATTTTCAAATTTCTTACTAGGCTATATCACCGTTATAATAATACTATCTATAGCAGTCTGTTTATACAAATATATATATATATATATATATACAGAGAGAGAGAGAGAGATGATTCGTTTGTTGTCTATGTTACTCCGTCTGTTCGTTGTTATATCAACCGTATTCGGGATCATAATCATTGTGAATTCCACGATCATTTCGTTGACTACATAGTATCTGCTTAACCAGGGCTACATAAGAGCTGAATTCAGCTTCTTTTTTTTTTCCTTTGACTCGTTGTCAACTATGACAAGAAAGTCCAGTCTGCCCTGACATTTAATCCATAGCGAGGAAAGGTGGATTCTCCCCTTTCCAAGGATATCTGTGTGAAAGTATTGAACTCCAGCCGCTATCCATTGTACCACCTTCACATCTTTCAGGTTTTAATAGACTCTAATAGTCATATTTTTTCTACTTCACACTATAAAAACCACAAGCATCAATTAGCTTCTGAATTCTCAAAGGGGAGATCATCATCATCATCATCATCATCATCATCATAGATAGGAAAGAGAATTTAAAAAGAACGTGATATACTGAGCTGAAGTAATTTCTTCTTTACGTATATTTCGTCATAAAAATTGTGAAATATAAAATAAACATTTAATAATAATTTGCAAAAATCATGTCACTAATGAGAAAATAAAATTAAATTTAAAAATTAAAAAAACTATCCTGATATATAAAAAAAATTAAAACAACATTAATTTATTCTATTGAAACCAGATGCATTCTGAATATAAACAAAATGAAAAAGTGATTACACCCCCCCCCTTCTCTTGGACATGATTAGAGGCTTACGCCTTGTTTCTTGTTTAGGAAGGGGTTTCCGGTACTCTCTCTCTGGCCTCTGTATCTCCAGTTGCCTTGATCTATCCACTACTCTTCTCCTCATCCTTTCTTCTATCACTCCTATCTGACCTTGCTCCAAGTTTTCTGTAACCCCTTGCGTCCTAGTGGCTTTCCGCCTTGCTTGGGGTGAAACGCTTAAAAAAAAAAATAATTTACAGGTATATATATATATATATATATATAACTTAATGATTCTAATAAATCCCTAAGATTTATAATTTATTATAAACAGATTTAAAAATTAACCTAATCATTGCCAATAATACAAACCCTAAAAATCACCCTTAGATAAAAGCAATGCTGTTATGCATCTCAAGCACTAACAAAAATATATAATTTTATATTGGCCATACAACCATCACATTCTCTCGTAGGTTAATATGCCACTTGTGAACACTTCACACTAATATGGATCAAAACATCACGAGATTATATATCCCCGTCCGTTCGCTATCTATCTATCTATCTCCGTCTGTTCGTTATCAATCCTGATATATAAAAAAAATGTCATTTCACTAGTACGAGTTCACAAAATATGACTTTCCGATGTGCAGGTGGGCTGTTATATGACCGGAATCATGGGAGATTTCGGATCTTTCAATACTAGACCCCGATTCCCCGGTTGAACCCATCAGCGTTGATCAGACCTTGATCCAACTCTCTGGCAGTCGACCGTAGTCTGGATCATCGATTCAATACGAATTCCTCAATTCTTCCTTAGCTGCATAGTATTTGCTTCACCAAAGCTACATACAGTTTTAAATTCATTCCACCTCCTTGACTGGTTGGCAATCAAGGCTACAAATCCTAGATTATCCTACTATTTAACCCACAGGTTTTGAATGCAGAGTTGTCCTTCTCCAAGATTGGTTGCCACCCAATACTATAAGACTTGCTACTTACTGCTGTCTTGCTACTTACCTACAGCTGAGAGGGAATAGCTGGATTCATACATTTCTCAAGGGTACTTGTACGTAAGTATATGCAACGAACACGACTGGAATTCGAACTCGGCACTCCGATTCCTTAATCCGAGCTTCTATGTAACGTACCCCAGCGGAATCTACTGTATTATCATAACGGTTATTGGGTGGGAGATAATAGTACTATTTCAAATTATTCTAGAACCTCTCTGAGTAGAAATAATTGTAGACTTGAATGCGGTTATTTCTAGCTATTTTATGATGCTGCTTAACTTTTTACTCACTATTTTTTATTGATGATTATTATTGCATTTACTTGTGTTTAAGTATGCATATGATATGTATATAAATAGCTGGCCACTGGATACCCGTCTAATAGGTCGGCTAGCCAATCCCTATTGCAGACGCTCGCTCAAGCACATTTGTGCTTGCTCAACACCCACAGAGCCACCTGTGGTTTATACTGCAACTATGCTGAGCAGACCTTAGTTACAATTTCTGGGAGAGAGCGTGGTATCTAGCGTGATCAACAATTTGAACAAGGCCAGCACGCTCAAGCCCTCGGCTACGATGACTTGTGCTAGCACAGATATCGACGGCCCACCAGAGTTCTGTCTATCCAATTTCACTCACAAGGCTTGGGTTAAACCATGGTATGGTTTTCAAACACTTTCCAAAGGTGTGTGTGTATATATATATATATATATATATATATATATACACACACACACTTTCCGAGTACGATGGCGACCTCCCTTCTCACAGTTTTGAAAACAAAACAAACAACCAAGAAGAAACTTCAATTACGTAAATTAAATAAAAAGAAAAAAATATCATCAAAATAGTAACCTTCGGCCTGTAGGATGCAGGGCAAATTTCGAAAATTACTTCTGAAAATAAATAGCGTCTTCAACTCCTGGAAATACAAACACACACATATATATATATATATATATATATATAAGCATTTAATGATGTATGATTTATGGAAATATTCGTAATGACTTTATTGGCAAAACGTGTTTTGCTTCAAGTGTTTCATGGCAGAAAAGCAGATGTGTTTCTGCAGACATGACTACTTAGATACATCCCTCATGGTGTAAAGCGGTGTTCGTCGTTCGCGATGGTGGGGTGAAGATTTTAGAGTTGGTTATGAAGGGTCGCGATGAAGACCCCATAGTAAACACCTTCAAGGCAACATTTGACGTGGGAATGAATTGGTAGCAAATGAACCTCCTATGAAGGTTGATGTAACTGGGGGAGGTATTTTGCACGTCTCGTTGTAATATTTTAGGGTTGATCTGATGGGTTCAGAAACGCCGAACTTTTTAGCTGCATGTGTTACGAAAGGTCCCATATGTTTTTGCTCAAGAGAAAGGGGATAGTTTACATAGGTAATAAATTGGCGAACAAGAAAGAAAAAGAAAGGAACGAATTATTGAATAAAAAGAAGTATGATGGAAGGAAGGAATATTTTTTAGGAAAAGAAGTTGTTCTTTTATAGAAACAAAGATGATAAAATCCGTAAGGAAAATAAATTAAAAAAAAAAAAGAAATAAAGAACTGATTGAGGTAAAAGAGGAACGAAACTCAGAATTAAAGGGAAAAGGAAAAAAAGAAAGAAAAGGAAAAGAAGTTCAGTAAAAAGAGAGAGAAAAAAGAAAGAAAGAAAGAACTGCTTGAGAAGAAAGAAATAGAGAAAACAAATTCCTAAGTAAAGTTAAAAGAAAAAAAAGGAAGAGAGAAAAAAAAAGCACATTAATAAAAAAAAAAAAAAAAAGTAAACATTAGAAGGGAAAGAAAAAGACTGTAAAAAGGAAGAGGGGAAAAGAAATAGCGGGGAGTATTAAAAGGAAAACGATGGGAGATGTTGGGGGGGAAAAAAACAAGAAGAGAGTGGAGAAAAGGAAAGAGGGGGGAAAAGAATAAACAAAAAGAAAACAACTTGAGAATGTTAGAGAAAGAGAAAATGAAGAAGATGATTAGGAGAGAAAGGGTTAAAAGATAGTGGGGTGTCATGACAAATAAAAATTAAGAAAGAAAAAAGTAATAAATGAAAGATTAAAGAATGCATGATTTGAGATATAATGGAAGTGTGTTGAGAAAAGAAGAAAAGAGAGAGAAAAGAATATTATTATGAGGGAAAATATTTCCAGAAATTCTTCATGGCCTAATTGATAAAGTAACTACCGTGGTAAATCAAATTTCGCAAAGAAACGATTTTGATATAGTAATGTTCATATTAACCAATATTCATTGATCGAGAGGCTAATGCTAGTTTCGTTTGAACTTTATGAAATCTTATTAAAACGATTTTTTTCAAGAAAATACATTTATCAAATCCAGTAAATGTTATCGCTTTTTATGATATCGAGGGGGATTTCCTTCCTAAACTTTTGTTTGAAGTAGTGTGGAACATCAACATCAACATCTTAATTATGTCTTTATTTTTCTCTTAGAGTTATATAAGATATTTAAGCTGTTGGTATTGTTGAAAGTTCTCAAGTGATTGGATTTCTGTTCAGTGGTACAGTTTTTATTTGGTATTCTGTAGCGCCAGTTCCCGAGGTTTGAAGAAGGATTATACTCGCTATGACCAACATGCTTCTTTCAGTCGAAACTTTTTTTATCATTGATTTTGGTTGTATAATACTGACAGTTTAGATATTTCTGAACGTATTTGATGCCATGCATAACATTCAAATGAAAGTCTCAATATGACGAGGCTATTTTAAGAACTTGACTCGAAGTTTTAGGTTAATATTTTGGTTTTGTAGAAATATGTGGTATTGTGTAAAACTATCTCTAGCGCAGCCTATGTTCAATTTCCCTTTCTCCGATACTCATTTTTTATAACTGATCCACACATAGACTTAGTTGAAGTGTTTAGTATTTACTAATTGTACATACTAAATTTTTTTTTATGATGGCTAGGTGCCATTACTACTTTCATTCCAATTCCAGATCAGAGTTGTAAATTGGAAAGGTTTATATTGAGTCCTATTTTTTGGGAACACTTGTTAGTGGATGTTGGTTTTCTGTTCAAGATCATTCTTATCCAAACTCTGAATAACTATGTTACTTACTTCTCATAATCGAACTCTGGAGAAAAAAATAGCAGGGTAGACCTGACTGTTTAACTATGGATAGGCATCCAGTCTAGGAAAAGAACAACTCTAAATTAAATCCCCAGCCACCTGAAGTTGTACAATGATGGTTAGACATGAGTTGCTGATTCGATAGATTTCAGCAGTCATGGATATTCCCACTTATCCAGAATGATGTTGAGCCTAAGAAAGTGGGTGATTGTTAACTTACTGCAGGAGGCATTAGAATCAGTTTACAACATGGTGGTCGGAAAGGACACCAGCGTGACGTGTCGACTATTAGGCTGTTCAGAAAATAATGTCCGATTTTAGAATAAACCTTTTGTGTTCTAATATATTATTATAAGAGTTGCACAAAAATACATTACTCTTTCCTAATGTTAACTTTTTTGCAAGAGTTCAAGTTTTGTTATAATACTTTTCAAACTGCCGCCAACTTTAACATAGCATGGGGTGAAGAATTCACTTGCAGTCAAACAGTACGTGTTAAATAAGAGTTTAGCAGACTATTAATTTTTAAAGAAGTGTATTTCTGCTCTGATTTCCTCAGTTTGACGTCAGATGTCAGATACAAGACAAAATAAAGGAAGTCGATTTTTATTGGCTGAACTAGCGTGGGAATGATAGCTAGGGAAAGGGTTTATCGGGAGTTTGTTCTTAAACGTCGAACAATGTAGTTGTGTTTCCTCTCCGTGTCAGGAAACTGCTCTCCAGTTCGTTGAGAGAGCGACCCCACTGAATAGTTAGAAATGTATACGTCGACGTTAATAAACTAAGTAAAATTCCTTTTGTTGGTGTTTTTCATCTCTTGGACCCAGAAATTTTTCGCTACGTGGCCGGGAGAAGACGAGTGAAGAGGGAGAAGATCCAACACCACGAGGGGATATGCAACATACGTTGCTTTTTTTTCTTTTTCCTTTTTTTTTTTTTTTTTATAAGTTCCGCTGTGGAGATACGAGTCGTGAATATCAAATATCATGTCATCCTATAAATTCTGTAAGAATTTTAACTTTTTGTTAAAATAAACGAAATTTAAAGAGTATTTTATAATGTCTAATGAAGCTGAACATTATTTTTATGTTTAGATGCACTTAAACTGATCAAATTTTATTTCAGAGAACAATAAAATTAAATTGTGTTTGATTAAAACCCTGCTAACATGGAAGTACCCAAGAATCATTTGAGGCACATAATGCTTTATGAGTTCAAGAAAGTAAACTCAGCAGTCGAAGCGGCTAGAAACATTCACTCGGTTTATGGAGAGGAATTCTGTGAATGAAAGAACTTGCAGAAGATGGTTTGCAAAATTCAGAGGTGGAGATTTCACCCTTGAAGATGAAGATCGAACTGGACGTCCAGTTGAGTTTGATGAAAAGCTTCTTGAAGCAGCCCTTGAAGAAAATCCTGCTTTATCAGTTGAGGAATTGGCAGTGGTTCTCAGTTCAAACCATACAACTGTTCATCGTCATCTTCAACAACTTGGAAAAGTTCCTAAACTTGGAAAATGGGTGCCTCATGAATTGTCTGAAAACAACCTCAAATCCCGAATTGACATCTGCTCTTCTCTCCATTCTCGCTAACTTGTTTCACCTTTTTTGGATAGACTTGTGACTGGCGACGAAATGTTAAACATCGTAGACAGTGGCTTGGTAAAGGGGAAGGACCCCAGCCACAGCCGAGAAGGGAACTTCATGGGCAAAAGGTTCTTCTTTCAATCTGGTGGGATCCCCAAGGAATAATTCACTTTGAATTCTTACCACCTAATGCAACAATTAATGCTCAACTATACTGTCAGCAATTAGAGCGCTTGAACCAAGCTTTGAGGAAAAAAGACCTGCTCTAGTGAATCGAAAAGAGGTGATGTTTCATCAGGACAATTCGCGACCTCACACTGCAAGAATCCGTCGTCATTTTTTAAATAAACGAATTATTTATAGTTAGGTTAATGTCCTCGTTTTTGTTGCTACGATCACATTTCGGCCGTTGTGCCCTCTGGCTCTCTTGCCTGTCGATCCTGGTAACTTTCAGGAAAATTCGAACCGAACCCTTTATTCAATCGATGTGGGTAGATTGTTCTTATTTTGCTGTCCATGTCTATGGGAGATAACTCATTTCGGTGAATTGTTCAGTTATTGCTAGTCCTGTTTCCACTGAGATTGAGTACACCCGTTCTCCCGGGCCCAGGGACTGAACTCACAATTATTATGTCACCAAACAAATACTTTTAGGTCATTCTACTCCGATGTAATAATGAAACACTGAAATATCTCATTCGCTATCTAAGACCCGGGTTCGAATCCACGACCGATTTGTCAAGGAGGGGATTCCTTGATGTTATCGATCTGAGAAAGAAATCCTTTTGAAACTACCTGAAAATCATACCACTGGTTGATCCAAATCTCATGAACTACTTTTAACCCATACATTCAATGACATCACATGCCCTATATGCTATCCGTCTTGGGTATGACGATAAACTACATCCGCGTCCTGGTTAAGACGATAAACTACGTCTAACAGCATTTTGAGGAGCATGGAACCACTTCTTAATTGCTAGTGTTCCCAGGTCCACCCTGACCCGATGTGGTAGCACCTGTTAGGGTTCCAACTATGGGCAAATAGTTAGACGCCAATCTGGGGTCAAAACACTATGAAATTGTAAAAATGGTTTTTAATACCAGAAATACTTTTTAAAAAAAAAGACAAAAAAATTACCAGCAATACATTATTATCAGCAATATATTTTAGGTAAAAAATTTTTTTACTAGCAATAGTTTTTTTTTTTTTTAAAAAAATATTATCAGAAAAATAGATTTTTTTTAAGGAAAACATTACTAGTAATACATGTTTGAAAAAGAAATATTACCATCAATAAAAAATTTTTCGGTATTAAATAACGCATTGAGGTTGATATGCCGTAAAGCAAAACAAAATAAAACAAACCCTATATGCTATACATATATATTATACAGGATGCTTTTGCAGCAAGTTTAGAAACGTACAACAGGCAGATTTCTAACGATCACCCTTTGGTGCGCCATGTTGATTTAAACGGTTACTACTACAGGTATTGCTTTTTGAAAGTTTCCTGAAGAGAGTGTTTGTAGATTTTATATTGCTGAAAATACTTACAGGTCATTACTATTGGAACACGTGTTTGATCTTCATTTTAAAGAAAGCGAATAAAATAAAAAAAAAAAAACATCGATACCACACGAACTGTTTTCATCAGCTGATAGTTTTTTCATCCATTTTTATTTTGATACTTTATGTAATGAGATACAAATTTTTAGTGGTTCCTGAAAATTTTCGAGTTGTAACAATTCGGGAAAAAATGAATTATTTTTTTAATATTCTTTAATATAATAATCAAATTTCGTAATTGCTTATATCAGCATTATATTCGGACTTTTTATGTTACTAGTAAAAATTAAAAAGAATGAGAAAAATGAAACACCAAATGTAGAATCCCGTTCTTAATCAATTCTTACCCGATTGTAATAACCCTTTCCTAAGTTAATGGACAATTGTCCCCCCCCCCGTAGTGGGAGTGTGTGGGGTCACATAAAGCTCGATCATCACATGAATTTTCACGTTGTCCAGAACAGACGAACATTTCAATTTTGGGCCAAGATGCACAGCATTTAATTCGCCAGGCATAAATGTAAGCTATGTTGGAAAATATAATAAGTAAAAATTAAACTTACTTGTATAAAACAAGTAATTTTTACTTATATTTTTCTAGCTTCACTGTAAGTTACTATATATATATATATATATATATATAGTTTAAAAGCGAAATTTAACAATGGAGTAATGGATAGCGGCACAGATTGAGGAATTGGAGAGCCAATTTCGAATTCCAGTTAAATCCATTACATTCACTTACGTCCTTCGGAAAGGTATGAATCCTCTTCTTAAGCAATGGGTAAATAGTAGGACAGACTGGGTTCTATACCCTTGGATATATAGAACTGGTCTACCGCAGAAAGAAATGACAACCTACTGCGGGGAAAAAATATGCCTCGAAAGATACATGATCGTCTAAGCGTGTATCACGCATGGCACATAACTGACTGAAATTATGTGATACGTTATTTAAGGATAATTCCTCTGTTGACAGATAGCTAATGGAATTCCGCTAAGCTAAACTGGTCATGTTTTTAGATGCACTTCTGAAGAGAACATATGCGGACTTTTAATAAGTTAAAACTTAATAGTTAATATCATACCGTCAGTTATATACACTGGGCTAATGTCACGCCTAATGTCATCGGTCTCGCTCTGATCCTTAATTTCCTTTCCTAGTCAAAAGTTGCGGGAGTGTAATATAAATTTAAATAGGAAAGGCTTGCTTGGCATATGCGACGAACGAATCAAACTCTTTATCGCAAACATCTCTATCATTGCTCTTAGCTGACCATAAAAAATATTTCCTATGTATAAACGAATCTTAGAGTCGTAAGTTTCCTCTTTTGTATAGTCTTGACTAATTTGGCTCTAATTGGTGATCCCTCTGTTATTGTTATTTATCATTCAATTATTTCTAACAATAATAAAAACTGATCTTATTTTAACTTGACAAAACTTACACTATTATGTAGAGTTATATAGGAATTAATAGTCGCTACTGACACTGGAGTTTGAACACAGATTACCAGAGAGCAAACACACATTTCCATTTTTAATAAATAGATCACGTAACGGTATAAAAAATGTATATATGGGAATTAGCGTGGTGTCTAATTGATCACCATTTCTATTCTATCCTCTATTACTATATGGATCACTCTTTCTACACTATCCTCTATTACTATACGGATAGCTATTCGCTATACTATTCAATATACTGATTACTATACGCATTACTTTTCGGTGGTTACTATTCGAACGAGTATTATCGAGCAAGTACGGTTAGTGCGAGTGTTACTCAAATGCGTCTGACGCCAGTATTGTTCAACGGCGTTAATATAGTTGTATCTATGATTACAAATTCTCTACTACAACAAGCATTACAAAAGTGGCAACGAGTGTTCGTTGACATTACAAAAGTGGCAACGAGTGTTCGTTGACATCCTAAAATGTAGCTACATATCCTTTTCAATTTTTGATTTTTCAATATTCATCATCTGAACTGAAGTTATGTAAGTAGTAAGAATAATTGGTCCACTTGACGACTATCTCCATTCCCATGCGCATTGTCATTTCTATACGTGTGTTTGTACGCATGGCCATAATGATATAATTATTTTAACTTTTTGGTGATCTAACTGATCAATGACTGTGCCTCTTCATTATGAGGGTTCCAAGTTAGCAGGTTGCTGGTTTCTGCATCTGCCTCCTAGTAAAGAGTCTGGACCTTTTGGTAGTACTTAAAGAGTCTGCTCTGATCAACAGTCGCATAATATCGGGGTATTTGTAATGCCATGTCGCGTATAGGTTGGTACCCCTACATTATGCTTTAGTTTCAGCCATGTTCTGGCTAGTTTGACGACAGATAGTGCTAATTATTTTGGCCTTTTTCTCTTTTCCTCCTCAAAACAAAATCTCCTCATGACAAATACAGTGTGCGACAAAATTATGTTAACACTAGTATGAGAGTAATTACTTATTCAGAGTTTACTGAACAGTCTCCACCTGTCCACCATCACGATTGATGCACAAAAGCCAACGCCCAACAGAACGATTTAGTGCTTTGACACACATTTTAGGGGGAATGTTTGATATTACATCTTTTATTCTATCCTTGAGTTCTTCGATGTCTCTAACATTTTTGCTATACACGCGATTCTTTATCATACCACAAGTCACAGGATGTAATTGGCCCATATTTCTTTACAACTCCAACGGTGACCGCAAATGCTTGCTTACAAATGCTGCGAGAGTTTGACATTGATAGCATAACCATACAAATCAGACAAGCAGGGTATTTCCAAAAAGATGCTGCATCGTCTCATTTTGCCCGTACTGTTCGCGCTTGTCTCGATCAATGTTTCTCAAATCGTTGGCTAGGTCGCGGCGGACCATTGGGATGGTCACTGCACTCGCCTGATATGACACTCTGCGACTTCTGGTTATAGAGTATGATAAAGGATCGGTTCTGCTAATAAAACAAAATGTTTTGCCCGTAAATTTTCTTCAAACTCCACTCTTGACTTATCTAGAGCATCTTTAACTGACTTCCCACCGAGAAACGAGTCGCTATTGAGTGATATATGCATATAACTCCCGTTACTGTTCCAGTTTTTAAGAACTCAGGTGAACTGTCTGATCCTACGAACTATCGGCCTATTTTGGTAAACTACTAAAGGCTCTAATCAACTTCAAAATGGTCAACGATGGTAGATAACTCGTGATAAAAAAAATGATTTATTTCTGAAATTTAAAAACAAATCAGAAGTTAAAGGAAGCATACAGTCAGAATTAAAAAATATACTTGTGGGTATGTCTAGATTAACCAATTAAAAGTCAAATCTAAGCTAAAAAAAGAAAAATAATGTCAGAGGGTCGAGGTGGATGGGTTTTTTTTCATGTCACGATAAACTAGCTCTCAGACATGTCGCCCAACGATTGTATAAAATATGTCAACGACAAATGTATTATGGATGTAGCCAAGTGTAATGTTGAAGTAGACAAAGTTATCAGAAACAAATTTTATTTTTATTTTTTTTATATTTAGGAAGCTTCTTAAAGGTGCCAGTAGATAAAATTAATAATGTGGAACATCTATTTACGATGCTAATTATACTGAATAGACGGCAAAACATGATAATATTAAAGAAATAAATCAAATAAATAAAATATCCGTATTGAGTGTACCATTATGTACTAATAAAATAATGGCTATATACTTGTGAAACATAATTATTTATGAAAAATGTTTTAGACTATATTTTAAGGTAAAAGATAGACAATGCCGGCATAACACCGTTAATTCATTTCTTTGATTTAACAGAACTTTTTTTAGTAGCAAATTTTATAATATATAATTTTTCAGTAAACACAGGAAACATAGATCATGTATGGATTTATAAGTTCTATTTTTTACTATTTTCCATTTTAGCGTAGTGGTTTTAAGCACCAAAAATATTTAGAAAGGGATGTCCTATTGCAGTACGCATTGTTGTTGAAAGACAACACATGTTGATACCACCCGGTTTTTTATATGTTAATAAGCACAAAAAAAGAATATAAAACTGATATATATATAAAGGTTAATGGGCAGAGTTGAATCAGACCAGGAAACAGAAATATTAAAAATTATTAATACATGTGTGAAAATAAATAAAAGTAAAAATAACATGCAGAGCTTTTAACTTTAAAAAATCAGATCAACTGAATACGGTATCTTGGTTTCGACCTCACGGTATCATCAGGCACTATTTTTCAAATGATCACCTTAACGCTTTATTTTAAAAAAACACTAAGAATGCTACCGCTTTATTTTTCAAAAATAAATAAATAGGTGCATGACGGTAGGAATACATGACGCTGAGTGTAACAGAAAGAAAGGGCGTATGGAGAAAAAAAGAAGAAAACGAAGGGTAAAGAAAGGAACGGGAATGCAAGTGTATTGTAAGTGCATGCAAAAAAAAAGATGAAAAGCAAATGTAACGGATATATAAGAAAGGATGGGGAGGCAAACATCTTAAGAATAATAGTAGGCTTTTAAATTAGATGTATATATGACAAATATTTTTGATTTCATATGCCACTCTGATTTGCCATCTAATATGCTGTCTTGGAAATGCGGTGTATGTGAGCGAATGCTCTTGTCAAGGGCAGATTATATAAAACACTTGAAAGGTCGTCTTAACAATCAGAAGCAAGCCACCTAATCCAATTTGCCTCATTGCTGACACTACCTGTTTTGTTTGCAACACTGTTTGCATATCAGCGTTTGAACTGAGAATGGTGTTACGCAGGGAAGTTGTACGGCATGCAAATACAGTCAACCTTATCAAGGATACATGGCATATGAAATCAAATGTATTTGTCATATATACATAATATTATGACATAGAATGTTGATTACAAGAGACATTTTAGTGAACATGCACACCGAAACAAAAAGAAAACCGTTAGAAGCGATGCGTAGAGTGAAGAGGCAGCTCTCCTCTGAATAAGATTTGGGTTATATATACATGTGTGTGTATTATGTATGTTTGTGTGTCTAATTAGGTTTGTCTGTGTGTGTATATATATATATATATATATACAGGGCTCGTGTGCACTTTAAAAAAATTATAACTTTATTTGCGATAGAAATAATTTGTAAAAAGGATTAGAAAAAGTAAATCTATATTTTTTTAAGGTTTTATTGAAATTTTAGTTAAGTTTCCACATGTCCTCCATCATTAGCAATACAAAGGGTAATACGATTTTGCAGTTCACGGAAAACATTTGCCAACTGATTTACAGTAATGCCTGAAATCACATTAGTTATTTTAGCTATACTTAAAACTAGGTACATTCAACTTTATAACATTTTTACAAATTATTTCTATCGCAAATACAAATAAAGTTATAATTTTTTTTAAAGTTCACGCGAACTTTATGGACACCCTGTGTGTGTGTGTGTATATATATATATATATATATATATATATATATATATATACACACTTATATAGCATGCGCGCGCGCACACACACACAGTTACTGAGAGAGAATCATTTGAACAGAGAACAGTCAGATTATATATATATATATGTGTGTGTGTGTGTGCGTATCAGTGCGTAGAAAGGTAAAGAGACATCCTTGCTGTTAAATTCGGCCACCCATGCTGTTTTATTATTTTTTTAATTGAGAATGGCACCGCGCCCTGTTTTGTCTTATCAGAGATAACCATATTGCATAGAAACGGTCTTTGAATAAAATCCCACAGCTTTCCTGACTGATACGCTCCAAAGAGTCTTGAACAATGAAGGACTTGCACTTGGCTCTACAGAACGTCAGTTAGAGTAACAGACGGAAAAACCCAGAATTTAATACAAATGTAACTTTTGCCCAGTTTCCACCAACGAAATTTTCATAGATGCTATGGTTGCTCCAAATATAATCCCTCTCATTTTATTATGCAAACCGGCGACGTTAGAGGCGGATAGTCGTAAAAAGGTTTACTCACAACGGAACCTTTTTGTCAAAACCCGCGTATAAATACACACACACACACATACATATATATATATATATATATATATATATATAATTAATGGGTTTATTTTTAATCCGCCAATTTTATTACATCAAACGTTATTATACTATCTACTTCGTATTTGAAAAAGACGGTGCGCATTTCTTTGTTAAACATTATATATATATATATATATATATGTGTGTGTGTGTGTGCAAAAAAACGAAATCTCATTTAAAATACATTGTAAAATGAAAAGTCTTTCTTGAAGTCTTTATTTTAGTTTTATTCTGAGCTAGAAAATTAAATTTAATATTATTTACAATAAGCAAAAAAACATTGCGGATTTTCAAAGCGAATTTAAATGGATCGGAATTGTTTTTGTGCGGAGTATTATCATTAAAACTCTAATATCGTCCATATTGACGAAGCTGTGAACACAATCCTCTTCATGAAAAAAATTGTCAAAAATAAAATATGTTCTGTTTGACAAAGTGATAATGAACAGACATAGATAATGATCATAGGTAAGTAATGAACTGACATAGTGAATAGACATAGGCAGATAATGAACAGACAGAGATAGGTATCTAGATAATGAACACATAGATAATGAACAGACAAAGATAGGCATCTAGATAATGAACACATAGGTAATGAACAGACACAGATAGGTATCTAGATAAAGGACACACAGGTATTTTGATAATGAACACATAGATAATGAAGAGACACAGATAGGTATCTAAATAATGAACACATAGATAATGAAGTGACAAAGATAGATATCTAGATAAAGGACAGACACAGATAGGTATCTAGATAATGAACAGACATAGATATTTAAAAAAAAAAACTATGATAGATAATCAGCAAATTTGGTGTGGCAGTGTACGTTTCTGTACGAGCCTCAAGGGAAATGTCTCTGTTGATTTCTGCGTTTGCAACGGAAGTGATACATTTGCAGATTTCCCGTCGATTCCGCGATTGATACTGTTTCTCACTTGCCATGACGGTCATCTTTCGCGCCACATTCACGCTCGTTTGCACCCAGCTGCAACATCACAAAAAACAATATTTCTCTGATCTTCTTGCTTGGCATAGGACATGGACGTCCACCTTGTCACGAGGGAGCGTACATTCGAGTGCAACATGGAATGGAATGAGAAACGCCAGAGGTTCGCTTGTTTCTGTCGGTATTTAAAAATCATTTGCCCAATGTGTACCGGCCTCGATATACCAGGATAGAATCAATGTGTCGCTCACCCGAAAAATCATTTATCGTCTCCAGCCAACTGACTTTATTAATTTTTTTTTTTTTTCATTTGTCATATTATCATCGAAAGTATTTTTATAGCACTAATTGACTATTATTTACATCTGTTACAAATAAGCTCCAGTGGTCAGGTTTCGATCAAGGGTGACAATAATTTCGTGACCAGTCGAAGCTAAATTCTGCCCGTATTCCAGCCCCAGTTATGCTGTCACAGCTACACTACCTTTTTACGTGTCGCGTCGCACATACTTTATGAAACATTTCTGTAATCCATCCAGTGTATTTCTATCTCTGTTTCGCTTTGTATGTCAGTCTCTCTACACACGTGCGCACACTTTTCTCGCGTGTGAATGTTTCCCCGAAAACTACAATCTTATCTCCATGGACCAATCATTATCTGTCCCGCCTATTTCATAATCTTCACTTCCTCTTCTAACGTCCCTTCCACTCCCCTCATTCAGTTACCCTCTACATTGAGTGGCTCCTGAGCCTTGTATTAGGTGAACATCAAAAATTGGAGATAGCCGTATCATAACTTTTAGCTCTTACCTTCATCTGAATAACGGTGGCTTCGCGACGTGACATGGATCCGTAATGTGTGTGTATCTATCTGGGCACGGTACTGACTGTTCACAACTGAGTTGTGTTTTATTGGATGTTGCTGCAGGGGATTTCGTGATATCTGAAGCGTTTTTCATACATGCTGAATGGAGTTTAAATCTGGCTAGTGAAAGAGAGAAAGAAATACCCGAAAAATTTCGTGTCACCCATACATGACGAAACGTAGCGTTTATTTGCTATGACAAACTATCGGAAAACATGATGAACTTAAGTGAGCACAGTCTGCAAAAAGATTTGTGTACGTTGCGCCTGTCAGGACATACTCCATTTCACTAGCAGTCCTCGCGAACTGTAACAGAATACACCAAGACACTACATAACCACAAGCCGTTTTGAACCACTCCCTGCTAATAGGCTGGATCTATAATCTAACGCGGTATCCTCTACATCCGAACTTGATTGTCTGCCCGTGATCTGACTTGCAACAAAGATGTCACTTTTCACGGTGAATGTCATTTTTTTTTTCTGCATGGGAGATATCAGTGACATACTACTGCCTTATACCCACTTTCATGGTAAAGGCCATTTTACATAACTGCTATGTGTAACAAGGGTAAAAAATTAGGTTTACTGTCGATAAAGTCAAGCTGCTTACTGCCCATGCACCTTTGTAGGCTGACATAATAAGTTTTTATAATTACTTTCGGAACGATACTGAAAAGTATCATAAAAGACTTTGTACAACGTTAGTAACTTTGACACAAACCTATATAAATGGACACGACATAAAGTATAAAAAGAACTATACTGACCATTGCATCCGGATAAATGATATTGCTCGTAATTAAGCATCTACTCTGAAAAAAGATTGTCTTTCCTGACGTAGTTTCATGATTCAACATTGAGGTTTACATTTGTTTGATAAATTTTTTTTATTCCCATTTGATTTTGTTCAAAGAAAAAAGGTACCAAAATTATTCTTTTTATTGAATATTTCGAAAAAAAATAATATTCACATTCTTGTAATACTGATTGGGGATAGACTGAGATAGATACATAGATATGAACATAAGTCTTTATCTTTCTTTCTTTCCATCAAAGTCCGCTTTCTTTCTCTCAGTCTTTTATACATATCCCAGTCTTATACTCTGTCTCTCTTATGTTTCTTTCTTTCCAGCTAAGTCCTTATCTTTCTTTCTTTCTTTCTTTCCAGCTAAGTCCTTATCTTTCTTTCTTTCTTTCTTTCCAGCTAAGTCCTTATCTTTCTTTCTTTCTTTCTTTCCAGCTAAGTCCTTATCTTTCTTTCTTTCTTTTTTCTTTTATCTTTCTTTCTTTCTTTCAGCTAAGTCCTTATCTTTCTTTCTTTCTTTCTTTCCAGCTAAGCTAAGTCCTTTTCTTTCTTTCTTTCTTTCCAGCTAAGTCCTTTCTTTCTTTCTTTCTTTCCCAGCTAAGTCCTTATCTTTCTTTCCTTTCTTTCCAGCTAAGTCCTTATCTTTCTTTCTTTCTCTTTCCTTATCTTTCTTTCCAGCTAAGTCCTTATCTTTCTTTCTTTCTTATCTTTCTTCCAGCTAAGTCCTTATCTTTTCTTTCTTTCTTTCTTTCCAGCTAAGTCCTTATCTTTCTTTCTTTTCTTTCTTTCCAGCTAAGTCTTTCTTTCTTTCTTTTTCTTTCCAGCTAAGTCCTTTCTTTCTTTCTTTCTTTCTTTCCAGCTAAGTCCTTATCTTTCTTTTTTTTCTTTCTTTTATCTTTCTTTCTTTCTTTCTTTCCAGCTAAGTCCTTATCTTTCTTTCTTTCTTTCTTTCAGCTTCCTTTTTCAGCTAAGTCCTTTATCTTTCTTTCTTTTCTTTCCAGCTAGTCCTTATCTTTTTCTTTTTTTTCCAGCTAAGTCCTTATCTTTCTTTCTTTCTTTCCAGCTAAGTCCTTATTTCTTTCTTTCTTTCCAGCAGCCTTATCTTTCCTTTCTTTCTTTCTTTCTTTTTTCCAGCTAAGTCCTTATCTTTCTTTCTTTTCTTTCTTTCCAGCTTTTCTTTCCTTTCCAGCTAAGTCCTTTTTTTTTCTTTCTTTCTTTCCAATAGAGGATTTTTTTTCTTAAAGATAAGGTCTTAGGTAGAAAGACAGAAAGAAAGATAAGGACTTAGACAGAAAGAAAGATAAGGACTTAGACAGAAAGAAAGATAAGGACTTAGACAGAAAGAAAGATAAGGACTTAGACAGAAAGAAAGATAAGGACTTAGACAGAAAGAAAGATAAGGACTTAGATAAATAGGTAGAGTGATTCATTCATACATACATACATAAGAGCGCAGAAATCGGCGTAATTATCGACAAATTCAAGTTTGTTACTCCAATATCAATTCGTGTGCCCCTGGCCAGGCCCGCACTTTTGTAAAGATACGGATTCGTAAGCAAAAGTCTAAGTAAATAACAGAATTGACTTATTTATTTATATATTGTCGATTATTTAATGCACTACGTAAGAAGTTTATTAGATGTCTGCGTTACTTTGAAATTATGTCTGCGATCGCTGACAATTTGTCTTTCTTCCAGCCACGGAAATTTGCCACGAGAGAGCCATGTTTCGCCCCTGGGGCTCAATTCTCGCATCTGGAATGACACCCAAAACTACGAGAAGAAGAATATTCTATGTCGATGGGAAACTCTAACAGGAGAAATGAAAATAACTTCACTTTTTTTATCTACCGGAACACTAGCTCATATTTTTGTCTCTTCAGTGATGGATTGACTTCTGTCTCGTTTCTCCTATATATATATATATATATATATATATATATATATATATATATATATATATATATATATGATAAAAACATACATGTACGCACATATACTTGCACGTATATATTTTTCTCATGAGTATTAAGAGTGCTCATTGTTATATAACAGAGCTTTTGTGTATATATTAGTGAATATACATTATATCCCACGTCGTTTTTACGACTCGGAGTTTCATGCAAACATGCCATCTTCAGGTGCAAAATACTCACGGTCAGTAAAGCGGTCATTAAAGCGTTTTAAAATTTGCGTTCTCGTAGTGTTGATTTAAAATTGCATGTTAAGACTTGTTAGTTTTATTATTATTGCCTATAATATTAGAATTATGCTTTAATTTATATCTTTCAAATTCTTAAGTTCGAAAGACGAATAATTTTAAAAAATTCTCTTTATATATATATATATATATATAGCACAAGAAAGGTGTAGAATAACGACCGAGTAAAAGTGTTGCTTTGACTTTTATGTAACGAATAAATATAATGAGCCACTCAAGGTAGTGTTTCTGAATGAGGTAAGTAGTATGGACGTTAAAGGAGTAAGTAGGAAATGCAGCTTAATCCGGCACAAGGTCACTGTAGGGTTAGGGTATCTGTGAAAATCGAAATTAATTAAGTTTGCGTGACAAACTTACCAGCCACTGCACTATGGTAGGCGTCCATATTTATATTCATGTATATAGATTAGAAGTGCCCGCGAAATTTTTAGTTTTCCTACTTGAATATTCTGATGAATCGTAATTCGTAATTAAATAATTATGTAAGCTCCTTACGAGTTCCATGACTGCAAAATACCTGCGGAAATCCGGTCATTGCATCTTTAATTATTTGAGCTTAACAACGTTAATAGACTCTTTCAGTAACAATGATATGTATGAATTAATTTAAAGAAGTTAGGAGATACAAATGAAGATTCAAAGCTGACATGTTTTTTTTTTTTTTTTTTAGTTTTTTTTTTCATTTTCCCTGAAGCATATGTTAAACGCATGAGATCGTTTAATCTTCCTCTATCTTCTCCGTTTTCTTATTATGCAGGCTTTCTTTTACTCACGAAAATCAAACAGCGTCACCGATATATCTTTTTCTTCCGTATTCCTCGCACTCAAAACGGGATAATCTGAGATAATGCTACTTGCTATCTAACTTACCGATTCTTCCTCCCTTTAGTTAGTATCATGGAATGATATTTACGAAGTGTAGCTTAGTCTGGCACAAGGCCTCAATAACGTAGTGCCTGTAAGGACTAAGCACACATTATAGAACTGGTCGTGATTTCAATTTGTTTTTTTTAACCATTCTACAGTCATTAAGACGTAAGAGGTTACTGAGTGTGCCAGAATCTGGTAAAAAAAAAGAAAGAACATTATTAAGGAGAGGGAGAACAGTAAAAGAAGAGGAAATAACGAGAGAGAACTTGACGATTGACATTGCACTTAAATTTTTGAAGATCAAAGTTGATTGGAAAGCAAGAAGCTGGAAGTGAGTTCCAAAAGCGAGAAGTGTGAGATAAAATAAAAAAAAACTGTTCGCATATATTTTTTCCTCTCCGCACCACCAAATACTAACAGTTGACTTCAATAATCATTCAAATGGTATGGTTTAGAAGTAGTTTTAAGTTATAGAATTTTATAGTAAAAATTAACAAATCAAAACCGTAAATTTTTAGAGTAAGGTACAAAACCTTGCTTGGGAAATAATATAGAGGATTAAATTTAAGAATGTTAAATCACTTCCTCGGTTATCCACTGAAGCTGCTACACACAAACACACACACACACACACACACACACACACACACACACACACACAGAGAGAGAGAGAAAGAAAGAAAGAAAGAAAGAAAGAAAAGAAGAATCCCGTTGGCCATTTAAAAGTTAGTTCGCGCAGTGGATTGGTTGTTACAAACATCCAATCGGGTGCGCGGAAAACATGGTCTATTTTCGTCCAATTTATTAAAAAGTCTCTGCTAGCGTTTGGTTGCGCGGGTGAATCAGGTATTGATCTCCCCTGAATCGGTCGGCTTGGTGCATGATATTGAAAAACCCGAAACTCCCTGATGAACCAAATCAATTTACATTACTGACGACTCCCTCCGGCGCCTATTAAAGAACGTATATTTAAAAAAAAATATCTTACGGCTACATTTAGCCATTTCAATAGTAAAATGATTAGACCTAACCGCCAATCTAGTACTGCGCTAAATTCGTAAAGTCAAGATACCATAAAGAAAGCTCATCAGAACAATTACTATGAAAATCTTTATAGAAAAGGCACTGGGAAACTACAACGGCGGGAAAGTGACTGAAGTCCAGATGTCAGGACTGATAACATTAAATATTCTTCTTAAAATATTAAATATTTGCTTTGATACGTCTGACTATGATTTTGAGTTTTTAGCTAGGAACCTTTTGAGGATAGACAAAAACCAAACTTGTGACTGCAAGCAGAGCTTGTCTGCTGGAATATTGACGCAGTACTATCTACTTGTCGCAGTCTTCGTTCGCACCCTTTTGCTTGTTTCTTTCGGTATATGAAAATTATTTTCCCAATAAATCAGAATGGATGATTTAGAAATCAGGGATCGTTTCCAATCCGTTGACTTCTTCAAATATTTTTTTTTAATTCACCATGTAATGGAAATAGCAAGATTTTATTATTATTTGATCCTGTTTCAAATGGAACCAGTTATTTTGTTTTATTGTACTTATCTATATCGGAATTGCGGATAAACTGCCCAGAGTTCTTTATATATATATATATATATATACACTTTCAATCCTTTCGGTGATTATCAAGAACTGGGTGCTGTACATCTTATTCGAAATTCGGAAAAATACATTAAAAAATTTAAACAGTTATACCTAGTCAGCTGAATTTTTCAAAACATGTTTAGATTAAATATTGCTGTCTAAATATACTTAACCTTTTTTCTTTTCTTGTTTTTTTTTATCGTTTCACCCCACGCAAGGTGATAAAGCCGTTAGGACGCAGGAGGGCTACAGGGAGTGAAAGTGAATGAAAAGACTGAGAATGGGGGGGGGAGGATTGAGGAAAGGATAAAAAAAAACTGCGTTCAAAAAGGCAGAAGATGGGAAATGCGAAAAAAGAAGCTGTTAGCGTAGAAGTGACAGTTGCATCTTAACTAGTTCAACAGTAAAACGATAAGACCTAATTGCCAATCAAGTAGCACGCTTAAATTCATGTAGTAGGGACAACCAGGAAAAAAAAGCTCATCAGAACAAAATATTTGTAGAAAAGACAGGAGCCACGTCAAGTCGGTGAGAAAGTGACTGAAGTCGAGATGTCTGGTCAGATTCATCTATCTATCTATCACACATGCACACAAATATATATATATATATATATATATATATATATATATATATATATATATATATATACACGGGCACAAACAAACAGGTTTTATTAAAAAGAACTGATAGTCTGTCCATAATTATTGGATAAACTGTCCGAAATTGATATTTGTGTTTTGTTCAAGTATTTTCGACCGCTTCAGTCATTTTCAAGAACCATGTAGTATCTATATGGTATTTAGAATTTCTTTGTCGCAATCCACTTATTCTTTGGAATGCTAAAAGTTTGAAATAGTCTACACTAACGCCATGTGTAACGGTTATTGGGAGCAAAAACGATGCCATATATATATATATATATATATATATATATATATAACAATATTATTCGAAAATTGGAAAATAAAAAAATAAATAGATAGTACTCGGTAGGTAATTCACATTACCAAATCCTTTAAAATAAATCTTTGTTCTCCCCCCCCCCAAACTGGTTGCCACTCAAATTAAATTTCACCCTTTTTTCCGCCCTACTACACACATACATTCTGTAACATCAATAAATGTTCTTTTTCGTATTCAAAAAGTACGGTTGCATTTCAGACTGTCTATGCGAACGCACCACATTAATGTCGACGTCACGCGAGAATT
Organism: Acanthosepion pharaonis; assembly: GCA_903632075.3. Lineage (NCBI taxonomy): Eukaryota > Metazoa > Mollusca > Cephalopoda > Sepiida > Sepiidae > Acanthosepion > Acanthosepion pharaonis. Next base: position 1,138,411 of record CAHIKZ030000129.1, on the reverse strand, counting down.
TCATTACAGGATAACGACAGACATCGGCTTTTTGATTTCATGTCCATTGAGAATTGACAGACGATAAGTTTACATGTTAAAATGTATTTGAAGAACAGAATGTATTTTTATGTTCAAATCTCGGTTCGTTCTTTTCATAACTAAATCGGTCCATGCCTGTCTCCCTCTCTTCATATCTATCTATTGCTCTCTAGCTTGTCTTTTTATATATATATCTACTTCAGTTTTATTCATATCTATCTGTCTTTAGGTTGATAATAAAATGAAAAATAAAGAAAACTGACGCGTTTCGTACCCAGATGGAACTTCTTCAGATTAATAACGGTTTTATCGATGGAGTCAAAGACAGGGCCTAGTAAGATATACCTATATCTAGATATACCAGACGTCAAAATATTTAATTTAAACTTACAACATTAACCGTACAAGGACGTTTAATTTTGAGGTGTAAAGTTGTAACCAGCGCTTGTTTTTTTTAAGAATGACACCATCGATAAAACTATTATTACTCTGAAAAATTTCCTTCTAGGGAGGAAACGCGTTATTTAGTACTTCTTTTGTTTTTTATTTGCTTTACCAACTATTATTCTGGTGAAAACATCTTTTCCAAATAGATCGAGTTTTCCTAGTAGTTCAAATAGATCATTGTGCTATACCCTGTCAATGCTTTTGCGTGATCTATAAAACGTAAGTGCACATACTTCCGAATTTGTATTGATCTCTCTCTCTCTCTCTCTCTCTCTCTCTCACCGGACGTCTAACCACACTGATGAGCTGTGATACAACGAAACAGTCTGTCTGTGGATGACTACATATATATATTATAATTTTATCATATAGACAAAACCAAATGATTTTGTCTATATGATAAAAATCGCCCTACTATCGGTATCGAGCCATCTTTTGGATTAATGCTGTGAACGTTGGAATTTATATATTACTTTCGTTCTCATCGCATCGGATATATATATATATATATATATATATATATATATATATATATATATATAGTGAATATCGCATTTTTTTGTTCCGGCGTCCTTGACAAAACCGCATTGTTTTTTGTCCAAGAATTCTGATTTTCAAACCAAATAAGTAATTCCATCTCACTTGGTAGCTTGACGCTTCACAATCTTTCGCCACCATTTCTGTACTTTTTTTCTTGTGCTAGAATTGGTTTAATTCTAAATTGTAAATATACAGTTTGTATTTATTTTCTTAAATTTCACGTTGCTTTATCGAGACTTTTTTTTTTAAATTTTGATATCCGCTACATTTTTTCAATTCATTTTCTTTTAGTCATCACTTTTAAACATTGTTTCATTTATCCAACCCTACTTTCTCTTCAATTAAAATTACAAGAAAGAAAGAAAGAACTAACATCCCCATCTTAGTCTTCAACGCACGTATAAAACAGACACTAAAGATAAAACCCGAAAAATAAAAAGCAGTGAAATTTTAAGAAACACTGCGGCCAGAAATGATAAGTTTTTTAAAAATTTTTTATATGTCATAACCTGAAAGTCCTACAAGTAATCATTATTGGCGGCCACAATCTTAGCAACATTACATAAGTAGATTGATTGATTTTTTTACGACCTTTTGCAGATTATTTAAAGCCAGAAAATATTTTAATATTTAATGTAAGATTATTTTTTATTTTAGATAATGATTTCCTCATACAAGTTCTACTAACTAACCTATAGCTGAGGTGAAATGATTTTGATCCCAAGGTTATTCCCGCATAAGTGAAAGAACCCAAGTGGAATTGGAAATCGATGAACCGAGTTCAAATTCCAAGTCATTATCCATTATACCACCCGCACATCAGCATTTGGTATTCTCACTCATCTAGGTACTGACCAGGCTCGACGTTGCTTAACTTCGGTGATCGTACGAGAATTGGTGTCTCCGTATACCTTAGATATGCAGATGACACGCAGTGTTGATAGCAGACACAAAAGGAAATTACAAGAACTCCTATAGAATCTAATAAAGGAAAGCGAGAAGAAAGGACTAAACATCAATTGCAAGAAGACAAAATGCTTGGTTGTCAGCAAAAGGGACAGCCTGACATGCGAATTACAAATTGGAGACGCCAAAATCAGGCAAGTACAAAAATTTACATATCTAGGAATTGTTTTTAACAGAGGATGGAAACTGCGACACTAAAATCCGAAGGCGCCTTGGGATAGCAAAAGATGCCTTCAAAAAATTTATCAACGTATTAAGGAACAGGAAAATTTCGTTAGAAACAAAGAAAATATTACTAAACTGTTATGTAATATCAGTCTTTCTCTATGGCATTGAATGGTGGACAATCTTATCAAAGAGAAAAAGAGACTCGAGGCAACAAAAAAAAATGTGGTTCTACAGAAGGATGCTGAGGCTACAATGGACTAAACATATGAGCAATGACTAAGTTTTAAAGAAAATGGAAACAAAAAGTACACTTATACTCAACATTAGAAAGAGACAGTTCAAAATTGTAGGGTACATAGTGAGGAAAGAGGGCTTAGAAAATATGACGCTCACGGGACATATTGATGTCAAGAGGGATGGACAGAGGAAAGCAGCACATCACCTACCTAACTACCTTGTGTAAATGGTTGGCAGAACAGGGATTCGGAGAGATAACAAAAAAGACAAAATTTATTAAGAGCTACAACGGACAGGAAATTGTGGTAAGCCATGATCATCAACGTCCTGAAGGGACACGGCAGATAGAAAAAGATGAGGAGATTACGTATTCCAGATGACGAATACCAAATTAATAATAAGAAAAACAACAGCATTATTATTATTATTAATAATAATGCCAACAACATTATTAACAATAATACCAACACCCTATTATAATTTTGCTTGATCCTAACTTTGTTAGTTTGCACGACCGTTATGTCCTGCCAGTATCACATAAATAATGGACTATTACATTTTGATCGCGTGGAAAGAGGGGAAAAGACACTACATCGTTTCAGTAAGAAAAGAAAAAAAGAAGGAAAGATAGAAATGTTTAATGTCTGTTTCACTGAAATGGAAAAAGTTGTCAATTTCAGATCTTTTCATTTGTACCCCCTTACTTCTTAAAATAACAACCAGCATTCATATTTATGATTGTTATTGCAATATTTTGTTAAAGTCGTTACTCTCATATATTTAACGATACGACAAGGGGATTTCTACGCATATTTTATTGTTGAGCTTCTTACTCAATCATTATTAACTGAAGAAGTAAGATCCATAAGAAAATTCAAGCAGAAAAACCGTGAAATTCTCACGGGTTAAGTACTTGTTGTTATTGTTAATAATAATACCATCACCATCACCAACAACAACGTTATTATTTTGTAGTAGTAGTAAAAAAAATAACTTGTAAACTGTAGCTCTTTTTTCATATATTACTATTGCTTAATCACTTCCGATTACGAATCAAATAAATACTATTTTTACATTTTAAGAAATCATGTCGTATGAATATATTTGTTTTGGCTTCTATAAGAAATGGTGCAATTTCCCCGTCAAGGAAGGTTCGAGAAAAATCGGATCAACTTTAGCGCAATTCTTAATATTTAAGAAACGCCTACGCACGTTTTCTAAAAAAAATAAAAAACTCATTTCTTACCAATCAGGTGTACAAAAAATACAGGCTCACTTCGTAAGAAACTTGTGGAGCTAACACAAGTTTGCGTGAGCCCACCAGAACAACATAAAAATGACAATATCTTCAAACTACCTCAGAACAGTACTTGCCCTGCAAGATGAATACAACTGTGTCTCACTGCACACAGCCCGCTCGTTTGACCGCTGAACGAACAGTATCAAACTATGATTCTCAACATGGTGATAATTTTCTATATTTCTGAGATGAGGTATTATGTATACTATTTACATTATTCGGACTATTGTCCTCATATTTGTCGCCATATTTATTACAGCGTTTCGGCCGTTGTACGCTCCGGCCTTCTTCAGGTGGTTGGAATGTCGAACTGAACCCTTTATTCCGATCACTGGGGTAGACTGTTCTAGTTTCACATTTAATGGATGTCAGTTGTCTCCTGTTAATTCCTCTCTCCACTGCCTTAACCGGGTATTGAACTCACACTCTTTGGATCCTGTCACTGGATCTAACTAACTCCTTTATCCACAGTGCCATGTGTCCTTGAGGAATAATCCAAATGGTGATAATTCTTTTTAACGCCACGCGGCCGTTGATACTTCTCTACAACTCGCAGAGACTTTAAAGAAAAACAAAACACGAACGATTCAGTTTTTGTTTTCAGATTTTTCCACAAGTTCTTGTGTTGTCAAAGAGAAGGAAATAAAAACTTCTTTATTTTGTAGCACAAATGTTAATCGTTTCATTCTATTAACAGTTAGTATCCTACACTTCCGTAAGGCGATCAATTTACATCGAATTTCCCCTTCTATTAACTTTTATAAAATTTCATCATTTTTTTCTTGTAGATATTCATGATTTGGAAGTGATTAATCTATAGTGATATGTAAAAAAAATCGAAGCTTGCTTAATTCTCACCTTAGTGCTTATTGAACAATGCCATGAAAAAAGCTAATATCTAGGTACGCATCTATCTATGTGTGACGTGAAGGGTGGCAGACAGCAAAACAATGGTGACTGTACATCAGACAGATCGGACATGTCCGATCACACACTTCCTGATTCACCTTGGTATATAGATTTTATCCATACATAGAGGAAAATGGAGAAAGAAAATGCTGATAGGGTAGATTTGTGGGATAAATTTATCAGGGGGTGAAGGTAAGTGCGGGAGGTGATCAACTAATTCCAGAATGTTTATTATTTAGATCGTAATGTGTGGGTCTGTATTATGGGGCGTACGACGGGCGAGGAATCTTTCAGTCTGGGGTGGAGGTGACGAGGTGACATCGGTGCGGTAAGAACCTTACACCCTTGAAAAATAAATCCTGAGGGACACAAGTGATCTCTTTGTGCTTTCAGAACGGGTAAGTTAGATTATTCAGGATTGTTAATATGAAGCAAAGAGAAAGATAGATATGAATAGGCAGAGATAGATAGATAGATAGATGTAAATAGGCAGAGATAGATAGATAGATGTAAATAGGCAGAGATAGATAGATAGATAGATAGATAGATGTAAATAGGCAGAGATAGATAGATAGATAGATAGATGTAAATAGGCAGAGATAGATAGATAGATGTAAATAGGCAGAGATAGATAGATAGATAGATGTAAATAGGCAGAGATAGATAGATAGATGTGAATAGGCAGAGATAGATTGGGGTAGATATTTCGTTGTGAAAATGGAGTCTTTCTAATATTTTGTAGTACTGATGCAACCATCTTTCTTTCCATCAGTGGGGTCTTTCTATTGTTATAGTACCTATGAAGTTATATTATCAGATAGAGCAATACAAATGCAGAAGAACCTCCACCTGTGTTTTATAGACGATGCAAAGGCGTTCGACAAAGTACGCCACAAGGATCTGTTGGAACTGCTCAACAACCTTGACATACTCGGGAAAGACATTAGAATAATCAAAAACCTCTACTGGCAGCAAACTGCCTGTATAACGATAAAAAAAATTACTTCAACAAATACACAAAAATAGAAAAGGGCGTAAGGCAAGGACGTGTCTTCTCACCAGACTTATTCAACCTATACACCAAGGCAATTCTGAGAGAATTTGAAATCCTACCAGGATTCATTATTGGTGGCCACAATCTTAACAACTTAAGATACGCAGATGACACAATAATGATAGCAGACACGGAAAGGAAACTACAAAACCTCCAACAGACAAGAGCGAGAAGGGACTAAGCATAAAATAGAAGAAAACAGAATCTATGGTCATCAGTAAAAAGATGAGCTGAAATTCAGTTTACAGGTCGGGGGCACTAAAATCAGACAGGTGCGGAAATTTAAATATCTGGATGGTGTTCTTACAGAGGACGAAAAGTGCGATGCTGAAATCCGAAGACGTATTGGGATGATCAAAGATGCATTCCAAAAGCTAGGCAGAGTATTACAAGACAGGAGGGTTTCGTTGGTAACAAAGTATAGAGTACTGAACTGTTACGTGATATCTATCCTCCTTTACGGCAGCAAATGTTGGACGGTCTCCTCAAAGATGAATAAGAGACTCGAGGCAACAGAAGGATGCTGAAGATACCATGGACCGAACACGTGAGCAACGATGAGGTTTTGGAGAGGATGCAAAGAGGAAACTTGTACTTAACATCAGGAAGAGGCAGCTGAAATTTCTGGGACACGTAATGAGAAGGGAGCGTTTGGAAAATCTGATACTCACAGGGCGGATAGAGGGAAAGAGAGACAAGGGAAAGCAACGCGTGACATACTTAATGGGCTTAAGCAAGTGGATGACAGGACAGGGTCTGGGAGAAATAACAAAAAGACAATTTATTAAGAGCTACAAGGGACAGGAAGATGTGGAGAGCCATGACCGCCTATATTCCGAAGCATTACTTTATGGCCAGTTATCTTCCTGTTGTAGTAATGATTTTCCAAGCGTAGCTTAGATGTGACACAAGGTCGAAAGTAGGGAACACCCAGTGAGGATAAAACTCACTACTAAGTCGTTATTGTTTTAGCGAGACAAGCTTGCTAACCATTACACCGCTTGCAGGTGCCCTGAACCTTCCTGTTGTTATAGTATAGGTCACCTTGTTTTGAAGAGATGATATTTATCCGAAGACCCATTCAAATCGAATTTGGCACAAGTCCGGCTTTAAAGTAAGAGTTCTTCCTATACGTACATGGACCAAAAATAGTTCAGCCTCTCGCTTCGCCATTTCCTCTTTTGGGAACATGAGGCGCTAAGGATAACCCGAGTCCCATCCCGAGGGAGAGTTGTTGTCTTGGGAGACGAACTTTTATGCCTCAAAACCGGGAAGCGATCGTCAACGATCCAATCTCATATACTTTCAATACGTCTTCCACACTTGTGGTCTTGATATTACGTAGTTGTTTGGTGGGTGAGGCAGTTGTGCATCTTCTTAGATTACTAATGGTCAGTGTTCGAGTTGCCATAAATTTGAGAATTTCGAATGTTAGAAGATTGATGCAAATTCTCACCTCATTTCTTGGCATTCGTAAATATCAGTAAAGTACGAAATGACTTTTAAAGACCATCAGGTGCAATATACACTTGAAGACGGCTGAAGAACATATCGATCGAAACGCTGGCATTAAGTTAAATAAAGATGATTCTTTATGTGCCAAGCGCTTTCAGGAAGAAGGCGATCATGACTCTCCATGACATCCTGTTTCTTGTTGCGTAATTTTTACCCTACACCATCCCGCTTTATCCTTGTTCTGACCTCTATTCACACATGTTCGTTAAGTAAGTTACTCGGTGTAAAAAAGACGATGGACATAAAAGCAATACCAATCCAAACAGATAACTGAAATTTGTATATAAGATCAGCGTTCCGTTTAAATATGATCACGTCGTCGTCACGTGGGCGATGTTGTGAAAACGTATTCCTAAAATTTGAGTATTTTGAATGAAAAACGAAAAGAATTTTATTTTGATCTAAAACTTATATGTACGTTTGTCGAGCATTAATCTTGCTAGAAAAGTGGAAATATTAAAGAAGCCAGGTCCTTGGATTGGTATTGCTTTTATGTCCATCATCTTTTTCATGTTGAATTGTATATGGTCTATGTTAATTATGTTTTATGAATATGTCCTGAAGATGGTCTATTAGACCGAAACGTCCGACGTTGACATTAAACATTAAAACAGCATAATCGCTTATTAGGATTTTGTTTGTTTTTTCAGTATATTTTTCTTATATATATATATATATATATATATATATATATATATATATAAGTACAAGTAATCCTGGTATATAATCCAGGTGGTTCCTAGTAATATCAGTTATTGAAACTGATCCACAGAGAGAGCTGAATGTATTTATACGCCAGTTTGAAATAGACTATGCCCACATGAAGTAATTTTTAATTTGTGCTGTATAATATATATATATATATATATATATATATATAGGCAGGCTGTTTTCATGCTAGATGCAATCGTCAGGCTACACCTGGCCTGACGATTGCATCTAGCATGAAACAGCCTGTCGCCTCTAAGTGTTGACTTCAATGTTCACTTTTATATTTACACACGCTCTCTCTGATATTGAGCACTTTATCGCATAAATATAACACACCTTAAGAGTATATTTCTTTATATATATATATATATATATATATATATATAATGTTGGCTGGTTAAGGAATCGGAGCCGAGTTTGAATTGTAGTAGAATTCGTTAAATTCACTTACGCGCAAATACCATTGGGAAGGTATGAATCCGTCTCTTATCCACCACGCCCCCGAGCTATGGCTAAATAACAGGAGACACTGAGTAGTATAGCCTTGAGTGGCAAGTGGTCTAGAAGAAAGACAACTCTGAATTCAAAACCTGAGGAGGGTTGTGTGAGGACATTTTGATACACTATATTCTTTGTATTAAGCTCTTCCAAAAAAGTGTGATGTGTACCCTCATATGTCGAAAACGATAGTAGAGTCCAGCAGTATATATATATATATATATATATATATATATATTGTATGTGTGTGTGATTTTATTTGTGCTGAAAATAATATATATAGACATGACCTTCGAAAAAGTACTTATTTGCAATCATATCCTTGAATGAATACAGGAAATAAAATCTGAAATACATGATTATATAAAATAAAGAGGTCATTCTCTTAACCTTTTTTTCACTAACGTGCGTTGGTTAATAGATATAAAGACTAAAGAAATAAGACAAAACTTATACACACACTACTACTACTTTTTCGGATTCTATATATTCAAGTTTCTCATAAGTTGACAGTGTCCACTGTTTTCGCGGAAAAACAGCATAGCGTAAATGAAAAATGCCACAAACTTAAAGAAAATAAAATATTATCGTCAAAATGCTTTTGTTATTATTAAGATGAAAGAAAAAAATATTTTTAATTATTTTTTGAAATTTTTAATATTTTTCTAACACGTTCGAAATTTTTAGTTAAAGTCGTCTTTGTTTACGTCATCGCGGCGACGTTTAAATAACATAGTTTTTTTTTTGCGTTTTTTTACCGTTGAAAACATATTGATTTGGAAATTCTTGTAAAAATAAAATAATTGTCCAATCTTAATGAAATTTTCAGGACTTATTCACAAATCAATGAAATTATTTTTTAAATATTTTTTTTTAGAAAATTTTGGTAAAAATTATATTTTTTTAAAATATGTTACCCACATTTACTTAATTTAATGAAATTTCGCCCAAAACCTTTTGGTTCCTGAATTTTTTTTTTGTTAAAAGTAGGAGTCTTCGAAGATGGTAAATAACCTACTTTTTTTTTTCAAATTTGAGCTATTTAACTGAAAAATCTGCTCTGAATTGAAAAATAATGAATCAATAAAACTATGATATTACTTAATTAGAAAAGCTTTTAATTGCTTTTGTAAATAAGTAATATTAAGGACATTATTGTCTGAAGAAATAATTTTTTCTGATGAATAATTAATTTTACAAGAATTTTTCGTTTTTTAAGAAATTTTAATTATAATAATTTATAATAGTTTTAAATCGTGTAAAGCTCTGTATTAGGAGGGTTCCTCGATATTATGTACTAATTAAGTAGAAAAAAAAATTACGAATCCAAAATTGCTAAGTTTAATAAATTTAGTTGCGCTACTTTTTTTAAAAATAATTTTTTATGTTGTATTTTTTTACTTAATACATTCCTTATTTCCATGTATGATATACAGAAATTGCCATTATTATAACAAGGTCACGTGATCTAAGGGTTTTGTCCCTTTACGTGGTCTTTTCAAAACATTTGGTTTCTTATAAGTTGTATTTTCCGTTCAAAAGTATAAACTTTAAATTATTTTTTCTTTTTTTCATTTACTATTTCACTAAACAATTTTATTTTATGTATTGCATTGTGTGTGTCATACTCACATAGAATAATTTTTTTTAAAACTCAGACTTAAAAATTATGTCATTTATGGTCATCAGTAGTAGCTGTCATCGGCTCGTCAATCAACCATTATCAATAAGATCGAACAGACGAACGGGACCGCTCGTTAATAATTGGTTGTATATTATTTTTTTATGCTATAAGTAAAGATTTCTTTGAAATCAGATTACTTTAATTTAATTTTTTTAATTTTACTAAAATAACGTGTCAGAATTTTTTTAAATATTTTAAAAATCGATAAATTTGTGTTTGTTTAAAAATTTCTTAAAATTAAGAAAATGGCCGTTTTAAGAAAATTTAAAATTTGAATTAAATTTGACAATCAAATGTATATAGTTTCTATCTGAAATACACCAGAACTGTTTAATTAATAGAAATCGTAAATTTAGTTATTAAACTTTCAATTAAAGCTAAAATGAAATCTTCAAGAATGTTTTTTCATTGTAAAAAATTCATTTTAAACTTCAATATAGAAAATTTATGCCGAAATAGTGGAGGTACTTAGTTGACACTGAATAAGTCTTAGCAGTTCATCATAACTGTACTAAGGAATGTTTATACTATCATTGTAACCAGTTGCGATGTAGAGGTTTTCACCACATCCCTGAAATAAATGAATATTTCAGCTAATAGGACTACATATTAATTTTATCTTTTCATTTGGTTTTCGTTTGCTCAACCTTTCTAACACCTATTTTCCAATTTTGCTTCCTCCCCCACCCCCCAAATTCCTTCTCGCTAAATATTATCATATTAGTTTCTCGGTTAGAAAACGTGACTGATTCCAACGCAGCCAGGCCGATGATCCGACAAATATTCTGATCCAAGATATAAAAAAAAAAAAAGCATTATCGTTTCAAATGTCGTTCGCAAAATTATAATTTTTCCTTAAGTTTGATTTATTATGATATTAATGTAGCAGATGTGATTAAGTTCTTATTAAGGTTAATGGGAGCAATGGATGTCATCTCATCCCTGGGCAGTCTTTGTGACTCCCATTTCTCTTAATGGGTCTTTCAGTCCTTCCAAATGACAGAGATTGTTTCGGTCCCTGGGCTGCTCGTTCAGCTATGATGTTTTCGTCTTGAGAAGTTCTGGTGCTTTTATTCCTCGACAACAGTCTCATTTAATAAATGTCTAGCTTGTGTGGTCGGCCTTGTATTGAGTGAAAAGAGTAAAAAAAAAAAAAAAGGACCATATAGAGAAATTATCTAATGAATATCACTTGTGACTGGAATATTTACTTTGTGATGACTTATCGGCGAAATATCTCGTCAGTCGCTTAAGGACAATTATTGTTTTAATTAAATACTCTCCTTCAAGGAATTGTTTAAAATCACTATCTGATTCACTTTAAGAATAAAATCCCAGAACAAAGAAATTTCTCATTAAATATCTCATCAGCCACACGAGAATAATAAATACTTTAATTGGCATGTGTCTCTAATTCGTTATTGGAAAGATGCAAGAAAGATAACTTGTTTTAAGACAAGAGTTGGTTCCCTTGAAGAAAGCGCTCTTAAGGGGAAGTGACTCTTAAAAAAATAGAATTCTATTATAAACAAACCCGTGAAAAATCTCACATTTGAAATTATATATATTTCCTAACGTTGCTGAATTTTAGTGTTCAAACCGATATGAAATCCAGGAGAGGCAACAGTTTGATGTGAGAAATAGCAGTAAATATTGCTATGCTTTTATATTTTATATATATGGTCATTTATGTATTTATGGGCGTTAAAATATTTTTAAAATTAATTATTGAATTTAATTATGTTTAACTTTCTACCTGCAAAAATCGCCATGTCGAAAGAACGGTTATCTTATTGACGCCGTTATCATTGTATACTCTTGACTCTATTTATTGCTTTAAAATGTTGTTTGGAATTTTAATAACAGCAAAAATGTTACACACTATTTTTAGTACAAGATTATAAAAATATGTGAACCAACTACAATGTATTTTTTTATTTTCCATTTTATAAAAGAAATAAGTATGAAAACTTATTTATTAAAGATTTTATAAAAATTTACAAAATTATAAAAATATATGAACTAATTACAATGAAATGTTTAATTACCATTTTATAAAGAAACAACAATGGAAACAATAGAACAAAATTTAAAATGAACAGGATTTTTCTGAACCTTATATATTTTCTTCTCAGTTGTTTTTTTTATATCTCAGAATACTTCTTGTTTTAATTTTCCAATTTGTTTCATAATCGTTATCTATGCTCAAATATGCCTAATAAATAGAAAACTCCAAGGACTTGTTGGAGAAAGATTCCTTGGGTCAACGTTTGAATAAAAAAAAATGAGAGAAAAGATTGTTTGAAACACCGGTAGGCTGCGAGATATGTTTAATTTTGTCATTTTCACCTTTGATTTGATGATGTTCATTTCCGCCCCACCACTTCTACAGACTAAAATTCCAGCAATTAAAGATTAAGATCCTTCCTACTTCTTTTTGTAAGACATAATTTTAAAAAAAATTCAAATCGTTGATAATTTTTCTAAAAAGATTACGTGAAGCATGCCTAGAAAATCTACAGATAAATTAACTCTTGTCAGCTAAGTGATGACTGATGAAGAAATCTTAAAATAAATAAAGAATACACATTAACCATCTACACCAAAGCAATTTGCAAAGCATGTTCTTTTAAATGGTTGGCAGAGCATTGGCTAACTGCCAATCAATTTGAATATTCACATATTTTTATAAGTTTGTAAATATGAAAAAAAAATAATCTAACAAGTAAATAGTGCCTAATATTTTGTCATTATTAAAATTCTAAACATAGATCTTTTAAAACAATAAACATAGCCAAGGGGATATACAACAGTCATATTGGGGTCAAGTGAAAAACTGTCCTTTTGACTCAACAATTTTTTTTTTTTTTGCATATACTTAGGTTAAACATTCACGATGTTTGTTAGTCACCATCAAAACGGATGGATTTTTTTTAAAAAAATAAAAAAAAAAAAAATAAAAAATAACCTTACCTGTGCTAAAATAATGTACCAAAGATCAGGAAATTATCCGATTTATATGAAATTTTCAGCACTTATTTATTAATGAATGAATTAAAAGGTTATTTTATTATATAACATTCATGTCTCTAATTTAATCAACGCTTTTATAATTTCTTAAATTATTATTGTTTTTTCTGTGCATTTTGTGATGTTTATTTATGTCATGTCCTCTCAGGACGTAGGCAATCATGGATCCTACAGATTTCGTTTCTTTGTCATCTTTAAATTGGCATAGCTTCCTGTGAATATTGTTGGAGTGGTTCCACATTGCCTTCTCCACAGATTTGAATTCAGAGTCGTTCTTTTTGATTGGCTGCCACCAAGCCTAAATAGTCCTGCTGTTTAACCAACACCTGGAGAATTTCTGCCCTGCTAACCGCTTTACTTAGTATTAATTAACACATGGCAAAACATTGTGTCTAAAATGCAAAATTTAAGCCATAAGAAACAAAAACTGGATATTTTTTTTTTCTTCCAATGAGAGTGGGACCTTAATTTTACTGAAGAGAGAATGAAATCGTTATTTTACAAATCTCGATATATTTAAGTGATTTGTAGAATAATGATTTTTTTTTTATTTGAATAGCACATGAAACTTAAATTTACAAAAATGTAACTTATTACAGCATGGGGCCAAATAGAAGGAATAAAAAGTTTGGCATAATTACAATGTAATATTTTAACTGTCTACAAAGGGAATTGATTTGAAAATCAGCATTTGAATTCCTGGCATGTTAGCTATCAGTTGGATTTTTCTTGAGTTTGTAATTTTTTTTTTTTTTTTATTTATTTATTTATTTATCTATTGCAGTTAACTGAGGTTCTATTCCTCCGATGCCACTCATACAACACGAAATACGCGTTCTCAATACACTATTCTTGACTTCATGCACACATCACCGACATAAAGATAACTACTGCTTCAGCCCTCTTTTATTATACCAAAACCACAGCCGATTGACTAATCAACAGTCAACATGCAAATTGCTATTGGTCGAACCATGCTAAGCTGTATAAAAGCCAACATTACAGAATCATACACTTCCGGAATAATGTAAATGGTAAGGGAGATTCATACCATTTTCAAGGAACAAAATGCTGCTGTGATGTGTCATGTATTGAGGTAAGGAATTTATATTACCAGATGCAAGCCACTGACTTGCTTACTTCTATGTAGTTGTTCACCACATTTATTTTATTTTTATTTATTTTTTTTTTAAAGCGGTGTTCCAGAGATTTTTTTTTTTTCTTTGTACTTGTTTGTTTAAATCTGCATACACTTACAATCCCTCCAAATAGTTATGTCTACATATCAATCAATTACCCGGATATACTCAGTATGGTAATTAAAAAAAAAAAAAAAAATAAATAGATAATTTGTCATATAATTGAAGCCGTTAATAAATACAGATTCAAAGTTTACTCCGTAATTATTATTCTTTTAGTTTTTGAGATGTAGATATGCATTTTCTGTGAGTGTTATTGTTAGCTACGTGTGTTTTCCTAAGCCCAGACTATGAGAAACATTTCTTTTTTTTTTATGATATTTTGGGCCAGACTTTCCTCACTTCTCTTGCTATTAATAATATATTTTCCTTTTGTAAATTGACTTTGTCATCTACACAAAGCAACTTAAGACAAATATGTCAGATGTGTCTTTTTCCAAGTTCCTATCTGCTTGATTCCTGTTACTTAAGAGGTTGATATGCTGCTAAACAAAACTAGTCAAACCCGTTACTTACGGAATATGAGTTTAGACTTCAACTTTTGTATCCAATAACTTAAAATTCCACCAAAAACCATCAAACATACCCTTTTCCTGAAGTCACAAAAGCATGAGTAAGAGATAGTCAAGGTGAAACCTAAACAAAATGTCTCATGCATGGAGACAAGGCAAATTATAGAAAGCTACATGAAAGACCCTTCCTACGAAAAAATAACACAAGGAAAGGCCACAAGTACCAATCAACCTGACAGAGAGCCCTCATTGAGAAGCTTGTACACTTGGGACCAAATGACTGGCCCAAATTTTAGAACTACCTAAAGGACATATACTCAAAAGAGATAGTGCAGACTGAATTTCCAAAGAAAGGCAATGAAAGAATTGAAATAAAGAAAAAAAACAAATACAAAATCTACCATGCAAACACGGATCACTCCTCCAAAAAATATAAAATCTCTGACAAAGTAAAGGTTACAGCGATCTCCTATCCATCCACCAAAAGCTATTAAAGATAGACTAAAGAACTTATCTCCCCAAAAAAGAAAAAAAAACAGAACGAGCAAAACAAAAAGCAGAAATTCACAGTGACCGAATTTCTACATTAAACCAATTTGAAGAAATGGGAGATGAAAAGCCAGAACCAACAAACGGCCACAACCTCCAAACACAAAACCTGGGAAAATTAAATTACAACCACATACTAAGCTAAATCCCCAAAACATTTAGCAATTATATATCAAATAATTCAATAGAACTGCCATCAAACAAAGGCAAACATAAATGAACTGCTTCTGCTAATAACAGACCTCTCACCAGCAGTTGTTTTCCTTCAGGAATGTTTCCTGAAGGCAAAGTGACAAAGTAAACATAAAAGAATACCAGCAATACAACTACACTGGGGTTCGAGTGTCAGGCGGTACATCCATCCTAGTAAGGAATGATGTACCACAAAGTAAAATAAATTTAACAACTACTTTAGAGGATAATGCTGTTAAAGTGGCCTTACACAGACCAATAAACATCTGCTCAATATATATCCCATTGAATGAACCAGTAAATGAAACTGAAATTCAGGAAATCATAAGGCTGCCCCTTTTATGATACTCGGGGACTTTAACTGTCACAGCACTATATGGGGTTGTAAATGCACAAAGTAAAAGCAAAAAGATCTTATAATGATAAAACCCCAACTGACATAAATCCATTTTCTTGCAGCTACTTAGAAATAGACTTATCCCTATGTGAACCATCAGTTTATATGGATTTCTCTTAGAAGGTACTGGAGACGCACATGGTAGCGATCACTTGCCAATCATCCTACAAAACTCAGAACATAATGATAAAAATCCTCTCCATTAGAAAGAATTTTCTGAAAAGTTAACTGAAGGAAAAAAAAAAGCATCAAGGACTTAAAACATTTCATGGAAATCCTCAGCTCTATAGCTAAAAATGCATTCCAAAAATTCAACAGACATTGGTTCATTGATGAATGTAAAAATCCATCAGGCTAAGAAGACCAGCTCTGAGAGAATTCAACAAACAACCTACAACATCTAATTTGCTGTAAATTAAGGAATTCCAAGCAAAGTAATTAAAGAAACCAAAAAAGAACACTGGAAAATCTATGTCAACAGACTCTCAATTCTTCTAGAAAAATAAAATCTGTCTGGAATATGATAAAGGAAAAAGCAGGCAAATACCAAACAAACACTATAAAACACTTGTCGGTAAATAATTCTAAAATAACCAGTAAAAAGGATATCGCTGATCAACTAGCCAAAACAATCTCTAAAAATTAATCTGCCAAGAATGGTAAGCAACAATTTCTAAAGTGGAAAAACGAAAACTAAACTTTTGATCTATAACCTACCATTCACTCTGGAGGAAGTAAATAAAACCCACAATACAGCTGTGGACCTAGATGATATCCACTATGAATTTATAAAATAGTTACGAAACAAGTCAATACAACTGTTATTAAGAATGGAAACAATGACACAAAGCCTGAAAACTACACTGATAACATTAACCAGTTGCCTATATAAAACTATGGTGAGAATCATCAACAACAGATTGGACCTTTAGTTTCCAGGTACCAAGTCAATCAGCAAACTTCCAATGTGCTTTTAAAAAAGAAAGAAGCAACATAGACCACTTAATATGCCTTTGTAAGAGAAGGCCTCCATTAAGAAGGGATATCTCACGGATGCCTTTTTTGTCTTGCAAAAGGTGTATGACACAACATGGAAATTTGGTATCTTAAAAGACCTGCATGAACTGGGTGTAAAAGGAAGGCTGACTTAATTTATAGAGAATTTCCTGGAAGGCCAAAGATTTCAACTCCATATAGGGACTATGCTATCAGAATTTCAAAATCAAGAAGGGATTCCACAAGATAGTTAAATAAATCCATAAACCCATGAGCAAGATGCTACTTATATGTCAATGACTTTCTAATAACGCACAGATCTTGACATATGCATACCATAAAAAGACAACTCCAACAATGCCTTAAAACATACCATAAAAAGACAACTCCAACAATGCCTTAAAATATACAAATAACCACAGAAAATGGTTTTACCTTTTCCAAAACAAAAACCAAATGCGTACATTTTTTCAAATTAAAGAAATTACACATCGCCCCTTGTTTAAAATTAGACAAAGCAGAAATCCCAGTAGTGGAACAGCACAAGTTCCTAGGCATCATATTTGATAAAAAAACTATTTGTTGCTCATCCAAAATATTTAAAACTAAACTGTAGTAAAGTCCTTCAACCCCTGCGTGTGGTAGCCCATAATGAATGGAGAGCAGATCAACAAATAGTAATTAAATTATACAGATCACTACTTCACTAAAAAACTGGATTACACTAGTTTCATAAATTCATACCTAAAAATACTCAACACAACCTATCATCAAGGCCTCAAGGACTGGTACTTGTGGTTTTTAGGACATCCCCAGTGGAGTTCTTATCTACAGAAGCTAATGAAATACCTCCACATTTAAGGCACACTAAACTGGTACTACAGTACTACATTAAAATAACCCAGCTTACAGCAAAACCCTTAAATGTAATTACTGTGATCTATTCCAACGAAAAGATAATATAATACAACCTTATAGACTCAGAATGAAATCCATTGCTGAAGAGTTAGAAACCTTACTTTTAAACATACAAGAAACAACTGCAGCCAGTATTCCACAATGCTTGTTAGAATTAAATAAACTCCCTAAACAAAAGACACACCCACTCACATTCCAGAACAAGTTTCAGGGCATATTGGAAAACCACCCTAACCATACACCCATCTATACAAATAGGTCAAAGTATGAGGGCAAGACAGCTTGTGCAGTAGTGAGAGAAAATAATACCTTTGTTTAAAAAAAAAAACAAAAAAAAACAAGTGGAGCCCAGAGAGAATTTCTGTTTTCACTGTGGAGGCTTACACAATAGAATTAGCTCTCAATATCATTACAACGGAGCAAAGAAAAAAAATTTCTTAATTTTCTCAATATCTGTCCACATGGCTTTGAAGGAAAAAAAAAATCCAACCATTGATTGAATTTTTGTAAAATGAACTATTATTATTAATAGTAAATGTTAAATGAAGTCTATGTGCAAAGATAAAAACATTAAACTATATTGGATTACTAGCCACATTGGAGTGAAAGGTAACCATAAAGCAAACCTAGCAGTCAAATACGGATGTAGGTTCAACAACCAAAATTCTATACACCGACTTTAAGAAGGTCATTAAAAAAAAATACATTGAAAAGGAATAACAACAGTGCTGGGAGAATCACCCACAAATAAAATGGAAGTCAGCTTTCAGAAAATCTGGAAAGCAAGAAGAAATAGTGGCCTGCTTACACATTCGCCACACAAGAATAACCCACTCGTACTTGCTAAACAATGAAGATCAACCAGTATCTGTCTATATTTCTGAGTACACTATTTATATTATTTGGACTATTGTCCTCATTCACGTTTCGGCCGTTGTATGCTCCGGCCTTCTTCAGGTGGTTGGAATGTCAAAATGACTGAAAGGGGAATTAACAGGAGATAACTGACATCCATTAGACATGGCACTAGAACAGTCTACCCCAGTGAGCAAAATAAAGGGTTCAGTTCGACATTCCAACAACTTGAAGAAGGTCGGAGCATACAACGGCCGAAACATTGTGATAAAGATGAGGACAATAGTCTGAATAATGTAAATAGTGAAGATTAAACACATTAACTAAGTGTTCAGACCTTGCTCTTTCAAGACAAAAATGCTATAATAGAAACATCTACCAAAAAAATTATAAACCAAATGAGAATGTCAATAAAATCAATTTCTCTACAAACTGTATATCCAAAAAATACATCAATAAAACCAGATTCTCAACAAAAATATGTTAATGAAACCTCATGTACAAACCAATTTCTTACAAAGAAATATTCTATTCATAAAAATCTTGTTAGCATTAAATAACCCATTGAGGTTGATAAGCCATAAAACAAAATAAACTGAATCTGTATATGTAATCACCACTTTTTTGGTAGTTAATGTTTTTCATCTATGGGCCCTGACTTTGTTTATTGTGTGGTTTTGGCAAAATGTATTCTTCAGCTAAACATACAGACATAAATTTGAAAAGATGTCCTTGGTTTATAAATATGTGAGTAGTGTGACTGTTCTTGTGCTATGCAGTACTTCTCATTTGCTTACATATACACAGGGTTTTCAATATGACAGTAAACAAACCAGCAATGATTGTGGTGATGGGCATGGAGAAAGAGACAACTGACTATGTCTAGATAGGCCTTAATATTTAACTTTTAATTCATAAAAATGTTTACATTCAATCCCTTTTTTATCATAAGTGTACATAAATACTTTTTTTTTTTTTTTTTTTGTATATTTTAACTGTCATCAACTTCAACAGAAGTTTATACAGTTACTTTTTTTTTCTTTTAATGGAATGTACAATTCCTTTCCACTTACACACACACACACACACACACATATATATATATATATATATAACCTTCTTTATAATATATAAAAATGTATTCAATGTTTTTTTTTTTTTTTTTGGGCAATGTAATCCAACATAAAAGTTATTAGTTTGGAAAATTATGTTGTAAGTGATGTCCTCAAACAAATACAAAGTTTGTAAGTCTTAATTGAACTGACCATCATTGTAATATTAATGCCAATTAATTGAACATTATTTTGATACTTATTACAATTATGCATACTATTAGCCTCCTTCATAAGATTTAGCTTACTTTAATTAGCCTCCTTCACTTACCAAGAAGGCTATCACCAGAAGAATATTCGCTTTTTTATATTTGCAATACATTTCATACTGTAAAAAAAAAAAAATAGGGTTCATTTGTTAACAATTTTCTGTACAAATAATATTCTGTCTTTCTCAAGTGTTCCCTTTGTTTTCAACATTCACAAATCATAATGGGAATCCTCGTCCATTCATTTTATTCTTGGCCATGCGAAATAGAGTAAGGAAAGCCTCTTTGAAGTGGGGCTCCACCCTAAATTCAAAGAATGGAGCTGCAGTTTTATCTGAGGCATGAGTTGGACTGTTAAAGGCAGGGTTATGTCCAGTGGGTGGTTGGTTGATACTGCTCAAATCAGGTAGGGGAACATATCCAGAAGCACTGTCAAGAAAAGCTGTCACCCGGTCCTTGTTTGGATTTTGTCCCTGCAGAACAGAAAATAAAGTACTTGAAAAGTTATTGAGCTTAATTAACAATACTGTTAAAAAGAACCTATTAGTCACTGCTAGTATTTAGAAGTACTTATTGCAGATCTGCTCTTGAGCAGTTCTCTTAATTTTGAAAAATGTAAGTAATCCAGGTTTTCACAAGGAGCCATCACACATAATCTAATGGAAAAGGTTAGTAGCACCAATGTAGCGAGAGCAATACAAATTGATACTGTTGACCAATCATAAACTGTGTAAAGTAACTCTTGTTTGCAAAATTTACAGCCTCTAAAAGGCATTTTATTTTCTCTCCACAATATTATTCTTGTCAACAATCATCAACTGTAGTCACATAAAATGTTGTACAAATTTCACATTCTGACTCCTACTTCCCTCTACAAATATTCCAGTGCCTTCTGCTTGGCCATTTGAAGAGGGGTTATAGTTCAATAAACTTTAAACTTCACTAATGAAAGATTAATATTATGCATAACAAGGATTCCTCTCATTTCTGACTAAAAGAGCAGAAATCTTTGTTTCACTTCACTTTGAGTCAGACCTGTCAGTGAGGCTGAATATAATCACAGTATCCTCTACAGACAGAAAAGTGTCCAGAAATACTACTATAGTTTCACAGATGGCTCCAAAGAAGGATAAAACTCAATTTGCTGCCATTTTTCCTATTAAATAAATGCTCAGACATGCATCCATTGTTAGTGTTAAAACCTGTGGCATAGATTTGACATCCAGAAAATAAACTCATTGGCAGAAGTAACAATAGCACTCTAATGAGACAGTAATATGTACTATAAAGACTTATGGTAATTAATATAAAAAGACTAACATTGACATTTCATTTTGAACCAAAAGAAAAAGACTTTAGCAAATAAACTCACTTCACTAATGAAAGATTAATATTATGCATAACAAGGATTCCTCTCATTTCTGACTAAAAGAGCAGAAATCTTTGTTTCACTTCACTTTGAGTCAGACCTGTCAGTGAGGCTGAATATACTCACAGTATCCTCTACAGACAGAAAAGTGGCCAGACTTTAGCAAATAAACTCACTTCAGCAGTAAAGCATTGATGTGATAATCTCTCTTGCTATAAACTCCCTCAGATCTTGAAAAGCAAACAATGTTAGTTGATATATTATTATTCTTCTTTTTTTTTTAAATTACTGTTCAACTCTATTATATTTACAAGGACATCCTGCTATCAAATCACAAAGTTGGTTACTTTTTTCTTCACATGTGCTACTAAGGTCAAATTTGATGCAGAATTATGCCGAGATCTGTATCACCTTTACAGACCATACTTAATCCTGTCATCTAACAACTGGTTTGACCAAAGAATAACCCTTTGAACTGAATTCTGTGAGTGATAACAGATGGTGCACAATGTGGTCAAACAGTATTGATACAATGCCACATACCTGTGTTGCCTCTATGTTGTGGCGAGAAACTCTCCCTGCTTGCCACGGCAACAACAAATGTACAAGGATTAATCAAATCATTAGATTGAATGAATTCCTTCTCTGCTTAACAAATGGAGATATTGAAAAATTACATTAAATTTTCAATCATCAAGCAAAGGCCTTGATTTACAAGTTTAAAAAGAAAAAAAAAACAAAAAAACATTTCAAGCCAAACCTGCTGATCCAACTTCTGGTTTTGATCTTGCCACATAAAAGTGAGGACACTCGTGTCACTGTCTTCAGTGGGTGGAAGGCATTCCAATTCTGACAGAGTAAACATCTGGGCAGACATATCATCATCACTATCATAGGCAAAAAGTAATTCTGGAGTCAGCAGCAGGACCACTTTAGAACCAAAACCAGTTACATCAAATTGAATGACTTCAATTGCTAGAAGCAGTTTGGCATCTGGCATCATAGACTGCAAGGTTTTACTAAAAAAAAAAAAAAATATATATATATATAAATGAAAACAAATACATTACATCCACAAGAACCTGGTTACAGTGAGTGGTTGATAAAATGTTTTCTTTATTGTCCTTATTTCAAACAGGAATCTCATGAAGCTTACTCAGTGTTTTGCTTTTCTTTTGTTAATTCAAGATTTACACTTAAGATATAAAATTTATTTATTATTGATTTTAAATCTTATTACTTTGGAATTTTCAGGTTTTGAAGAAATTTTCCTGATTTTTTTTTTTTTCAGCCTATCAAGTAACACTCAACTAGCTGTCACTTGACCCCTTTGATATTTTCTGTGGTATACCTATGTGATTTATCCTGGCATCACATCTCTGTCAATGAACACTCAGCCCCTCTGGGAATATCCTGGTTAAGTATGAAATCACCAATCACTCTCTTTAAAAGTGTCGTCATAAGGGCATTGCAATACCTAATTCAGGAATTCAAAAACTTACTAGACAGTCAAAAATTACTGGCTTCAGGACTGATTGTCACTCCTGACTCTACAGAAAGAGTGAACAGTTTGAATTCAAACCCAACTTATTACCAGTGATTCCAGACAAAACAAAAAATTCAGCCACATCCAGCTACCAAATTTCAAGACCTAAGAAACCCTTCATCTAACTTCAACAGTGATATGGGAAAGCCCGTTTCAAAGAGAAATATTGTTTCTCTTATTCTTCCATTTTTTTTTAACTTTGGAACTTTTCAGGTATTTACTCTTTTCAAGTAAATGAAGAATATTGTATATACTTTACATCAATGTTTTTTTTGCTTACATGTGTCCATGGAATTTACCAAGGTGGATGTAAAAGTTTAATTGTAATGGAAAAGAAAGGTTTTGATCTTTTTTTTTTTTTTATAATCTGCATGAATGTCATTCACCACAGAATGTAATAACATTACATAGGCCCAGAATAAGCCATACATGTTTTTTTTGCAATAAACTTTTTATAATTGTAATAATTCCCCCCCACCCATTAACACAAGAAAAACATTAAATTTTGGCATTAAATAACCCAATGGGTTGATATGCCATAAAACAAACCAAACTCCCAATAACAAAGCTCAAATTCTCTTTACTAGGAAAATTTCACTTTAGTTACTTACAAAATATACTTGATACTCGCATTCTTCCCTTGGTGGACAGAATCCAAACGAGGTTTGAATCTGGCTTCTGGTACCCGTGTCAACCCAACACCATGTAAGATTCCTGGAGAAATAAAAATTATAAACTTTGCTTAATATACCATAGGGTTAAATGATGAAGTTGGCCAGTCTTCAACCATCAGCATCTAAAATAACTTTTTTTTTATATTTAGGTTAATTTCTTTTTGTACCTGAGCTTTTCTACTAAATTTACTATGTCTCTTGTAGGATTCTTATGATATTTTTAAAAACAACTGCTGTAAAAAGCAGAATAACGTTGGCTAGATTATGCATCTACCCACATCAGACACCAAAAAGTTAAAGTTCCATATATTTTCAGCATTTGTCTTAATGTCATCCTCCTTCATATACAATTCTATAAATAAAATTGGAGAGCTGGTTTTGAATTCCAGTCAAATTCATTCACTTACAAGCAACTACTCTTGGGAAAGATGTCTCCCCCCAGCTATGGGTTAAATAGGATTTTGTGTGTGAAAAACATTGTTATTCTCAAAAAAAATGTTTATGCAATTATTCACATGCAAAAAGAAAATAGTTAATAAATTCTTACAAGAGTAGAATTTGGAGAGAATTTGCATTATCAGAAAGCATTAAAACTCAAACTGTAAAGAAAGGAAGAATAGAAGACTTGCTCTTATGAATACTGGCAGCAAATGTGTGTTAAATGAGAACTAAACTTGTCAGAATGAAGCACCGTATAGCCTCTATCAGCAAACATAAAGAAGCACGTATTGTAACCAGAACTATCACACTGGTATGGCCAGAAAAGATTCCTGTGAGCTATAGCAGCTGAACAGGCCAGTCTGAACCATTTTCATCTGGTATTTCCAAGAAGGTACATCATTGCCAGTTTTAACCCAAGAAGAAACTTCTATGGCAAAATTCTCAATAGGAAGGTTAAGAATATCAATTCAAGGGATGTCACAAAGAAAGTCATGAAATTAACCCCAATCAGTATACGAGTAACAGAAAGACATCTTGTGAATAAGAGGTTCCTGTCTAATAGACAACTCAAAAGAAACATCAACAGATATGACAGCATGATCCAAATTGTCAAGATGACAGTGTTGTGATGCTCAACAACAGCTAGAAGAGGTAAGGAACAAAGTAAAGAAGAATGTTGATCAGATTTATTAAAGAAACTAGCAGGGATACCTGGTGTTGCTCTGAAGATTTCTGAATAATAAGTTTATTATTGGCAATTTATTTATATTTTATGGAAAATCCTTGTTTTTTTTGGTTTGTTACAAAATAACTAAATTTAGGAAAATACCATATTACCAATACCACACTATATTTTTATTCAAAAAGACACTTTAATTTAAATAAAATATAGTTAAATTCGTAAAGTAAATATTCAACCCGAATAATGTTGGCCGTAACTCATGTCTGTCAAACTTTATTTACTTAAAAACATCTAAATAAAGTTTTACTTTGAAACATTATATTAAAGAAGCAAACATTTTTCCATAAAAGAATTTAATTACTATTTTGAATAAGAGCAGAAGCAAGATACATTGAGAATTTAATTATGTTTAAATTTGAAAAGAAAAAAAAAACTTTAGTTAAATAAAAATTAGGAGAAACAGACATGAGTTACAGTCAACATCAGTCGTGGTGAATATTTGTTTTATGAATTTAACTATATTTTATTTAAATCAATTTTTAAAAAAATAAGGCTTACTATAGTTTTTGCTTTAATAAAACTTAAAGTAAAATTATTTACTTTTTTATGCTTGTTACAAACCAAAAAAAAACTTTTTATTCAACCTTTAAAAAATAAACTAATATTTTCCATAAGATGGTCGAAAAATATTAATAAATCAATAATACACACACACACAACTGCTCTTCAGAGTGATACTGAGTCTGTGTATATATATATATATATTTTTATTTTCTTGTTAATTGTAGTTTTTTAGCTTTAGCCAGCCAGACTTGAATATTTGAATAAAGAAATATTAAACTTTTTGTCAGATAATTGTATTTAATATTATTCTTTTAAATTTACTTTGTTGTTTTAATATTCATTTCTTTAAATTTACACTTTTATTTACTATAGATGTGAAAATGAATTCAAGAGAATAGATATTTTAAAAATACATACATGTATAGCATTTCGAAAGTATCAGTAGAATAAAACAGTAAAAACAAACGGTAATCCTAATCATGAATAAGAATTATTGCCGTTTTTGTTTTTACTTTTTAATTCTGAGAATTTCGAATGCATTCTAATTTTAAAATATCTTCGTAAATACAAATATGATAATTTATTTTACAAACACCTGGCTTGGGTGATGATGAGTTTATGTGTATATGTATATATATTTTGTTAGTAATTATTGTATTTTTTTTTAGTTTTTTAGCACACACACACACATATATATATATATATATATATATATATACAGACAACTGCCCTTTATATATGTATAGATGAGTAGGAAAATTCACTATTAAAGTTATAAAAATTAGGAACATCATAAATTCAATAGCATGGCTTAACCACAAGTTAAATAGAAGTTGATCTGACAAAAGATTTACCTCCCCAAAATCTTGGCCAGTTTATCATTAGTGAGCATTTTTGTTCCTTTTTGGTCACTCAGTACTTCCTTATATGCATCAACTCTTTCAGTTCCTTTTTTTTTTTTTTTTACCACTCATTTATGAAAAAATATCAAAGCTAAACTTACCTTGCCCTGTCTGGGATAAAAATTCTGCAGCTCCACCAATCGGTTTGGTAACTACACCCACCAAACCTTTCCCAACACCAGCCACAAAGCCAGTAGCAAGTGAGTTCTCAGTAACAATTTGAGAGGATAGTATTCCTTGGATTGGTTGATCAGCAATGCCAGCAATAGCACCTGGAGAATACAAACCAATCAAGTACAATGGATTTTAGTATGGGGATAAATAGAAAGTTTGCCTATTGTCATCATTTTATAATTTGTATTTTGAAAGTACAAATTACAAAATGAAGATTTAAAATATTCACCAACTAAATATATAATTTGTTTTCTTTCAGGTTATTAAAAAGCATTTGCTCTGGAAAAAATCAAACGAGTCTATCCTGTTTGGTTAGGTAGACTGTTTCTTCAAGAGAAATCAACAAATCAAAAGATATTATATTTCCTAATCTCCTGCTAATTCTCAATTAATAACCAAAGAAAAAAAAAAAGTACTAAAAAGACAAAAACTTATTCAACTTATTGACTTACTCAATAAACTTAAACCTAAACCAGTAAGTCCCTGCTTTAAACCATCTGATAAACCAGCTGGTCGATTTCTGCGACTTTCCTCTTGCCGCTCTAAATGTCCAGAATCCAATGATAATCGGTCCATATTTCGTGACACACTGGATGCAAAGTTTGTTATCGATGTTAGTGTACCTGGAGAGAAAAACATTTGATTAATACAGTGAAATTATTAATATACGCTAAGATTAACAGGTAATAGATGAATAAAAGCTAAATGATTACTAAAGATAGTGAAAGGAATATATTTTAGTAATGGACAAGCAAATTTTCATATCTTCAATATAGCTTGATAATATTTTTATCACTTGTACACTTTTTTTAGATAAAAAGAATCTGTATATCAAAATTCTGATTATTTTTATTTCAGGCCTTTTTTTTTTTAAACAAAAGAAATAAAAAAGGTATTGATATGATCAGTAACTTTGTATAATAAATTTGAAGACTACTTTGGGTCAAAGATCAAAACATTGTCAAAATTGCATAATCTTAATTTTTAAAGTACATGTTTGAAACAGTTAAATATAAAAAAGTTTTAATCTATACATTATCAAATATAAGTCACGCCATACTCCTTTGTAAGTATTGAGAGTTTTTTTTTCTTTTCTTCTATGCCACAGAGAAATTAAACACCAGATGTTATATCTGATACAGCCCAATGATTACAAATTCAAATCTTAAATATATTGAAGAAAAGTCAATGTGACACAAAGCTCACCAGCTGTTACATTCTTTAACAGAGAAGACATTCCTTGAGAGACTCCAGCCAGAAAAGCTCCTGGACCTTTTGTTAAGCCTGTAAATGGCAATTTGAAGAGATCGGCAACTCCATTACCAATATTTCGGATGAGTCCAGTTGGGTTGCCAAGAATTTCTAGAGATCCAACAACAATTCCTGTAAAAAATAAAAATAAATAAATTTCAGTATAAACATGCTTTATAAGACATTTCTACTAATGATATGTGAACTTAAAAGATGATATTTTAAATATACAACCAATGAAATGAAGTACTAAATTTCCTCAAGAGGAATACTTTTATTATTCATACTTTTATTTAGCATTAACATTATAATTAAAACACCTACCTCAGGGAATTGAGTGCTTCCTACATGCTGATGTTTTTCCTCTTATTCAAGAGATTCAAGTGCATCCACACAATAGAGTATCAACTACAGAAATTCCTAAATGCAGCAATTGATTGGACAACAAAAGAGGAGTGTAAATTTTCACAACAAAAAAAAAAAAGTTTCATTTTTGTCAACTATGAAAAACTCACGATGACTTCATTCTCAGACTTGAAGGAATAAAAATACCTGTAGCCAATCAATACAAATTTCTTGTGATCGTTTATGATAAAAAAATTGACTTTTATCATCCCCCACCTTAAATATCTAAAATCCAAATGTAGCAGAGACTTATTGAAAATTTATATACCACTACTCAATCAAGTAGTGACATATAAATTTCCAATAAGTCTCTGCCAAAACTCAAATACAGTTTCTTCATAGTGTATGGCCCTGTTCAATGTTTAATTACATGAAATTGTGATAGTGATCTGGTGAGACTGCTAACTGGACAATAATTATTAAAATTCTATAGAAGAATAGATTGAATGGTTGAGAGAAAGATGGAAAAAGAAAAGAGTTAATAATTATGTTTAAACAATAAAATAAATTTAAGAATGCTTGCAAAGAGAATCAAATTCAGAAATAACTAGTCAAGTTTCAATAAAATTAAACAAAACCAAATTTTAACCCAACTTATCCACTTCCCTCTAATAATGTGTTGTTTGAATTTCTTAGTCCCAAGATCTCAAGTCCGGGGTTTGTTTAGATTAATACTAGTTCCCCAAAGTGCTTATATTCTTACAGAAAAAGAGTGACTTAATTTCTTTAACAAAGGAGGCTATTTGGTTTATGAAAAGATTTCCTAAGATAGGGAGATCAGAAGTGGAAATATTAGATACATCAATGTCAAATTTTTTTGTGGGGATATCTGTATAAAAAATGACGCATGAGGACTCAACTAGTGGCTCCGAATTTGCCTCATAGACACCTGTTGTCATCACAAGAACACAGCTGCATTCCAGTGGCCAAAGTGAACACAGACACACACACACAGGACAGAAGAATTAAGTGAGAAGCAGTAAGCTAGTCTTGAATCTAGCAATGACTACTAAATTTCTCAGACCACCATCCAGCAGAGTAGAACTAAAATTGCATATGAAATGTTAAATTCAAACATGCAGTGTAAACTTTTGTTTCTGTGTAGAGCAGGGGTCTTCAAACAGGGAGTGGGGAATTTCATGAGCAGGAGGGAAAAATCATTTATTTTTAAAAAAAAATTTCATTGACTGTAATAAACGTCAGAATAAAATAAATTTAAATACCCTGATATTTTATTGATTTTTTGTTTATTGAAGCATGCTTTATTTTATTCATTTAATAATTATTTATGAATTAAAACAAATTACTGTAGATGTATTCAAGTTTAAAAATCTATCAACGTTTACCCTTGCTATGAATTTGTAAAACTCCTTCATAAAAATAACCCATGTATATGAACTAATATGGAAAAGAATGAATATTTCCAATAATATATGGAATGTATGTTTTGAGTTGGACAATCTTTTAAAGAGGGTGAGAATGATATTCTGACATTTGGTGAAAAGTGTGCATTGGACAAAAAAAGGTTGAGAAACACTAATGTAGAGCACAAGATGAAGGAATGTTATTTCTTAAAAGGGGGACATTATTCAACCCATTAATGCTAACCATAAAACCCTGTATCAATTTTAAAGATTAAATCCAATATTATATGTTTCTATTTATAATCCACCAATGCCAACTGTTCCAAAAACAAGATGGTGGACATTAAAGGGTTAATGTCATTTGGCACTTAATAATATTTCCACTAGTTTATTTTTAATACGATTCAGTGCCAATGAATAAGTACATTGACAAGGAAGTAGATGAGGTAATTTTTTTTAGCATTTATCAGATATATATATATATATACTCCAGGATAAATATAAGTAGCTGCACTATACACAGTTAACTATAAGCAGTTAAAAATTGTGCATTTTCACTGACCAGCTGCACTATACACAGGTAAATCTTTTTCTGGGGAGGGTTAAAATTCATGCATTTTTAGTGACCATAACCTACTTGGTATGCTTACATTTTCACAATAGCTTAACAGCACAGGTGAGATCCTTTTAGCATTATATAATGGTAATCCCGACAAAAATGTTGTCATTGGAAAGACAATACTATAGCAATGTAAACACTTGCAAAACAAAGATGAATGTAAATTTGAGATAGGAAAAAATCTATTAATTTTTCCTTTATATAAAGTATTTCTTGATTTTAAGTAGCATACATAGTGGATGATGTTTTTCTCTTCATGTAGCAAGAAAAGGGAAGAAACTTAGGCTACGTACAAGGCAAGCTCAGGGTAAAGGCCCATGGTCAGGCATAAATGAAAACAAAAGTATGGTATCTAAATTTTTCTATCAGATATTTTACAATAAGTGTTTTTCTAGCATTTTGAAATAGCTTTCTACAAAAAAGAATGAAGACAACTTTTTTTTCTTTTTACTATAAAATATATCCAGGATGATGCCCAGTACTGCAATATTTGACTACGGTAAGTCTACTAGTGTTGCTCAGAATCTGGGGTCACATTATACACAAGCTATATGAAAAAAAACAGGTTTTTGATGAAGGAATTCAGGGGTTGCACTATACACAAAGTAGGTTTATACACGAGTTATTGGACTTATATATACAGACATAGAAACACTTACCTGCACGAACCAAGGCTCCAGAAGCATAATGCATTGTCATTGTGCGTATTAAATAATAAGATGATGTAAAAATCTCTTCTTTCTCAAATTTCCCAAATGAAAGTGGTGTGTGGTCAGACGCAATGAATAACTTGAGAGAGGCATGCACACTGAGCAAAGTGTTGATTGGATGAATACACAAATACTGCATCCTGACTGGACAATTTATCACATCTGATGCCTGGACTATCGATGATGGAATTTGTTTCAAGTTGTCCGGAGGAGACCTTTCCACAGACAACTGTGTTGGGATAAATGCTTGTAGCTCTTTGAGAAGACGGTATATAAAAGCATCTTCCAGAAAGAGTGCAAGAGGCTGGATGGAAATCTCCAAGGCTTTCACAATTGATGACTTCTTTAACAGAATATCTGTTTCCATTACAACCTGAAGATGAAGAAAACTGGCAGATTTGAGAATAGCATGCTTTTCAACAGCACTCATTTGGTTATCGATGGGTGGCAAAGAAGCGGCCGGCATCACATGACCCTCTTGGCGGATAAGAACTACTGGGAAGTCATACTGAGCTTTATGGAAGAGCTGGTTGTCGATCTGTATATCACCAATACATAGTGCCGTACTCGTTTTAGAGATCGGCATCATTCGTGATTGGAAATTAGTAACCGGATAGTGAGCAAGGAAAACTGTTGACATAGATACGCTCAGTATTTCACCAAAGGTGTCAGAGGAAGACGTCTCATCAAGAATCACAAACCGAACTGATTTGAACATACAACCACAGTTGAAACAGAACATGTCTTTCAGTTTGTATGTCTCATGCATATTGACCTTCTGCAATGAAAAAACCGATGAAAAAGCAGAAGTCTTTTTAGCAATCTTCTTGCCATTGGCGCCGATCTTGTCTTTAACCAACACCTTCGTCTCTTTACCCTTAATCCGACTTCGGATTTCCTTTGCTGAAATATCTGCCCTGCTGACAGGTTCCAAGATCAAATAGGTTGTCATATTTACTCGTTCTACATGTACCTTGATGTCTGATGCATGGGGCATATGCACAAACGTATCATGCTGTGACAATATATCAATGCCACTGTTCCAGCTTGGATGGGAAGTGTCCTCTGGTATACAGGCACTGACATGAAGCTTGGGAAGCATCTGGCTGTTGGGTATCTCAGGGAAAATAGAGTTCAGGAAAGGCATAGTGTAGTGGACACAATGACCAGGTTCAATTGTAGGTAGGCAATCCAGTAACTCGGTTTCTTCAAGAACTGTTACATCTGAAATTGTTAAAAAAAGATAAAAGAAATAACTTCTTTGTATGTGTGTAAATAGTCAAAATCTGAAAGAAAGCTGCCAAGATTTATAATTTCAAGACTGGTTTGGATATTGGGTGTCATACTGCAGCCTCCTCAGGCATAAAGTAGTGATTTTCCAAGCGTAGCTTAGATGTGGCACAAGGCCGAAAGTAGGAGGCACCCAGTGAGGATCAAACTCACTACTCAGTCGTAACTGTTCTAGTGAGACAAGCTTGCTAACCGTTACACCAACTCAAGGTTCCTTCCTCAGGCATAAAGTAAATTATAAACCTATTTCTATTTGTATCCTTAAAAGAAAGCTGTAGAATGAATCTATATAGTATATGTAACAACAAAGTTTTGACAGAGTACACAATTTAGTCAACTGTTATGCAATGGTAATGTTTCTATAGTGAACTTTCTTTCTTATTACTATAAATATAGGTTTGATTCCTGTCAGAGGTACAATTCTTAATTTAGATAAATTGTTATTAATTTCACTGTTTAACAAAGTGAAAAGCAGTGATAGCAACGCAAACATGTGTAGCAACTAAAAATGATGTTTATAGTAAGAAGTAGTAAACCATGTAAAATATTCACTATGGATGCAGTTAAATTAAGACTATAAAATAATATAACAGTTTATTTGTACAATGGTATATAAAACAAGATTGCCAATAAATTATGCATAAAAAAAAATCTTCTAAAATTGTTTGTTTCAAGGAAATGTCAACCTCACTGACATTGAGCACTCTTGCCCATAAAAAAATATAATTCTCTCTCTCTCTCTATATATATATATATATATATATATATATATATATATATATATATATATATAAAACGTTTAATAAATTTATATATATATATATATATATATATATATATAATATCTTATGTCAAAAGTACGACTGAGTTTCATGTTCAATACAATCTTCAGTTACTCATAATGGTGGTAATTGTTCATTACAATCATTCATATTACTAACAATACTAGTGATTATAACACACAGTTCTTCACCATTATAAGTACCTGAAGATTGTATTGAACATGAAACATAAGGTAATATGTATATTTATTGATATATACTTTATAGCTCTGTATTACTACATTGAGCAGGGTTTTGTCAACAGCAAAAATGAAAATATTCATTTGCAAATTTATATATACATGGGATCATATCACATGCATGCATGGTTGTGTGTGTGTGCATATATATATATATATATATATAAAGGAAAAAATGAAATTATAAATAAAATCAATTATATATATATATATATATATATATATAAGAAAATCTATAACAAGGTGGTAAAATTTTTGTTTGATGTGTTTCATCTTTAGGACTTCATCAGACTACAGCAATGATACAACTACATATGCACATGAAGTAAAGAAGATGCTAAGAATTTTAAATTTAAACATTTTTTAATGGGTTTTGGGTATATAGTCTAGTCAATTACATTTAGTTTCCTCATTGTGATTAATTAAGCTCCGCCAAGAAAGATGAGATGTTGTAAAACTGGGGCATAAATTTACTGTAGATGATATTGCAATTAAAGCAATTTCTATTTTCATCTTAGTAAATTGTTTTGTCTTCTAATTAAAGTAGCATTTTTAAATCAAATTATAGCTACTTATTATGGTGGACAACTAATGCATTGAATGTGCTATTTTGTAAAAGATCCCTTTTGTGTTCTTATAATTTTTTATTTAAATTATTTGAGGTTTCTCCAATGTATTCCTTGTAGCAAAGCACATTACACAAAAACTTTTTCTCTCATAGATTTTCATAAAATTGTTCCTGATATATAAAAATTTATATATCACTTTCCACATCATTTTGATATGATTATGCTTCCCCCCCCCACTATATTTCATATCCAGTGGGTTTCACTCATGTCAGAGTCACACATCAAAACAACAATCAAAAACCAAGTGGTACATGAGAAATTACAACAGAGTGACGGATAAAATGATCCCAGTAATAATTATTGGAGAATATATTGAATATAATGACAATCCCCCAAAGAGGATTGTTGTACTTACCACTGATGGTCAGATTCATTAGAGTTTGGCCATATGAAATTGGAAATGGACAACAATTTGAAATCAAACAACCAGGAGACTTATCAGCGTCCAGCACAAAATAAGTCAGGCCATCTTGCACATGGCCACTAAGGACAAGTGGCTGTGTTGTTGCATATGCATTCAACTGGACAGGAACAGCAGTGGTTACACGAGTACCCACTTCATTGGCAATCAGTCTTAATGGAAATGACCAATGGCTTTCATCTAAGAATGAAAAATAAAATATTACATATTTATAATAGCTGTTTATGTAATAGGTAGAAAGAAGTAGATGCGATATGCAACAATAAACTGCAGAAGAACTCAAAATTGATCGCTGCATTTAAGTATTTCATTAATACTTAAGCTTACCTTTTAAAAGTTCAACAATAATTCTTCTGTCGTCACTTAATTTAAAGATAATTTGATATACATAGATCCTTACTTTCCATACAAACAATTATTTTTTATTTCATGGGTGACTTTCATTGGATTTCACAATTAATTTCAATTATTCCAAAATTTATTTCCAAATTATAAAAATTGTTATTGGAAAAAAACATTGGTCACAAAATATCATATAAAAAAAATCATGTAAAAAAAAAAAAATTTAACGGAAAACAATCAGTATTAAAAACTTGGAAATCCAAAATTTCAGGATTGCATGTCCAGGGATCCAGCCCTGAATGTTTTTAATTTCCTCACAGAGTCAGCTTAATTCCAAAATGGTATGATATGTTGGGCTACAGCCTTTAGGAGTAAATTTGAAAAAATGTGTCACACTGACATTCACATTTATTATATAAAAAAACAAACCTTTCATTCATTTTAATTCTAAGATATTGTAGTTAGTCCTGATAAAAATAAAATATAAAAACGAAATATATATATTTTCTCTCTATATACTTCTTTCTCAAGTAACGAGAAGGCAACCCTCAAATAAAAAAAAGGAGGAAGAAGAA
This sequence comes from Acanthosepion pharaonis, assembly GCA_903632075.3. NCBI lineage: Eukaryota > Metazoa > Mollusca > Cephalopoda > Sepiida > Sepiidae > Acanthosepion > Acanthosepion pharaonis. The sequence continues at coordinate 1,103,413 of CAHIKZ030000129.1, read as the reverse complement.
TAAAAGACTGAACCCAGCTGAAAAACTATGGAAGTTTGTGGGACAAGAGCCTACTAATTTGTGACCAAAACCTGGGAGGCTCCATGCATAACTTCCATTATATAAAAAAGAATGGAATAGAAAGGAACAGCAAAAAATAAAATAATTTTGGTCAATCAAAAAAATTAACACAAAGAGACTTGTGAGGTTAGCTGAAACTGAGATTTGCTCCAATAAGTCTGAATCCCTGTCAAAAGGCATATAAACTGACAACCCCAACACACTGTAGACAGGATGGCAAGAGACAAAACAAGACACTACCGTGAGAGAAAACAGACATGGATGAAATAGTTAAGAGGTCATTTGCTAATTATATTTTCTGTCCTTCTGAGGGCCAGAGACAAACACACAAATAGATCAGTGTCAATCTCCTAAGATCAGTGTCAATCTCCTAATGACTACTACTACTACTAGCATGGTCTGCCTCCGAAACTACTCACTACTGAACAAAAACAGACTTTCTCCAGTCTGCTACCAATATCCACCTTATAAATGAACATCTTGCTACACCGAATATCAAAGAACTGACTGCACTCTAAAGCAAATAAATAAAAATATATTATATACCTTATACCCTTCATCAAGTTGCATTTTATTCCCAAAGTTCCAATAAATAAACACCAAGAATTACCCTCCGGAACACGTAATGACAATATAATAGTGATAGACATTACCACTGCCCTACCAATGAAGAATTTCCAACATTATATTGATTTATTGACTGATTTGTTTTTGTACAGCTTATCAACCCTTTGCCGGTTATTTAAAGCCAGAAAATATTTTTAGATTTTAAGAATTTTTTAGTGGTAAAAATTTTATTAATTAATCCATAGCCGGGGCAGAAGAGGTGGATTCATACCTTTCCCAAGAGTTATGTGCATAAGAAACCCAACAGGAATTGGAACAATTCTAAGAAATTATCTATTACACCACCCACACATCCAAACTTGAAGCACATGATATTCCCAAGCAGTGACTCATTTAGGTACTAACCAGGCTCAATGTTGCTTAACTTTCATGATCATATGGGAACTAGTGCTTTAATGTGATGTGGCTGTAATCCTCCAACATTATAGAAAGATTGCTCAAAAGAACAGATTTTTGCAAAATTTTTACAGCATATTTTGTCATTCAATCCATGTCGTCCTTTAAGAAAGGAAAAAAATTAACCATTTAAGATTGTCATTGGCCAGCAATTAAAAAACAAAAAACAAGCATTAGTGAAAATAACCTCTATGCAATAATAGCATTTTGACCAAAATTCCAATATACACAACTGAGTTTTTACATGTACACTTTTGTAACAAGATTATAATCATGGTGCAGTTCATGGTTGTTTTTTTTTAATGGTTGCAACTTTAAACACTGGATACTTTTGAAAGATTGTCATAAAAAATATTTTCTGAAAGATCTCAAGTTTTCAAATAAATTTTACTGAAGTTTCAAATCCTCTGTGGAGTACCTTCACTACATAGTGTTCCCATGGAGACTCACTCCTCTAAAATTGGTTGGCCTGACAACTTTTCAGCACTTAAAGATTAAAATGCTACCCCACCTTGTGGCACCAATTCTGATATAATCAACACAAATACCAAATAAATTGTGGAAAAAAAAAAAAAAAAAAAGGGTGATAAATATTTATTTAAAACAAAAAAAAAGCACTATTTTTGAAGAAGATACCTGAAGCAACAGAAATGTGGTTCTACAGAAGGATGCTAAGAATGTGACTAACAAGGAAATTTTAAGAAAAATTGAAATAAAATGGATGCTTATACTTAGAATTGGAGAATTGAAACTTCTAGAATATGTAATGAGGAAAGAGGGCTTGGAGAACTTGACATTCAGAAGACATATTGAAGGCAAGAGGGACAGAGGAAATGGCAAATAACCTACATAATGAGTCTGCTGCAAAACAGGGATTGGAAGAGATAACAAAAAGACAAACCTTACTAAGAGCTACAAAAGATAGGAAACTGTGGAGAGACATGATCACCACCATCCTGAAGGGATGCAGCACATAGTTTTGAAGAAAAATGTAATATCTATTTTGGTGAACAAAAAAACCTTTACCATGATATACCTCTTAAAATGAGGACATACAACCAACTTAAATATTTTTTTTTAATTTACTTAAACCAAGAAATAAACACAGACTATAATAGAGCAGAGTTTGGGTGAGTGATGAGTAACTGAACAGAATTGGAAATTTTGGTGGGTGATATAAGATTTTGAATATTAAAAAGGTATTTCAACATATGCTACCTGTTGTAGCATACCTACGGATGATAATGGGTATGTCCCCATTCACATAGATACAGTAGTAAATACTGTGTGTTGGTCTGCAGGTAGAGATTCATTGTGGAATTCACTTCCATCAGTTGACTACTACTTTTATGCAACGCTGGCAAATCTTATATGTGTTGTTCTTGTCCTAAGTATTATCATTCATTACCAACCTTTGTGTGATTATTCTATTCAATAACCTTCCCTAGGTTTCACTACTCCAAAAATTATTCATAGAAATATGCAAAGAACCTGTATAAAAAAAAAAGAAATAACAGGAGGGTAAATGGGAATAAATGGGTCACATTCTGAGATAATATATAAATATCCCAGCAAACAATAAATATTTTGCTATTTTCTATAGTTTTGAGAAGTCATTAACATTCAAATAGTTCTTCAGATGAAATAACATTTTATTTTAGATATAAATCAGATAAGTGCTGATCAAAAATAAAAAAAAAAATTATTTGCTGAATTTTTATTAGTTGCTAAATGAGTAATGGATAGTGGCTCAGATTGAGGAATCAGAGGGTCGAGTTCAAATTCCAGTCGAATCCATTACTTTCCCTTACATGCTAATACCCTTGGGAAAAGTATGAATCCTCTTCTTCTCCCCCACCAGGACAGACCAGGTTCTATAGCCATGGCTGGCAACTGGTCTACCACAGAATGAAATGGCAACCTACTGCGGGAAAAAAATCTGCCTCGTCAGTTATGTATCAAAAGATACATGATCACCTATGTGTGTATCATGCATGGTACATAACTGACTGAATGTATATTCTTTTTATTTTTAATTCATTAATACGATAGTAGCAGCAGCAGCAGTTCCCACATGTCAGCATCACTTGTTATCTCGCTTTGCTATTTTTTTTACTACATTATAAAGTCAGTTTACAAACCAGTAGCAAACTTACCAAACAATTTTGGTATGCTTTTGAATATTCATTATAGAGGTAGGTAATGACACAGAAAAAGGTTGGGAACCCCTGTAAGAGACTGAATTCAATCAAATCAGAGAGAGAGAGAGAAAAATTTCTTACTGGATGCCGAGTTGTGATGTGGTTCCTCCTTTGATATCTCTCGCAGACGGATATAATGAACAAAGTTTGTCTTCTCATTCAGCTCAATGTCTTCTTGGTCAGTCTGAAGCTGCAGAGTCCAACATGACAGTGGACAGAAATTATCTACAAACCTGGATTTTTTGTGGCGTGGCAAATTAACAATGGTCAATTCTGTAGGAAGCTTGGCCTTGTGATTGGGGAGAGAAAAAGATATACAAACCTTAAAACAAATAATCAAATGAAATTATTTCTCTTAAATTTATTGAGATAGCAACTTAAAACATATGTTGTGAATTCCTTTACAATCCTAACTATAGACTTCAAAGAGCTATCTGAAGATATGAAAAGCAGATTAAAAAGATACAGTTTGATTGCAGTTGAGTTTCTTACCTTGCCATTGCCAAGTGGTACACAAATTGTTTGCAGCTCATAAGGAGACTGACTGAAGTTGGTAATGGAAAATCTCTCAGATATAGTAATGATTCTGATTTTGTGCTGGATGGAGGAATTTACAGTAAAGAAGTAAGCCTGGAAAAAGAATGGCAAAAGTAACAAATTAAAATTCATAACAAGGTATGTACCACACATTTGACAATGTGTGAAGAAAGCTTAAGAATAAAGGAGATCAATCAGCTAAGCGACACACATTATATATATATATATATATATATATATATATATATATATATGATAATAGGGATCAAATATGGATTAAGAAACGTTTATGAAGTTAACATGTTTTGCTTTTATTTAAGCCTAATCAGAAAATGAAATTTTGAGAAGAAAAGAAAATTCTGGTATTTTTATGTTTAAGTAACTTATTTTTCATTGGTTAAGTAGACCTCACATTTGTTTGTCTTGTTCAGTGGTGTAGCATTCATGTGTATATGTTTATCATAATTCTAGTTGTCTGTGCGGGAATCATTTCATAATGACCACAAATGTACACAAATTACACAGCTTTCAAAAAATCTCAAAATGAAGTAGTACTTGCCTGTTTATGCATTGACCACATGAGAATAAACGATCCATATTTGTTAAACAACGAAGATTAACCAGTATGTCAAGTATGTGAAACAGCATACACTATTAAACATATACTAACCAAATGTTCAAACTTTGGCCTCTCAAGAAAAAAATGTTATAATTTAAACATGGATGAAATCTTTGAGAAAGTAAAAATGGATGACAAAAATATCATTTCTTAAAATAGTGGGCCTCTATCAAAAAATATAAACCAAATGGAAATGTCAATAAAATCAATTTCCCTACAAGCTGTATAATCTGAAAAGAATACATTAATGAAACCAGACTCTTGACAAAAACCCTTTTTACAAAAATATGTCAATGAAACCTGACTTACAAACGGATACCTTACAAAGAATACGTATTCCATTCATACAAATTTATTGTAAAACTCTTGTCGGCATTAATTAACCTATTGCAGTTGATAGGCCGCAAAATAAAACAAACCAAACTAAAACGATCGACTCCCTGTACCACTCCAGTAAGCATCTGACTCTTAATGCTATCCTCTACCTTTATAAGAGTCAGATCAGGCTGAAAATGGAGTACTGCTCCCATATTTGGGCAGGAGCTACCCAGACCTCACTTTCCAGTTCAAAAGCGTCTCCGAGTCCTTGTTGGAGAATAATTATTTTCCACCCTTCAACTTCTCTCTCACAGGCAGAATGTGGTGAGTCTCTCATTGCTCTATTGCTACTACCATGGAAAGTGCACAGACAAACTACATTTATTGGTTCTGTCAGGTCTAACTTTCACAGCTAGGACTTGCCATGCCCCTTACATAATAGCAAACCATCCACATTTCCTTCATTGGCGAGATATAAGTTCCACTTGAGCAGCTACTTCCCGCAAATCACTGCCTTGTAGAATAGACTCCCAAGAGGATGTTTCCCTGATCACTACAATCTTAACCTGTTCAAGTTTACACTTAATTATTATCTTCCCCTCCTATCCATATAAATTACCCCTTAATGTAATCCTCTATCTCGAGTGGCCCCTGGGCCTTGTACTGTATTAATGTATACATTAAAATACACTTTAATGATTGGTTAATAAGAAGATCCAATATGTGTAATGAAAATGTTAATAGTTATGCTTGTAATCAAGCATTTAGAAATGAATCAGGTTTTACAGGGTCTGATGGGTAAATTGTCGCCAATTACATTTTTAATTTCGTGCATGCTTTTTTTATTTTTTTATTTTGTTGACTACACAGTATAATAGGGTGCACTGTCTGTAAGAAAAAGAGCACCATAATGCAATTCCCTCTGCCAGAAATTTGGAAACAGCATGCTGTACTGCTTGGCATTTGCACAGGAACCTTCAATACAAACATTTTAGCGTGTCCGGGTGTCAATCTGAGGACAGTGCAGAAAATTTGAAAAAGAGTTGGATGAATCCAATGGTGATTATGAAGGTACGGCAGCTCAGAAAATTTATTCTGATCATTCTGATTAGAAAAGAACTCACAAATTTGTTGGTAAGGGCCTCAGACTCAACACAGAAGCCTACATAAAATGCCTTGAGGAGGTAGTGCTGCCCTGGATCAAGAGGGTGGCTGCTGGAAGACTATGTCTGGCAACAGGACTCCACACCATGTCAAAAAGCAGGAGAACCCAGTCATAGCTGCCAGACAATTTCTGCAACCACATCATCCCTTACATCTGGCCACCTAACTCCCCAAACTGCAACCCCCTTGATTATTATGTGTGGGGCACAGTTGAGCAAGAGACCGACAAAACATTTTGTAACACCAAAGATGAAATGAAGGCAAGGATGATGGCAGCATTTGCCAACTTAAACAAGGAGACCATCCAGAAGAGTTGCAGTAGATCCCAAAGTCATCTGTAGGCCCTGGTTGAAACCAATGGTAATTTTATTGAATAAATTTACTCTTTAGTATTTCAAGATATTTTTGTGTCATTTTGGTAAATATATCTGTTAAAATGAGATGTTAATGTTATTTTAATTTTTGTGTGATTTAGACAACAATTTATCCATCAAACATGTAAATGATCGATAAGGTATTGATATTCTGTTAAACAAATCAACCAAAACCTGATATATAAGTGTGAAAATAAATCCTGTTCTCTATATAAGTTCAAGTCACTTATTGGTCAAACCAGCAAAAGATTTAAAACAATTCCAAACTAATAATTAGCACATAGCTACTTTAAGATCAACTACTATTGACATCCTCCTGCTACCACCTTTAGTATTACCCATCAACTAACCTGTACTAAATAGATATAACTCCTGATAATCATTAGTCTGTTCTCATATTAGTACTTATTAGTACATACCAATTAAATCAGTAATGTAACAGAAGAAGAAAAACTGGTAATCTTACCTTGCGGTTACCTTCTTTTGTTTTGGTAAAAATGGCTGTGTGCACATATCCATCAATATAAAGAACTTCCCCAACATCAGTTCGATATCGTCTTGCTGCTACCTCTTCTTCAGACAATGGTATTATGCCAGATGTTACCACTTCACCATTAATTTCCAGACCAAGTTGAAAATATTCCTAAAAGAATAATGAAGAAAACAACTTAGACCTTGCCATTTACAGAAACATGTAATTCTATTTAGCATATCCTCACATTTACAACTGATTTAAGCAATAATTGCATAATTTTTAATTGTTATATTTAATAACTTGCATATGATCATGGTTTTAAATATATTTACAATATCTGAATCCAATACAATGTCACAATATTGGAGATCTATGTTTCTACCTGTATTCCCGTAGGAGTAAATGTTGCTCCTTGGGGCACATTCCAATGCTGATCACTTGGTGCGATTAGTACCAAGTCAGTGCAGGTATTGTTGGTGAGAAGACATGATGGTGTGATGTTGAGCAAGATGGTGCAACATCCTGGCCAACATTCAGACAGGGTGATATCTAAATCAATGCTGCAGCTATCTTGATGGAGGGAAGACAGCGCACTGTGGCTAGTGCCAACTGGATCCGAATTTGGAGATGGTAAAGGAGGAAAACCAAAAGATGGACTGCTTTCTATTGGAGGAACATCAAATAAACTGGAATAAAAAAACAAAAATTCATATTCATATCTGTATTAATTAAGCTCTGCCTACTCATATTGTTACTAAATACCAACTACTTGATCAATCAATTGATATATGTAAAAATTAAACTATTTACTTAGATTAATGGTATTAAAATTTTCAGTTTAATAGTATTAATGAGTAGTTAGAAAATTTGATTTCTGGCCATGAGACCCGAGTTCAAATTTCACCATGGTCAATTTGTCTGGAAGATAATAATCAGCCTGAGGAGGCAATTCCAGTATATGGTACCTTTGAAAATTGCCTGAGAATTGAACCAAGGCTTGTGAGTTTAATTGGGTAGATGGAACCATTCAAAAGCTGTTGATAGTTGTGCCAGCACAAAGTCAGAAGTTACTGTGACCAAGGGTTTGAGCATGCTGGGCATGTTTAAAAAAAAATAATTGTTCATGTCCCAAAAACTGTAACTAAGGTCCTCACAGCATAGTTGCAGTATAAACCACAAGTGGACTTTGTTGGTTGAAAGGTGTCTGTAATAGGAATCTACTAGCGGGACATAGATTAAAATTAAATTGTAGCTGATACATGGACTTTTAAAATAACTCAACTCTTCAATATTTATATGCATAGCATTTTTATTCATATTATCTTTAGTTGATGTTTATCAAATTCAAGGACTTGAATGTTAATCATTGTATAATAAATTAATTAAAAATATCATTTAATTTAGTATTTTATCTGCATTACACCAGCTTAATATAACAAAGAAAAAAATTATCTGCCAACAAAACTTCATGCAAATGTTAGAAGCACTGACTTACGTATCTTCATGAAACTTTATGTATGGCCAACCTGTAGTGGACATGTCAGCATGCCAGTCTAACAATACATGGTCAATGTCAACAGGATTTTGAAGTGGAGTGCGGTCAACCTGTTCAATCATACCAGTTGAGATGGTCATAGCAGGACTAGATCTCTGCATATTCTCGCTACAGGAAAGTGAATGAGAATTTTAAAAAATAAATAAATAACTTAGATAACAACAAAAGTTCACATATGATATTTTTCAGTGACATTCTTAATGTAGCTTTTCTCCTAATAAATATTTCCAGGATGTTATGTGGCCATTAATAAAAAAAAAAGGAAAAGTAAAAGATGCAATTATTATAAGATCAAGTTTTTAAAAAAGACACATGATAACATAAACACAGCATTCTAGCTATTTTATCAAATATAAGTTTAACATAATTAGTCACTGTTTGGCACAAAATGACTGAACTCATTACTACTCAGGGAGAGGTTTTGAAAATGGAGAAATACTGCTAAGAGCCATAAAGGACAGGTAGTTGTGAAGAGCCATGATCATCCACATTCTGAAGGACACAGAACACAAGAAAATTTCATTCCTAAAAAAAAAAAAAAAAAAAAAAAAAATTTTGTAGAACCTTTCATTCTAAGTTTTTCTTAACTCTTTACTTACTATCCCTAAAAGACATAAAAAAAATTGGGTCATTCACTAAATTGCCTTGGGGTGATATCAGTTTTGTAGTGCTGTTGTTGAGATCTCACTGTAGTTTTGATACTGGAGGTCAAGTCAGAGGGTCAGTTACCTGCAACTGGGTTCAGCTGCAGACCCTTTGCTTATTGTAAATGTAGGAGTAGCAGAGAGACAGTTGGAGAATTGAGACTGAGCATTATTTTGGTTGGTTAAGCAGGTTGTGTAGACTGACCAATCAGAGGTTGAGCAGAACCAGACCTCTCTTTTTGCTTTCTCTTTACACGCAGGATGCCATAACACCAACATGAGTCTTGTTTCCCCTCCAGTGAATATTGTAGTCTCCAGAAGACTATGAGTTGTATAAAAACAACACAGTACACCGTGGAGAAGAGTTTCTTGTTGGTTGGTTACTTTCTCTCAACATCTTCACTAAGATTTTACACACATCATATATACTAAATGTAATAAAAATATCTTTGCCTGCACACTTCCCTTTCCCTCTTTTTAGATTCTTCCTAGTTTGCTAAGGCAATAAAATGTTAGTAAATATTACAATATCTACAACACTTAATTCTTGATAATGACTGAGGTGGCTGAAAGTACTTTAACAAACATGAATATTGAATAGTTTATCCATAATTTTGAACCAGATGTATAACAAGTTATTTGCTGAGTAAATATATTTGGCACTTCATGGAGCAATGGTTAGCAAATTTGTTTTGTATACTTTTTATTTCTTTAGTGAGGTTAATTCTAAGTGGAAATTCCATACATGTAGTCTTTTGCCAGACTAACAAAGGATCAATAATTAAAAGGATGCTTCACATTGGAGTAATGGAGTGGAATTATACCACTTGTCTGTCAGGGAACTTCTGCTATCAAGCACCAGATTGTGTTGCCAAAAAGCAGTATAAAAGAAAAGGCAGGATGCTGTAAAGACAAGAAAAGCCATGTTTTCTCTCTGGGGAATTTTGTAGTTCCCAGCGAAACATGTATCAAAATGTACACAACAAAATAAACAATTGCCCTAAGCTGATAACAGTAACAAACCAACACACACATGGAATACATCAGTCTAGAGAAACCATGGATCTGCACTCAAAGATTTATGTCTCAGCTGCTGATGGTTGTGCAGCATGTGTTATGGCTGTACAGACCCACACAGGTATGATAGTCTCAAATGCATGTGAAAATACTTTCCTCCTATGTTGACTTTTTGTTTTCTTTCCATCAAGCATGCTTCTCCCCAGCAACAAGCCTTCATTTTTCCTCTCTTTGCTCCAACCCCTGGTGTAAATCACATCTCCAGCATGAACAATTGTTACTAACATCTCCCCACTTTTCGACGTTCATTGCCCTCATGTCTCTTTTGTAGGCATCCTTGAAGCAAAAATTAAGTCACCCTCATGCCTTGTACAGAAGGATGAATATAGATATCTTTATAGACCCACTTCCATTTACCACTTTTTTAGATTCTTCCTATTTAGTTTTGTTGAAATGTAGAATATTGTTTGTAATTTCATTCCTGTTCCTCTCATTTCTCACATAAATATCTACATTTCCCACAAAACATCTCTACAATAAACTGCTGACTCCAAGAAAAAAAAACAAAAAATAGAGCCAACCCTCTCAAAGAAATGGTAAAGGAGAACCAACAAAACTGCATGCTTATTTCGTCATAAGATAAGCTTACTTGTAATGTAAAACCTACCCCATTTGGAAAGATAAGGAGTGAACAATGTCTCCACCTTGACAGTGAAGTTGGAAAGCCTTTCCCTTACTCGGTACTTGCACCTGTTGATGGTACTTTAGTTTTGGAGTGTCCACATCAATGTACAGCGGAACAGGCAAATGAGACTTGAGAATAAACAGTGGAGAAAATACAATCTGAAAAAAAAAAAATATATTATATATATATATATATATAAACCTTTTTATTTATTTATTATTCGGCTAATAAAATCATTTATAAAATGTTGACATCTTTGTTTAATATTATTTTTCTGACATTTACAAGTGCATGCATACTCTTAAATTTATAGGTAATTTTCCTGTATTGATTGTTTGATTTGTTTCTTATGGCTTGTCAACCATTTGCAGGTTATTAATTTGTTTTTTAAAATAAAAATTTACTTATACAATTCTTACTAATTAAACCATAGGTGGAGGGGAAGAAGAAGTGGATTCATACCTTTACTGTAAGTGAAATAAAAAAACCAACTGGAATTGGCTCTCTATTTCCAATTCCAAGTTGTTATCCATTACACTACCCTCACATACAGGCTTACTGCACCTGGTATTCCCAAGGGGTCACCCATCTAGATACTGACCAGGTTTGACATTGCTTAACTTCAGTGATCATACAAGAACCAGCATTTCAACATGATATGGCTATAAAATAATTTTTTAGTAATGCCAAAAAGTTTAAAGTGGTTATCCCAATTTGAGTATAGTCATAAAATACATAAATTATTACAGTCAGCAGATATAAAAAAAAGCCATGTGACAGCTGTGCACTAAAATATAAAAGATTATCATAAGATAATATTTAATATAAAAAACTTAAGCTACTAAAGGGGGTGGTCACCAGTGTACAGTAGTTTACAAGACTAACACTCTTACAATTCAGAGTTGGCTGATCAGATCAATGACTATCAAAACAAAATAGTCAGATCAAACTGACTCGTTGGGTCTTCAAAATTGATTGCTAGTTGAAAAACATTAACTATTTACAAAGAGACTTATTTTTGCAACCCACAGCTTTACACAATCTAGCATGGTAAATCACTTACCAGTTTCTGTATGGCAGTACCATGGTTTTGGTAAAATATCTGACACCACAGATGTATAAGCTGACTCTTGTCCAAGACTGGAATCTAATAGAAAAATATACAATAATCAATAATCTGAAAATGTATACCTAAGTAATAGATTACCAAAAACAGAGGGGGCAGGGAAACAGTCATACTAAGAGGAGGAGTAAAAAATCTGGTATTTCAGAGCATATATGGAGACAAAGGCATATATTACCCTTCCTGGGATGAGATCTAAATAACTGACATTGAGCATTCTATCACTTGTTGGTCTATTACATAAGCCAGGCTAGTAGAGATTGGAGCACCATGTAGTTTTCTTTGCTACTTGACAAAGGTATTTTAAATAAAAACAAACAAAAAAAAAAAAACTTTGCCATGTATAGTTTTGAATTGATTGGGTGAGCATTTCAGAAAGTAACTTTAAAAGATTTATTATCTTCTCATTCTATTCTACTTTCCCTGAAATACAGAGCATAGGAAAAGCCCGTTAATTGCTAAACTCCTGGGATTTAGGTTCTACTATCACTGATTCTCTGTCTGTAAAATTAATTCTCTGTCTGTAAAATGGATATTCAGCTAATTAATTCTCTATCTGCAAAATGGGTATTCATCTAATTCTGTCTGTAAAATGGGTATTCAGCTAATTAATACAAAGTAATCAATGAATAAATAAAGCAAATATTCTCAAAATTTACTTACCTTGACCAATCTGTTATCTTTCATACGATCACCACAAATGAAGACCTCTTGTGACCAAGCTGATGTGACTCCAATTTGTCGTAGCCTCAGGTAACGAACCTCCCCATCATCTAGAATCAAAGAGGCTTCACTGTCCAAAGGACTCAAGTTCATGCACAATTCAGTGTCTGTTCGTCTGCTTGTTACTAACTTCATTTCAAGGGGGAGGCTGAGGCGATTGGAGAACAGTAACTGACCGCGAATGATCACCTAATATGTTGGGGGGGCAGTAAAAAATGTTAAGAATAAAATCAAAATAATCATTTGTTCCCTATTTCATGCAGTCTTTAGTCTACATTAAATAGTTTAAATATACACTGACAATGTAAGATATGAACTATTTAAATGCTAGTTCAATGTGACTAAATTGTAAGAGCCAGACTGTCATAAAAAGGGGGTAAGGTCAAGTACAACAGATTCTGTTCTATACAAAATATAAGTAAATGAATTATAGCTTTAATTTAAGATGTAAAAAGAAAAACTTATGTGTAATTAGATAATTAATAAAGCTTGCATTGATGAAAAACAACTAATGTGTGTAGAACTTCTTTGCATTTGATATTTAAAAAACAAAACTCCATAACAGAGAGAAGTTGCCTATCTTGATTAGTGGATGATTCTGTTGATGTAATAAAAATGAACAAATAATGAAAAGTGTTACACCAAAACACACACACACAATATTATCTATTACTAGCAGCCATAGACAGCTGGTCAATCAGAAAAAGCATTCAATTAGAATGGAGCAAAAGCAGCATCATGTTTAGATGTAACAGAGTCTATCTTCAATTACTTTAAAGTACTTTCATTAAAAAACATTTTGAATTAATGCAATTACTGATATAACAGAAGTAGTCTATATTTATTCAATCAAAGTTAGCTGAGGATATGAAGGTATAAAACAGGCAACATGAAGACCCACTTCAGACCACAATTATTTAGGAGTTTTTGAAATTCAATTTGTCAGATATAAAGATTAATTTTGTATTTGTCAACACACTGTACATTTTCTTTTAATCATTACACAAAGCCAATATAAACCAGAACCAAATATACCAATATAGGGTTGGAACAAATGTTGTCACAAGATAAACAATTCATCCATAACTGATAACCTGTTAATTCCTATAGAACTGGTTCTCTCTTGTTGCTCATGTTTTTTGATCATGGAATTAATATGGAATATATATCAATATTTTTTTTTTATTTTCATGCTTCAAATTTTTTCACATACAAAATGTACAGTGACACGCATAAGTATTGGATACATGTTATTTTCTGTTATAACTCTAGTTTATGTTCGCCATTTTGTCCTCCTTTGTGATGTTCAATGATTCTATCTCACATATTTCTGGATAATTCTTTAGTTTTTGCCTTTTTTAATCCTTGAATTGCAGAATGCACATCAAAGAGTCAGATGATTAGTAGCACTATCTTGTAAACAATTGTGTGCTTCTCTGATTGGTCAAAGATAACATTTTAATACTATCGAAAATTTGAATATTTAAAGTCTTTTAAAATACAAAGTTTCGATTGGAAATTTGAAAAAAGTGTCATGTATCCAATACTTTTGCATAGGGTAATTTTGAACTTTGATAAAAAAAATGGATTCAATCATGAATTTTTAATTTTCCTTACACATAAAACTAAAACAACTTTACGAGATATTACTTACCAAATGTAAGGCAAAATGGCGAACATAAACTAGAGTTATAACAGAAAATAACATGTATCCAATACTTATGCGTGTCACTGTATATAATAAATTAGCAAAATATATAATATAATTTCAGAATATAGTTCCATTTTTATGCTGAAATTGTTAATACAAGGACTGGTTGAAAATTTCTCTGCCCAAACAAGAAATGATTTAAAAAAAAAAAAGAAGCAGTTGCTCATATTTTAGGAAGTGGGTCAGGTTGAGAAATTTTCAGCAGCCCTTAAAGAAGTTAAAAATGTTTAATTTGACAACAATCAAAGAAATGGTTCACAGAATATCTGTAATATTAGTAACTGGTTCATCCACATTGCTTCTCTAATATTTAAGATTGTCTGTAATAAATAATCTAAAAGATGTGTTTATATTTTTTTTATATCAGCCTCAAAGAAATTTTGTCAAAATCAATAAATATCTTATGAAATTTACCATTCCTGTTGTCTTTCATTCTGATTAGAATAAAAACTGATTTACCTGATTTTGAACATTTGATAACGGTTTTATTTTAATGATGAATATGATGTTGTGGGTACCAGTGTTTATTGTGCGCACAATTCGCCCCTCGTGGTCAATAGAGAAAGGATCACACCAATGCCAGGCTTCACCATTAACACATAAATGCAGCATCTGTAGGAAAGACAGAGGAAACAAACTTCATATTTACACAATAAATCCCTTAGAAACAATCAGAGCCTCTAGTAATTTTTTGAGAAAAAAACAGAAAAGACTTTAGGATATATTGTTTGTATATCCTCATTGGTAAACCTACATTTTGGGGGCCCTGAAGTTTGAATAGATAGAGGGAGGTGCCCTTTTTGGCAACCAGCAACAATGCCAAAATGTAGGCTATGAATAGATTCTGGTGAGTTCAACAAGTCCATTGAGCTGGGGGTTTGGGTAGTGCAAGTCCGCAAGAAAATTTTAAAATTTGACAGTGGAGTCCATATGAAATGTGTATTAAAACATATTCTAAGACCAACATCAACTACTTCAACTCATTGGTTTATTAATCTATCACTAAAATGACTTTATTTTAATAACAAATGCATAATAACATTTTTTATTTTTTTTTAAAAGATAAAAATATACCATCAATTTTATTGATAAATTTATTCATTAAAAAAAAGTTACTTTGATGGTGGGTGGGAGGACCTCTGGGATTAGGGACCCTGAAGTTTAAGATTCATTAGTTTTATAGTAGATTCACCACTGTATATCCTTGGACAATATTAATCATCATCACCGCAGCATACATTAATTTCGTGCATGTCTGCTGCTAAGGAATGTCGGTTCACTATGTTATGTTAAATAAATTTTCTAGCCAGAATCTATCTTACACATTTATAAGTCTACCATTTGTTCATGCCTTGAATGTTGCTGCCACATCCGGTCTGGTGCTTTTGCTACGTACTTAGAGATTCCTGATAAAATCCAAAAAGGAATCTGCAATGTTATCAGTCCTGACCGAGCATCTCAGCTTCAGTCACTTTCCCACCACCATAATGTAACTCCCCTCTGCCTTTTCTATAAATATTTTCATGGTAATTGTTCTGATGAGCTTTCCTCTTTGGTACCTAAACTTTATGAATTTAAGCACAGTAATAGATTGGCTACTAAATCTCATCATTTTACAGTTGAAATTGTTTTATATAACCATAGGTTCTATGTTAACAGTTTCTTGTCTTGCACTTCATTTTTTTTTTTATATTCATTTCACCCCAAGCAAGGCAATAAAGCCACTAGGATGCAAAGGGTTACTGAGTGTTAGAGATTATGAGAAAAACTACTACTAAGGAGAGAAAACAATAAAAGAATAAGAATTAAAAAGACAGAAGATAATGATTGACATTGTATTTAATTTTTTGAAGATCAGTGTTGACTGGGAAGCAAAAAGCTGGAAAAGAGTTCCACAAGCGAGAAGTGCGACAAGTTGTGGAACTCTCTTCCAGTCTCTTGCTTTCCAGTAAATTTTGATCTTCAAAAATTTAAATGCAATTTTAATTGTTGTGCTTTATCTTCTTAATTCCTATCATTCTCTGTCCTTAATAAAGCTTTTCTTTGTCTCATATTTTTTCACACTCTCTCACAGAAAAAGGTTTCTCTTAAAATATTTTAATCCTGGATAAATATATTATTCTTTTTCACTCATTTTTTAGGTTATGTATCAATTACCACCCTTTAACTATTTCAACGTATACTGCTTCTTAATCGTCTACTAGCATCCTGCTTTTAAATTTAAACTTGCTTCAATTTTTTTTTTTTTATTTACTTTTTTACTTTTTCCAAATGGTCCCTACCTACGCCCTATTTCTGTATTTAGACCCCAATATTATTTTGTCCTATTTTAAATCTGTGAATCTGCATCCCTCCCATAAGTCCCTGTATATTTTTTTTTAAATCATAAATTATATCTTGTGCCTGATGAGTTGGGAAACCCAAAAAACTTAACTTGCACCCCAAACATAGGTATATATATATATATATATATATATATATATATATATATATATATATATAAGCAAGTGTAAATTGATATAGATCCGACAGAATGAAGAAAAATTTGGAAAAAACAAACAAAAATCCTTAAATGCAATTATGTTGTTTAAAATCGTGACCATGCTAAACGGAAAGCTGATCATTTTAAAAATTTTCAGTTATCTGTTTTGGATAAGACTTGTTGTTTATGTCCATCGTCTTTGTCAAATTGAACTGAATTGTATTTTAATGAATATTGTCTTGAAAAAGGTTTATTAAACCGAAACGTCAGACGTCGACATTTCATTCATTTTAAACAACATAATTGCATTTAAGGATTTTTGTTTGTTTTTTCCAAATTTTTCTTCATATATATATATATATATATATATATATATATATATTTAATATATATGTAGTGTTATAAAGATTTCTTATGCTACCTGAAAAGAGAAAAAAAATTCTTACCCATTTAAATTAATGGGAACTGCTTCTTCACTTTACACTCTCTTGGATAAAGAGGAAAACTTGTATTAATATAGTTCCTTCATAAGATCAAAGTGATGTAAAGTGAAATTTTGAAAAGCAGCAGATACCTTTACATATCAAGTGGCTCTGCAAATGATAATCTAAGTAGATACACACCCACTTATGGCTGATGAGACAAAGATGAAACACGCATGAGAAGTTAGATGATGATAAATCTTTATAATATTGGTATGGCATTTTTTTCTCAAAAAAGTGACACAAAAATGTATTCTCCAAAGTCAGTTTACTTTAAGGAATCATTGTGTAAATACTGTCAGCACCAATATTGATGAAGATATAATAGATGCATAACATACCTGAGTGGAAGTCTTGTGTGAACACCAACCATAACTATACATTTCTCGAGACTTTAAAATGTGGTTCTCACTAGTTCCAACCTGCAGAAGGTAACAAAGGCAACATTTTACTACTTTTTGCACAAGTATTCATTAAAAGTAATGAGGTAAATATGCTGGAGATACCAGTGTTATCACAGGTAAAACACAGTACTTCAAAGTATTTCAATTAATTTTTTATACCTTCATAGATAACATCAATAAGGAACACAACACCTTTTAAAAAAAAAAAAAAAAAAAAAAATTTCTAAATGGTTATTTAAAAAATTTCTTGATACTGATATATGATGTTGAAGTATCTGAGAGGTTAATGTTTATCCAAATACTGACAAAGTTTAACCATTATTCTAATACTCTAATATTAAATATAATTAGAGGAGAGCAGGGTTTTATATATCATTAAAATATAAAAATGTCAGCTTAAATAACTTTTATAATAAATATAATTTTAAGATAAACAATTTACTATATCCAGATTTACATGTCAGTTTCAATTTTCTTGGTATTCATACTGTGAAGTATATATTATAATTACAAAATAAAAATTTGTTTGAGATTTGTAAAATCTGAGAAAGTTAAAATATCATCCTGGAAGAATTTTGAAATTGCAAAGATGTTTCAGAATTCAGTAATAAAATATATATATATATATATATATATATATATATATATATATATATATATATATATTCTAATTTATCAGGTGCCCAAAAAAAACTTCTGCTGATTTTTTGTTACCTTATTTCTGGGCCAGCTGTTTAGTTACTAAAAAGCATAAGTATACAGGAAGCAACTTGTATTAATAAGTACATTGTTGAATGATTCAATTATTATTTTATTACATAACAAATATCATTTTATTTCTCATATCAGAGCCCTCAAAATGACTGATGAAAAATTGGTAATTCGTACTTGTCTGTTGTATGAGTTTTAACTTGGTACAAGTGCATCATGTGCTTCTCGTAAGCTATGTATAGCCTTTGACGAAGGTGCAGTAAGTGAACAAACTGCACATAATTGGTTTCAGAAGTTTCGTTGTGGTAATGAAACCCTCGAAGATGAAACTCAAGCTGGACAACCAATATCCCTAAACAATGAGGATTTAAAGGCAGCCATAGAATCAGATTCAGGTTTAACATGTCATGAACTAGCTTCAAAGTTTAATGTAAGCGATAAAACTATAAGACTGCATTTGCACCAGCTGAGGAAGAAATGGAAATTAAGCAAATGGGTACCATATGTCTTAACACCAACAAACAAACTGCAGAGGCTTACCATATGCTCTTCTCATTACAGTAGACTAACAAAAGAATTCATTTTTGAACAAATTATGACATGTGATGAAAAGTGGATCATGTATACAAACTCTAAGAGGAAACATCATTGGTTATTGCTGGGTGATCCTTTGCTACAAACTTCAAAGGTACCACTATTCCAAAAACAAACTTTTGCTTTGTGTTTGGTGGACACATCAAGGAATAATTCACTATGTGTTTTTAAAAACGTGTGAAACTGTTACTGCTAACAAATATTGCGAGCAACTTGAACGATTTCAAGAAAATTTATTGAAAAGAAAGCCTGCATTAGTAAACAGAAAACAAGTTTTGTTTCTCCAGGACAATTTTCGCCCACATGTTGCAAAAATGATCCTTGCCAAGATAGCAGAGCTAAAGTGTGAGATTATGCTTCACCCACCGTATTCACCAGACCTCTCCCCAACAGATTTTCATATGAAAAACAGGACATTTAATGATGAAGATGATTTGAAAACGGAAGTGCATAACTTTTTCCAAAGTAAAACTAAGGACTTTTACAGAAATGGCATTACTCGATGAACCTTTAGGAGAAGGACATAGAATGTGATGGTTAATATTTTGATGAATAAATACATTTAAGACTTTAAATATGCATCTTTAATTTCCTTTATAAAAATTGGCAAAAACTTTTGGGGGCACCTGATACCTTCATTAGTAGCAACAGTGTATTTCCTCTATATGCTGCTTATGGTAAGTACAATAATCAATTGATGATTAGAATTTTTAAAGCAAACAAATATTCAAAGATTATCATTAAAAGCAACCAAAAACTAGCATCAAGAGATTGATGCAGTAAGTTGGAAAAAGAAAACAAATACCGGTTGGTAAGAATTATTAAAATCTGAGAAGCTTCCTCTAATTAAGACATGATTTTTAAGTTAACTTCCTCTCTGCATAATATGGACAAAAACACAGTTGAAAATAAAAAACATAGAAATGCATAAGATATTTATGATCATCAATCTTCTAGTTTATAAACTTTATTTTCTTTGTAATTCATACATACAAAATAAAGTCATTACCATAAGTCAAAATTAATTTGATGATCCTGTATAATAAACATTACAGTCTAAGCAAAATTACTCATAACTTGTTTGGTAATAAAATACTGGCCTCACCATTTATTTCGCTCACTGGGGTAGACTGTTCTAGTTCCACGTACCATGTTTAATGGATGTCAGTTATCAGTTATCTCCTGTTAATTTCCCTCTGAAAGTTCTCCACTGCCTTAACCGGGTATTGAACTTACACTCTTTGGATCCTGTCACTGGATTTAACCAACGCCTTTATCCACTGTGCCATGTGTCCTAAGAAGGCCGGAGCATACAACGGCCAAAACGTTGTAATAAATATAGCGACAAAGAAGAGGACAATAGTCCGAATAATGTAAATAATGTACATAATACCTCATCTCAGAAATATAGACAGATACTGGCCCCACCATGTTTTGATATATGGTAACAGCTATATATAAAATCTACTTTAATATTAACTAATAGAGCTCGTCAAAATTTCTTGGTTTTCCTGTCTTGATTTTATGATAAATCTTAATTTTGAATTTTATGACTGAATTAGTTCATTGCAAGTTTTACGATTTCAAAATACCAGTGGAAATTCTCCTATTGCATTAAATATTTGAGCTTAACAACTTCAATAACAGCAATCATATATATGAATGCAGGACATTTAAAGAAGTAAGAAGGTACAAATGAAAAAAAATTAAATATGAAAAGGTTTTCTATCTTATTGAAGCAGATCATAAACTCATGAGAGCATTATTCTGTTTTTTATGTTTCCTGTCTTTTTTTTTGTTTCTCACTAAAACCAAACAGTCTTTCATATATCTTTTTTGTTCCATCTTTCCTTGCAATCGAAATGAAATAGTCTATTATTTATCTAAGGCAATGGCAGCATGTAACATATGTGTTAACTAATGAAGGAACAAGCAGAATTAAAATATGATATTTATAACATACATCTCATCATGTACAGCAACTGAAAAGAATCTTATTCATACCTGTCCAAAACGGATCATACAGTTGGTGTCATTGCATATAATGTAATGGCAGAAAACAATCTTGTCACAGACACCTGTTGCAATGGCAGGAAAATTCTGTTTAAAATAAATAAAAGTTATTTATAAAAAAAAAAAAAAGGTTTGTCTTTTAATATGAAAACATGAACACTTTATAAAGCCAGTTTATAAAAGCAAACTTTCTCATATAAATAGAAACATAAATAAGAAAGTCTAATAATTACAAATTGTTCACTTACCAAGATTTGTTTCCAGGCTTCAGCAGTGCAATGGAGGGTGTGAATAGCACCTTTTCCTACCCTGACAACAAGGTTATCAATACTGCAGTCAACACTAGTCAGTTGATACTGAAAAGAAGAGATGGTTGGTTGGTTTTGTTTAGTGATGGAATGTTTCATAAGGAAAATCATAACAATGTCATATGTTGTCATTGATTTTTTGGGAATCATGATAATGTGATGAATGAAACAATTTTTTTCTTTCTTGAAAATTTAAAACTTAATTCATCAGTAAAATCAAGATATTTTTTTCAGATTATAAATATCCCACTTTTCTTATGAAATAATATTTAAAGTACACTAAAAAAATATTAAAATAAAAAAAAAATTCAACCTTACCTCTCCATCAGGAAGTACAGTTACCTCTCCTTGTAAACTAAAAGGTTGTATCACCGTTTGCTGTGTGAGGTAACGATACTCCACTATGTCTAACTGACAGGCACATGAAAACTGAATTGTAAAAACAATTATTGGCATTTAAGTTCAATCTGCAAACAATATGTGGAAAAAATACAAAAAATTGTTGTTTTTTTTTATATTTGACAAATCAGAACAAAATATCTTCCCAAAAATGGCTTGAAAAATATTCTTTGGGTTTTAGAAATGATTATTATATATATATATATATATATATATATATATATATATATATAAGTACTGATAGTCTGTGGTGTCTGGCTAACATTAGCTTAATTTCATAATACTGATATCACCTATCACCAGGTTAACAATCATTTCCCATCTGCTGTACAGTAGAGGTTTATCCCTGGTTTCCTGTTTAGGGTTGAGTTTCCAGTTACTCCTAAAGTTTTATCAATCTCTTTCACTTACTGTAACCACTTTTGTCTTAGTGACATTATCACCTTGCTTGGGGTGAAATGATTAAAAAAATATTAATCTATGCATGAGGCATAACTAGATAGGCTTGATCATAATCAGCTCCAAGCACCAAGACTAATATATTCGATTGTAATATTTTTTTACCTGTTATGATAATCAAACTTAGTACCCATAGATATTCAATATACACTGATTCAAAGTTGCCCGTGAGCTATAGTTATAGCTCTCTTTATGCTAATTAAATATTAGCTAAATGAATGCCATTACATTACCATAATGAAGAATTTCAACATTTTTGTACTACAATGCAGTATGTACCAACTGTTTGTTATGGTAAAAAATGAATTAGTCTAATATATTAGGCTTGGTACCCAGAGCTGATTAAGACCAAGCCCATCTAGGTGGGCATCATGCATAAATTAGTTAAATGTCAAGGTGAGGGGGATTATATGCCATCCTATACATGATGTAATACATTTTTTTTCACTTTGCTTATTGGCTGAAAAAACAAGCAAAAATTTGTTGGAATAATAAACAATTTAATACATTTTAAAAGAATTAGATTATTTCACTCATAATTTAGCAGGATTTTGTTAATTTTCATAACGATAAAATATAAATCATTTTTATTATTTGCCTTATTTAGACCATCATAGATCGTCTTGGTTGCTTTCAATAACATTTCAGCTATTGTGTACTTTGGCTGACTTGCTCAGTAACATTATAAAAATTTCAAGGTAAACCCTTTATTCAATCAACAGCAGTAGATTGTTCTCAATTTACTTTCTATGCTTAGGGGAGATAACTCATATCAGTTAATACTCACCAGCTTCATTTACCTTTAGTGTTTTTGTCTTCCACGAAACCAGAGGATGCGAATTTTCAGATATTCCTTCACTCTTACCTTCAGAAGGTGGCTGGTCTCTTTGTATTCCAATGCATGAATCAAATACACAGTACTAATAGATAACCTGATATTGCCAATCTTTGTAATGAGAAAATTCATCCAGCTGGGAACATATACAGATAAGAAGAAGGCCTAGCTATTGGATAGCTATTATCTCCAGTAATGGCAAACCTATGTGGAATACCTTAAGGAAATGGTTATAGGAACACCACCTTTATTGAAGCCAATTATGTGGCATAGATACATAGATAACACCTTTGAATATACTACAGTGGTGTGAAAATACAGCTAGGCCATGTGAATTCAATAGTTAGTTCAGCCAAGTTTTCACTTGCAACATCTCAACACATTGTTTCCATTTGTCCCAATCCATCAAAGATGTTTTCAGTTCATATAGATTTTCGATGACAGTATTTTGCATAAGTGTATCTGGAAATGCCACAGTTTGCTGTCCTCTGTTCTTTTGTCCTTTAGATGGTTGCCATAAAATGAGTTTTGATGCAATTTCTTCTGGATGGTATGTCCATCAAGCTTTGTCCTTCTGAATGCTATCTTCTTCAAGACTGGGATTAGCTTTCCATAAAGTTCCTTGTAAGTTATTCTGATGTATATTAAGTGCTATTCATAACATTCTAGTGCAGCATTCATCGAGCCTCTTGCAGAAGATTTTGTCAGTAGTTCATGTCTCACTTCCATACAAGAGGACCGATTCTAGTGTAGAAAGATGTGTATCTTGATGTTGCAGCTGAGTTTTGATTTCTATACTTTTGGCAGTTTATTGCAGGCTGTTCAAACTAGAGCTCTTCCCACTTCAGCCCTTGAACAAGTTGGACATCCAAGAGTCAAGGTATTTGAAGTCTTGAATGATTTTAATTGGCATACCATCTAAGGCATACACTTTTGTTTCTTGGTTGGAGTATCTGTCTTCTTCGTATTGAGTTGCAAAACATTCTGTCATGTTTCAACCTCAATTCTGGAGAAAAGTTTTTGGAGCTTTACTTATTTCTTCTGTAATTTGAACATAAGATCTTCCATACGAAAAAAAAAAAAGTAGATCAACTGAATGTACTAATAACTTGCACAAAGTATTGTAATTCAGCATTCACTGGAAAATGACTGAACCTCAAATCCCACCATCTCCACTAAACTTGTTTCACATATCCAAAACTGGTATTACATGTATACCATTTTGTTGGCTGAAGAGAATTATCATGAAAAAGTGTTACAGCATAACCACAAACAAATCATTATTTCTCAGTAAATATCAAAGGTGAGGCATGTGACCTGGTCTCAACTGATTATTAAGTTGCATTTAGATCACAACAGGATATTTGAAAAACAAGATTTTTCTCAGAATCATCTATTCAAAACCCTTTTCAATTACATCATGCATAAAACTCTGAGTTATGCTACCAATGAGGAACAAAATCTATATTTATTATTAGTATAACTTTTAGCTCTGTTATTATACATCAAGCACAGTTTTATTACCACCAGCACTCAATGTGTGATCATATATATATATATATATATATATATATATATATATATGAAGAAATATAGTCTTAAGATGTGCTATATTTATGGGATAAAGTGCTCAATATCAGAGATAGAGCGTGCATAAATATAAAAGTGAACATAGATGTCAACACTTAGAGGTGACAGTCTGTTTCATGCTAGATGCAATCATCAGGCCACCTGATTTTGTGTATATATATATATATATATATATATATATATATATACACACACACACACACACACATTTAAGATTTGCTACATTTGCTTCACACTATCCTGTCTTTATAGGAATTAGATAGTGGGACAGCTGTGTGAATATTACCAGAAGTACCCATTACAAAAACATTATCAACATTGTAGAGTTGTTAGATGTAGTGGAAATATTGCATATAAATCTATCATAAAACAATTTAACATAAATATCTTACTAAAGCATACATTTTTTTTCCTTTTATCAACTTTCCCTAAGTACTGAAAATTCAGAAAAAAAAAAACAATGTGGAAAAGTATATTTTCACAAGAAATCAATTGATAATGACAAGAAAAATACGATCTGATGCTATATTTTGCTGTCTCAACCAGAGCCAAGGAGTAAAAAATAAGCCTAAAACCTAATATTAATGCCTAATACCTTGCCATAACAGCTGTGTTAAGAAATGTATTATCCACTGCCTACAAAATCAGATACATACAAAAAGGGTACATCTGAAAACATTCAGATCTGCTGTCTATACAACACTAGCAGCATGGCCCGGCGTTTGCCCGTGCTTGATTCAAAAATCATACAACTCATACAGCAATCGCTATCACTTGACTTAAAACATTTTTGCCCTTCCTTGCCTTTAAAGGAGTGCTTTTTGCCGTGCTGATGTTGCTATATGCCTTACTTCTTGCCTATGTCAAACTGCGAATTTTTTCTAAGCTCTATACTAAACATTAAAACTGTTACGAAAAAAGAACTAAACAAAATGAACACAAAACGATCAGCTTTAAAAAAGGACTCATAACTGGAAAAACCGAATGAAAAAAGAATGTTAACAACAAATACTTTTTCACACCCAACCCAGTTCTGCGGAATCAGAATCAACGTTGAGTTTAAGCAAGCAAATGAGCCAATTGGAGTAAAGTGCCATGCAGATTTAAATTTTTCCCACTTCTGACGAATGCAGCTATCGATTTTTTTTGCATGCTAGTTAACATTCATGTCAGTCAGCTGTTGGTTCTCATGCTGGCCAATAGAATCTTCCTGCCTATTCGTGGCAGCCAGCTATTGGCTCTCACTCTGGCCAGTACAAAATGGCTGCAAACTACATGAAAACTACCGTAGATGTATGAAAAAATCAATTATTTCCACTATCGATGGGAGTTGAGAAATGCAAAGTCAGTCTTGGCCTTCCCACTAACTTGGAGCATGTGCATGTAACTTTTGGTGCAAATCTGTCAAAAATTGCAGCCGTGCATTTGTTACACACACACACACACATCCTGCCTTTTATAGATAGAGATTAGGATGATATTCAAAAACAGTACAACTATTTGGTGATACCTCTCTCAAATCAAGACCCCTTGGAAGTAAACAAGAGAAATGTGCATTCTATCCCAAGTTGTGGCAAGGAATATGAAAGGGGGGGGGGTCAGCCACCCAGTAAAAGTAAGTATTGAAAGGCTGGGGAAACAATGATATCAGGTATGTCTGATCATATATGGAGGGAAAGGGTAGTTATCATCCTCTAGTGTTGACTTCATTTTATAGTGATTAAGAGAACAGAAAAAAAATTAGCACTCATGTTAAGCACTGACAATCTCCTCAGTAGACCTAACATAAAGATGAATACCATCTTGGACCCTCTGATTAAGAAAAGGACATTCAAAAATATGATATACAGACATTAGGTTTAAGATTCCAAAATTTTACCACTGAGAAACATGGCCTTATGAATTAAAGTGTTTGTTAAAGTATATCTAGTTTCCTAGCAATTGTTTATTCAATCCCTACATCTGATAGTACGTCATACTTTGTGTCATTTGTCAGTTTCATCTATTGAACCTAAGGTGGTTATGTATTAACTGATATGAAATATCCACTATGGAAAGCAGAATGAGAACAATACACTCTGTGAATTGAGTAAAGGATAAAAACAGAGAAATATTTACTTTCTGTGAGCAATCTTCTTCTATTTGCTACATTTCT
This sequence comes from Acanthosepion pharaonis, assembly GCA_903632075.3. Taxonomy (NCBI): domain Eukaryota; kingdom Metazoa; phylum Mollusca; class Cephalopoda; order Sepiida; family Sepiidae; genus Acanthosepion; species Acanthosepion pharaonis. The sequence continues at coordinate 1,076,752 of CAHIKZ030000129.1, read as the reverse complement.
TAATGACATGAGCGATTATGGCTTTCCAAAAAATTTTCTATCTTTTTTGGCTTTAAGCAGTTTTTCTCCCTTTTCTAAGGCTCCTACCCTTCAATTCCACCATCCAACCACCTAAGTTCATCAGGTAGAAGGCTCTGCCTTCCCCCATCTCTTTTGCCCTCAATATGTCCTGTGAAAGTTTAGTTTTCCAAGCCCTCCTACCTCATTATGTGCCCAAATGCTGAAAAACATTATCATTGTGAATTTTCATAAGTTTAACTAGTGTTTTGACTGCCATAACCTTTATAACTTGAAAATTCTTTACCTGAAAAGATGTTCGTGATGCATATCCACCCCAGAATGATCCCATAATGGCAGGAGAGTCTAATGATAACACTGCCCATTCTTGGTCTTCTGGCTCATTGTCATTAAAAAAAAATGGTTGCAGTTTCCTTGGCACACCTGTAAGAGAGTAAAATTACCTGGATAGAGATGATTTTTCTGTAGATGGAGATAAATAATGCACATATTAAGATGTAATGCTGACCTCTAGAAGATCAACTCATTGCATCTTCTTGGTCTCACATTTTCCACTGATATGAAGTGGAATGATTATATTGAATCAATTGCTAGGTCTGATGCTAGGATAGTTAGTTCACTGTGTCATACCAGACAATTTTTCTTACCAGAATCCATCTTGCACATTTATAAATTTACCATTTGTCCATACATTGAAAATTGTTGCCATATCTGGTCTGGAGCTCCTGCTATGTCTTGAAATTCTCAACAAAATCCTAAAACTCTGTAATGTTATCGGTTCTAACTTGGTATCTTGACTTAAGTCACTTTCCCACTACCATGATGTACCTTCCCTGTGTCTTTTCTGTAAATATTTTCATGGCAATTTTTCTAATGAGCTTTCCTCCTTGGTACTTCAACCACATGAATTTAAGCATACTAGTAGATTGGCAATTGGGTCTAATACTTTTACTGTTGAAATAGCTTGATGTAAATGTAAGTTTTATTTTTTTAACTCACACTTCCAACCTATGGAACTCTCTTCAGGTTTCTCGCTTACTTGTCACTGACAATCTTCAAAAATTTAAATGCAATCTCAATCACTATCTTTTCTTTACTTGAAACCTGTTCTTTCATTGTCTGATTTCCTAACTAACATCTTTTCATTTTCTTTCATTCTCAGAAACCCCTTGCATCTTAGTCTGCAAAGGATGATTTTGTTTTTATTCATATACCTGTTAATTGTTTTATGTTAAAATTGTGGTGAGGAGTTTATTCCTTATCATTGTTATAGTTTTTTCACAATTCAACTAATCCATGTTCTCCAACATATTTTGTTTCGTTTTTTTTTTAATTGGTAACATTTTTGCTTCCAGGTTTGTGGCCTTCATGTTGCTTAATACCTACCTGCTTTATTAGTCTCACTAATTATTATTATTATTATTATTATTATTATTATTACTTGGTGGGGGTTTGATGTGCAATTTTATCTTTACATAAGCAAATTGAAAGAAAAAAATGACAGACACTATTTTTTTTTTATTTAAGTAAGCACACATAAGGTTTGATGCTCAGGCACTTCAATGTAGTGTAATGATTAGCAAGCTTGTCTTACTAGATTCAATTATGATTGAATAGTGATTTCAATCCTCGCTGGGTACCCCATACTTTTGGCTATGCTTAGAAAATCAACAAAGGTTTGTTGCTTATTCAACAATGCAGTTTTAGCCAATCATTTTGAAAACAACAAAGCAAACTGAAAGGCAAACATTATCAGATGAGCTATAAATAATCATTGTTTTTGTTGTTGAATGTCTGTAAAATCTGTAGAGGGTGCAAAGAAGTCCCTCAAACAAATAATAAAAAGAAAATGCACTACAAATAAAGTAAAACAAACTTTTGTTTATTTTTGTAAAAAAAAAATATATATATAAGAATTTTTTTTTTTCTTGTACAAAAATGAAGTTGTCCGTAAAGCTGCAGAAGAAAAAAAGAAAGGAACTGGGAATGTGAGAGGGAAAGGTAGGACTATGTATAGCGAGCAAGATGAGAGAAAGAGAGGGTGAAAGAATGTTCACTGATACGTGATACTGCCTGTTGTATGAACTGCTGAATTCTCTGTGTGTGTGTGTGCTCGAAGCTGTCCGTGTCGCTTTGATGTCAGCTTGTCGCTGTTCTCTCTCCGTCCTGATGAGAGTTTCTACCTTCCTTATATAAGAATGATGAGGCTCCGGGGAGATTAAGAAATGGGTTTCTTATGTCGAGCCCTGATTGGTCAATAAATCATATTTGGTGTGCTTTTCACTACGTCCAAACTTTTGGGTGCGCTGTCCTTGTTTTTGACCCCACAGGGTATGGTAAGGAGTGAATTCCCGCGCAATTGTATTTTTTAGACACACGTGGTGTGAATTAATTTTTATTGTGTGTATGTGTGTGTGGAAAATAAAATAAGAAACAGCACAAATCCGAGTTCAAAATGGAACGAACCTCAAAATGAAAATTTCTCAGATATTGTGTATTTTCATTCATTAACTGCTCTCAATTTGCTAGATAATGTCTGCTCTCAAATTTGTATGTAGCAAACTGTGAGTAGTCACTCTGCTAGCCGGTGCTGAAATTTTAGACGACTGCTCACCAGATCAATGATTTGTCCATTATTTAAATTAAAAACAGGTTTTCACTTTTTTCCTTTATGGATTTACACCTTCTCCAGAATAAAACCTGGAAACATACACTGAGAATATCTGTTGTTTACTAAGCTTAGTTTAATCTGGCACAAGGCCACAAGTATGAGGCACCCAGTGAGGATCAAAATCATTACTCAATAGTAATCGTCAACCAAACTATCTCACTGACCATTAACCCACTGAGATGCTTCACATACAATGTGTGTGTGTATATATATATATATAAAAACAAAATATTTTGTTTTGATTAGTTTTAGATATCAGCTTTTTCAAATTATGAATAATCCTCCTCAGACAAATTCCAATCAGAAATTGTCCAAAGTTCAATTTGAAAGAACAAAATACAAGAAATATGGTCCAAACTTTCAACGTTCTCAAGTCATCACCAGGGTAGGTAGAGACAATGGTGAATTTCATAGAACTAGTGAGTGTTGTGACATAGCCAAAGAGACTTAAAATCCTAGAAGCAATAATCATGCAACAAAAAAGGATCAAAAACAATTATAACTTCAAAACCCACATCTTCAAATGTATATATATAAAAAAAAAAAACAGATCACATTTAACTTACATCACAGCACTCTTTGCCTACAATATTTGCCTTAAAGATCATTTGCTACATAATATATATATATATATATATATTATTACGTGAACATTAGAGGATATTTCATATTTGAGTAGACACTGTTTATTTATTAAACAGTATATTTATATATTTATTTATTTATTTTCACCTACTGGCTTGAATATTCAAGAAATCTTATTAGAAAAATATGTGCTCTACAGCAGTATTTGAACCTGCATTCCCCTAGGGGAAACATTAGATCTGACATGCTTTGACCTCTTGGCTACAAAGTGCCTGATGGCCAAGCAAAGCCCAAATAGTGCTTTTAAAAACAGACTTCTCACAATTCTCAAAATATACATCTCTGCTCAGTTTAGTAACCTAGCGTAAACAAAGTAATCAATGAGACAGATTTTTCATTTATTAATCTGACAGATTTTATTACTGTTGGATTAATAAATGAAAGATCCATTCCATAAATGATATATATATATATATATATATATATAAGCAAGTGTAAATGGATATAAATCCGACAGAATGAAGAAATTTTGAAAAAACAAACAAAAATCCTTAAATGTAGTTAAAATGAAAGAAATGTCGACGTCTGACGTTTCGGTTTAATAAACCTTTTTCAAGACAATATTCATCAAAATACAATTCAGTTCAATATGACAAATACGATGGACATAAAAACACAAGTCTTATTCAGAACCTACTATAGAATTTACCTATGAACTTGAATCTAATAATTCCTTACCTTTTTTAGACATATTACTCATTAAAAATAAAAATAAATTAGAATTCAAAGTATATCGTAAACCTACATGTAAAAATGACTATTTACATTTTTACTCTCACCATGATACTAACACTAAGAGGGGTATTGTTATTGGATTCTATTTGAGGGCTCTTCGCATCTGTTCATCAAAATATTTAAATGATGAATTTACATATATTGAGGATACCTTTTCAAATCTTTCGTATCCAGACAATTATTACAGAGAGCTAAAAATAAAGCGTTGAAAATTCACTCATCAGCGCAAAAATGACACCTCAAAGGCCACTACAACTAGATCAATGAAAGATACAATTTCAGCGCCTCTGATAATATTTCGTTTGGTCGCATCTTTTTACCAAATAACCATTTGACCGAACGTATCTCTCATAATCTAAATGCATTAAAAATTAGAACTACTATATTACCTACTAGGACTATCCGTAGTTTATTAAATAGCACCAGCAGACAACATATTACATCCGATGCTTGCATCTATCAAATATCATGCAAAAATTGTGACCTAAAATATGTGGGTGAAACAGGTAGGTCCTTAAAATCTATTGTTTTTTTGAACATAAACGAGATATTAAGTCTCGCATTTTAACAATGCTTTAGTTGTACACACAACTAAAGCAGATCATAATTTCGATTTCGATTCCGTGAAAGTATTAAAATATTTTCATAATAAAAAATCTCAGGAGGATTTATGAAGCAGGTATAATATCCATCTCACGACGGTGAATACTAGACCTGGTTTCTTTAATATTTCCCCTTTTTAGCGAGATTGATGCTCAAACAAGCATACACATAAGAATTTTAGAACCTAATAGAATTCTTTTCATTTTCTTTTTCATTTCAAAATAATCACAAACTTTTAGGAATACGTTATGAAAGCGTCGCCCCATGTGACGACGGCGTGACCATGTTAGACGGAAGGCTGATCATTTTAAAAATTTTCAGTTATCTGTTCTGAATAAGACTTGTGTTTTTATGTCCATCGTATTTGTCATATTGAACTGAATTGTATTTTGATGAATATTGTCTTGAAAAAGGTTTATTAAACCGAAACGTCAGACGTCGACATTTCTTTCATTTTAACTACATTTAAGGATTTTTGTTTGTTTTTTCAAAATTTCTTCATATATATATATATGTCAGCTGTCAATATACCATATAACACCCTTGAGCACTTAGCCTTGGAGCAGGTAGAATGGAGATCAAAGTGTTTTAGTGGACTCAGCAGTTTTCAATTTGATTGTCTGAATCCTCTACAAGAAGTGAGAGCAAGATCTAAAAGGTCATCCAATCTAAAAGGGATCTCATTTCACAATCTTCAATCTTGCTCCATATGTGGCCTCTTTTGTAAATCACTAGTGGGTCTTAAATGCCACTTAAGATTATCGCACAAAATTTCATAACTGAATCAACTAAGCTGTCAGATCCTCATATGTCGAAACCAACGAGAGAGTCCATTATATATATATATGTGTGTGTGTGTGTGTGTGTGTGTGTGTGTGTGTGTGTGTGCCTTTAAGATTTGCTACATTTGCCTTTATAGGAGTTAAATGAGCAACATCTGTGTGAATATTACAAGAAATAGCCATATTGTGTATAAATCTATCATAAAACTATTTAACATAAACATCTTACAAAAGCATACAATTTTTCTTTTATTACCTTTCCCCAGGTGCTGTACATGGTTGCTGAATTTAACCATCATCATTGGCATAGTTACTAACACTTGCACCATGGGTACTAATATCGGAACAAAGCAAGAATCTACCCGTATACAAGCAGCTAAGGAGGCAGGAAGGACACACGGGTAGGGAGCTTCTTCATCAGTTTCACTTCTGAAACAAATCAAAAAAAAAATAAAATTAATGTCTTTTTTTTTTCATGTGTAAGAAATATTTTTTTTAAATATTTAAAAAAATATTTTTTTTTAATTATTGCTTTGCTGTAAACACTAGATATGTACTTCTAAATATGAACAAGGAGGACACTGATATTTAAAGGTGGGTTAAGCAATGTATTGTTTAAGAAAAACCCTCAATTAGCACTCATTTGAGTATCACGATCATGAAACCCATTATCCTGGATGATGGTTGTAGGGGCACCATATCTACTGCAACCATAGCAGCAGTGATGTTTCCTAGGCAAGAAAGCCCGACAGAGCCCAACCTTTCCAGACTGGTTTGAATTCAGAGTTTTCTTTCTCTAAGACTGATTGCCAACTAAGGCATTAAGACCCAATCTGTTGTGCTATTTATCCATAGCTGGGGGAAACAGAGGGTTTCATATTTTTCCCAAGGGTATTAGCATGCAAGTGAATGCCATGAACTTGACTGGAATTCAAACTTGGCTCTCCAATTCTTCAATCTATTAATCCACCATGACTGTTTGGGTATAACACATTATATAATAGCTGGCAGCTTGTTTCCAAATACACTTGTCTGTTAGGATGGCAAGCTAATCCCTGTTGCAAACACCCTCAGGTACATTTGTATTAGTTCAACACCTAGGACTTCTAGTATAACTATGCTGAGAAGTTACAGTTTTTGAGAGAGAGCACATAAACAGTTGAACAAGGCCAGTATGCTCAAACACTCTCAGTTACAATGATATGATTATAAATACAACTGTTGATGACTTTCAAACAATTTTGTCTGCTCAGTTTACGCACAAGGTTTAGGTTAACTGGTGGTGTGGTTTTCAGGCACTTCCCAATGGTGCTGCACTATGCTTTCTCACATTGGCCAATGGTGAGATTTGAACCAAAGTCTTATGGTTGGAACACACACACAGAGAAAGTATGTCAGTTTACACAAGAATTACTTGAAAATTGTGCAAAAATAAAAAATAAATAAAGAACATGACCATTTTGCAAGCATTACTGCACTATGAAACTTTATTTATTCATCCAAATATAGTACTAAACCTCTTTACTAAATATTCTGACCTACCCAAGTCACAACCTGGTCAAATTAATAATATATCCACTCACTAACCAGTTTATTTCCCAATTCAATTCAGCAAAAATAAAAATCATTATTATAGATAAATAAATCAAATGCTGCTTGTATAACCTAAAATCAATTTTTTTATTGAAAAAAAAAAAAAAAAAAAGGGTAAACATTTTCTGAATGAATAAAGAACAGGAAAACATTTTATTTAACAGTTCTTATAATATTATGTTTTATATATCTTCAATGATACATGTCATTATATAGAAGTGAGTTTGCTATAAAACTTTGTTATCTAACATTATGACTTACATTTACTTATAACCCACATAATTTTATTTCAAGAACATTCCTGCTGAAATAATTGAATGAGAAAAAAAAATATGAACAAACTCATTTTATGATTGTTTTATCAAAAAAGAATCAGCTTACCCAGATGGTGTAGATGGCAGTGAATATTCAAAATCTGGATATTTCTGATGGATGACCACTCTCCACATCTGGGCGGCTGTTAACTCTGAAGTGTTCAATGGCTTTACTTCAGGCAGATGCAGAGAACTGCTTTCGTTTTCAGACAATGTAAAAGTGACAAACTCAAAGAATTGGTTCACCAAAGAGTCCCAATATTGCAAAGTACAAGGAATCTGACAGAAAGAAAAAAGACAACGGAAGTCAAACTGCAGTACATTTAGGTGACAAAAGACATTAGCTTAATCCTAATCTTTTTTCAGTATCATATGCAGTCAATAAAATTGTTTTAGTTTTCATGGTGCCTATCATTATAAGATTCAACTAATGCCAAATTAACAGACCATCCATCTGAAATAATTCTTTAATAATTATTGTTATTACTTTTCTGGTGATTCTTTCCTTCTATGGGCCATGTACCTTCAAGACATTAGAGATTTTGGCTCACCACAATTCCCTGTCCTTTGTAGCTCTTAAAAAAAACTGTCTTTCTGTTATCTCTCCTAAACCCTATTCTACCATCTATTTACTTAAGCTCGCCAAATAGGTTATGCATTGTTTTCCTCTTTCTTTATTATGTGCCCTAGAATTTTCAACTGTTTTTTTTCCTGATGTTATATATAAGTGTCTTTTTTGTTTCTATTTTCTCTAAAACTGTCATTGTTCACATCTTCAGTCCATGTTATTCTCAGCATCCTTCTGTAGAACTACATTTCTGTTGCTTCAATCTCTTCTTCATCTGTGAGGAGATTCTCCAGCATTCACTGCTATATAGTTTTGTTATTTATATTGTTGTTAGAAAATTATATATATTATAGGTATTTACTAAATTTTCTCTGGCATCAGGCTGCAAATGTAGGCTCTACAACAAGTACCAAACTCCTCCCCAGAGGCACACACAAACTCTTCTTATACTGCTATGCTATAACAAAGTTCCAGTTTTCATGAAAATTGAGTCAGAGCTTTAAATGGACTGTTTGGTTATGCCTCTATTCCCCCATGTATATATCATGTCCAAAAATATCTCTGATGGTTGGTTGATTTGTTTAACATGACAACTCCTTACAAGTCATTTAATGCCAGAATTTAATTTTCTTGCAAGCTTTGAAGTAATAAAAATATATCTTATTCTGCTTTCACAATTGAATACATGGTATATGATATTCAGCTTTTGTGCATATACATGTTTGTGTGGACATAATTACGAGAGGCAGTGATATGTGTGTTTTATGTTGTAGTTTTATTGAAATTATATTTTGGAATACAGTTTGATTTCTTTAAGAAATTGTAGGATATTATAAGGACTAATGTCATGAAAGAGTTCATTTATATTCTTTGGTTGATTTGGTTTAGTGGCATATCAACATCTCTATAGATTATTTAATGCTGAAATGTAAATAATTTGAACACAAATTTATGGTTTCAACTAAATATATTTTGAATGCAATTATATGCTTTCAACTTCAGATAAAATAAATATATATATATATATATATATATAGTAAAATGACCAACAGTATATTTTATCTGTAGTAGATAGAATATATATATATATATATATATATATATATATATATATATATATATATAAAAAAATGACCAACAGTATATTTTATCTTTAGTTGAATGAATACAATTGCATTCAAAATATATTTAGTTGAAACCATAAAATTGTGTTCAAATTTAGATTTCAGCATAAAATTTACAATATATATTGTTAGTCTTTTTTATATAAGAATGCATGGCTGGTATTTTTACTATTAAAATGTATTCTTATAGTGTTTTTGTTTGGTTGGTGGGGTCACTATTTTCCCATAGCAAGGACCCTAATTGATGCTACCACCTTGGGTCAGGGTGTACCTGGGAACAACAACAATTAAAAGGTGGTTTCATGCTCTTAAAACTTCTAATCTCCCGATCAGAGATGTTGCTGCCAGATGTAGTTTATCATCATGCTCAGGACTTCTGAAGCTGAGATACAAGTCTTATTGTTTTCTGAAAGTCAGTCTATGGCTTCAGTAGAAGTATTGAAAAGATTTGTTTTATTTATCTATATCAGTTTTAACTTTCCTGAATATACTCGGTTTCATCAGACCAGAATAGCCATTACAGTAATATTATATGCATCTATAAGTAGCATGATTGATGGGATTAGAAATTTATACCCTGATAAGAATTTCAAAATATAAAATAAAAATAAATAAAATTCTACCTTACTTCCTTTGAAAGAAAGTCTTTGCAATTATAGTAATAAAGCACAGTTTGTGATTTCTGTTTTAACTTTAATGCAAGATAAATGGAACAAAAGCCTTAAGATAAATAGATTAATGATTTTAATTGACAAGAGAGGGATCAGTTTTCTGCTATAATGCTTTTATAAAATGATCCCACAATAAGGGAAATTAGAATAAGTTACTAGTTTTTTTAATTGTTAAGAGAAGGGAAGATTTTATACAAAAGAAAAATTAATAATTACCATATATACTCATGTATAAGCCTATTTCATGAATAGTGTGACCCCTGAATTCTTTTGCCAAAAACCTGATTTTTTCATATAGCTCGTGTATAATGTGACCCCAGCTTCCAAACTATACTAGTAGGCCTATCGTAGTCGAATGTTGCAATACTGAACATCATCCTGGACATATTTTATAACAAATAAATGGTCTTCATTCTTTTTTGTACAAAGCTACCCTAAAATGATGAAAAAAAACTTACTGTAAAATATCTGATACAAAGATTTAAATTCCGTACTTTTGTTTTTGTGTATACTTGATTTTTAACCTCTTCAAAAATATTATCTGTGTATAGTGCAACCCCTACTTTTTGTGTAAAAAAAATGATCATAAAAATTTGTAGTATATTCAAGTATATACAGTATATATTTATACATTTTCAGATAGCCATGTGTGTTGCCATGGTAATGTGAGGGATAGAATTTTTACTCAAATGAAATGTCTTGCAATGCTTGTTTCATAGTCTTTTATCATTGTCATGATCGAGTTTCAGTGGATGCACCACACATGTAGTAGACTCAACTGAGCTTTTCATTTGTTACTACACACATTTAGAGATCAAAGGTTAAAAAATAAGGTGGGCAAACATTTTTTAATTGCATGCCATATCATTGTTGGCCTTGTGCAAAATGGTCCACATCACAATAACCACACAAGTTTCACAACAATATGAATAATCACCACACATGAAAATGTTATTGATATGTCCCAGAAAGGGATATATTTGAACGAAGTAGCCAAGTGGTTTTGGCTACTATAACCAAGTAGAATACGGTAGCAGTAATCGACTGGTATGCATCATAGTTGCAGGTAAGAAATGTAGATCAATGGCATAGTCCAATGGGTGTCGTTATAGACTTAGCTCTCAGACTAAGGCTCTGACTCTCCTACACGTCCGTCGGTATTTATGATGGACACCAGCCAATCATATTCCAGTGAGGGGGAACACAGGTGTATGCATATTCCATTATATCAGTTATTAGTAGATTTATTTGCTTAGTAGACATATTTTGTGAACAGACTGCACAAATGTATGTGAAATTAGTTTAATATTTAATACATTTATTATTATTAATGAGATTTGTGCAGCTGAGAAAGTTTTTCATAATGAGGATTCAATTCATTCGTTTGATCTATGCAAGACAGATTATATATTCAAATCTGTCTGCTGAGACTTATTTTTGATCTTGTCAATGAACATAAAATAAATATTAAATATGAAATGCTTTCCATCTTTGTTAAATTTTTTTTTCCTTTTTGGAAGAGATTACTATTTTGGGTTACATGCAACCAAATAAAATAACAAATTTTTTTAAGGAACTTATTGTTTGTTGTGCTCTTGTGGGCTGCAGTAAATCATCAGGTGAGCCACATTCAGCTTGCAGACTGTAGTTTACCTAACCCTGTATTAAAATATCCAGTACTTACACCACAGGATTACTCACCAGTTCACCATGATTTTAGCCTTGTGCTAAATTAAATGGAGAAATTTAGACCCATTCTCACTTATCTGAGAATGTAGTACTCAAAAAAATTTAAAAGAACTGAAGATTTTATTGTTTTTTACCTTTGATGGCTGTTCTTTGGGTAATTGCCCTTCTTGAGGCAAGCTGAAGGGTACAGGACTGATGGTCACATGAGACAGGACCCTGGCTTGTTCATAGCACCAAGTCATTGTACTATTATTATTGCTATCACAGTTGCAAAAGACTATTTGATTTGGACCAGCATGATTCTCTGTCATTGCTGAAATAGACAAGATACATATTGATATGGTGTTACATTAGAATTGATTCTGCAATTCATACAATTAGGTATTCTTATCTTTTGAGAACATACAAGGGTGGGGGGGTCTTTCTGTCTTTCACAGACCCACAAGGGTTTTGCCTCTAGGGGTGAGTACAAAGACTGGAAAAGAAACAGAAGATGAAATCAACATAAAAAAATGAAGACACCAATCTGGGTTCTTGACAATTTAGTGTTTATTTCAATTAGGTTCCCTGGTTAGACCTAGTATTCTCTCTGATCGTAGGTAGGTGACACATAGATCCATTCAACTCTTCTTTTTACTTCGTCCAAGTGACATGATTGGAGAGACAGCTTTTCTCTCTGTCTAGCCCTAACCAGTGACTCTACTTATATAGAACTGCCAGCAGAAACATCTAGTTTCCAACAAAGTGCCACTTGATCTTCTTTTTCATTTATTTCTTTATTATTTTCTTCTTTTTTAAAGTGGTTTGCCGTTTTGAACCCTAGACTTCAAAGACTATCTTCTGACTCGGATGACATCATTTAGGGTCCACTACTGCGCGTGTTGAGCCGGTTGTATGGATGACCTATTGTGCCACACTTTTAAGACTAAAATCTAATTTCGTTATATCATATATCTGTCTTTATCACAGTATTTCAGCTGGTCTATATAAGCCTCATTTAAGAACAGGACTACTGACAATCAGGGATATCAACACAAAGCAATTTGAAATAAGTTACAATATAAAAGAGGGGCAACAAGAGAGTAGATTCCAGTTTCACTTCTTATTACATTAATGCTCCACACTTTAATATATGATACTGCATGATTGCAGCATTCAAGCTGAAGAGATTAAAAGGTAAAAAAGAAAAAAGTGTACTAAGCAATTTTTAAAGGGTGGATGTCTTAATGATTTGTTTTTTTGTTTTTTTTTACAGCATATTAACCTTTTGTATGTTATTTAAAATCAGAAAAATATTTTTAGATTGTAAGAATTTTTGGGAGATAATAATTATTTTTACTGATACAAATTTAATTAACCTATAGCTGGAGAGGGAAGAGGTGGATTCATATCTTTTCCAAGAGTATTTGCACATAAATGAATATATCAAACCTGACTGGAATTGGAACTTGGCTCTCTGATTTCCAATTCTGAGCCATTGTCCATTACACCATCCACTCATCCAATCTTACATCATCTGATATTCACAAGTGGTCACCCATCTAGGTACTGACTAGGCTTGATATTGCTTAATTTCAGTGATCATATGAGAACCAGCATTTCAACATGATATTGCCATAAGCCTTTACAGGATGGATTCAACATGCATCTGAAGAAATCCGAAGAAAATACTGCCTCAAATGTTATGTTAAAGACAATAGTCTATAATTATATTTATTATTTTTTTTATCTTTAAGTGTAAATACTTTTAGCTAGTCTCAAAAGAATAGGGCTTTACCATGTTGAAACACCGACTCTCGTACTAATCAAGAGCCAATGGCATTGACTGCATAGTAATGTTGGTGGAGGATGAGGTTGATTTTGTGAAGCCTTTCTCGCTTGTTGCTTGACTTTTTCCTTTTCTCTTCTGCGGATTAAGTTTTTGGTCACAATGGCACATTTTTGTGCATATGTTTCAAATGATTTAGGTTGAAGTTCAGTGTTGTTTTAAGTTGATCCTAGTATCTTTTCCCACCAATACTCCACATGTATATCATTAGATTGAATAAAACTTATGCTAGCACAGTTAGAATGTGAGAAATGTCATAATTTAATCAACAGTCAATATATTATAGTAGGCAAGAGAGAGATATCAATGTTTTTTTATACAATTCATGTCAAAGTATCAACCAGAGAAATAATCAACTGACCAGAGTCCATAATATAGCGGAACCGTCCTGTTCGCAGATCATCTGTACTATTTAAAGTAATGAATTCTTCTTGGTTGTCTAGGGTCTCAGGTATTGTTGGGGATTTGTTTTCACAGTCACCTGTCTGAACTAACCCAAAGAGGCTCTAAAATAAATTAAAAATATTGAAACAATCAAAAAGAAATTCAAAAATTTCAATAAACAAGGAAAGTAACAAGATCGGTAAAGACAAACATTTACAAGATTGATTTTATTAGCTACCAATGCATTATTAAAAAAAACCAAAAAGATACCTTATGTAAAGATATTTTGGAAGAAAATCTCAGCTGTATTTATGAATACGAGTTGAAAAAACATGAGGAAAAATGGTTGGATGATTAATATATATTGTATTAAAATAGCATTTTAAAGATTTTATCACAAACAGCTTGTATTATCTTAGAAGTGACTGTTATTCTTGGCTTCTTCCACCTTAAGAGTTTATGACTACAATGATTAATAAAAATAAAAATAAACCAGTTTAAAAAAAAAAATCAGCTAAATCCATCACAATCTTTTTTTCTCCAACATTTCTAGTACTCATACCATTTTTTTCAGTTTAGAATCATTTTTCCAGGAATGTTTTCCAGACATCCTAGCTCTCTGTGAAACTAACTTAAACTCCTAAATCTCTACCATTGAATTCTTTATTCCTGGCTATCATCCTCTTTATCAGTAAAAAGAAGAATCAGCAATATTATTGGTCCTGATCTGGCAGTTTGGCTTCAGTCAATTTCCAAACATCATAAAGTTGCCTCTCTGTGCTATTTCTATAAATAGTTTCATGGTAATTGTTCAGATAAGCTCTTCACTATGGTACCTAGATTGTATGAATTTAAGCACAGTACTACACCGACATTGAGATTTCAACAATTGACAATTGATCTGGTTAGATGTAGCCATAAGTTCTATGTTAACAGTTTCTTTTCTCACTTATGGAACTCCCTTCTGGCTCCATACTTTCCTGCCAACTTTAATCTAGAAAAATTTAAATGCAATATTAATCTCTATCTACTGTCCTCTTAATTACTCTTTTCTCTTTCCAATCATTAATAATGTTTCTGTTTGTAATTCCTCCGCATCCTGTAACCCATTTTAGTGGCTTTACTGCCTTTGCATGGGGTGATACCAATTAAAAAAAAAAGAAGAATTCTAGGGTCCAAATGCATGGCTTCTGTGTCTATGTTCATGAAAATCTCAGTGACAAGGTAATTGTCTTTCGAGTCTCCAGATCGATCTTATGCTTCTGATTCTAATAGTTTATTTCCTCGGACTTCTCACTTCTGGAACTCTCATTTGGTTTCTTGCTTTTCTGCCACCTATGATCTTCTAAACACCCTGTCAGCTGGGGATGTAGAATATGCCAATTACACCTTTGCAGAGGGATAAGACCCCCCCTCAAAGAAAAAACTATTTGAAAATACTGAAACCATCAATATAATGTCCTACAATAGGTTTATACCAATACGTATATTTACAACAGATTATGTACAAACTGATGGACTGTCCCGTCATATTCAACATATAAGGTCAAGCAGCTTAGTTCCTAGGAACCGACAACACAACACACAATCTTCTTTCTTCTGTCTGGCTCATTGCTGAATTAAAGTAAATAATTACTAATATTTAATTGATTATTATGTGGGCTTTTTATCTAAAGAATCTAAAAGAAGTTAAAATTAAATGTCAACAGTGATTTAAAAAATGAAATGAAGATTACAAAATCAGAGAAAGCTGAGAAAGAAAGCATATAAGAATCGTTGTTGAAATGGTGGGTCAGATGTTTAGTATGAATCCTGCAAAGCATGCTGCACAAAAGTATGATTGAAAAAATCTCAAGAGAAGAATTTTATCAAAATTCTATACTAACCTCACATTCTTTGAAGAATTGTTCTGTAAAATGATTCAAGCAAAGGAGATGTTCCTGGCCAAAGTGAACAAGTAACAGACCTGTTTCCAATGTCAACACTGACTTAGGCAAATATTCAGGCCCACTATGAGTGCACCATTGTGATGCCATTGTAAAATTAAGAGTTGAAGGACCAATAAAAGACAGTGGGGTTTGCTTTAGGTAGCAGGTTTTTAGCTGGAGATCTTTCAGGCTTAAACTACTCACTATTTCACTCAGAAATCCTGGAAAATAAAAGGATAACATTGAATATTAACACATACATTAACAGCAGTACAAAGTACAAGAGTCAGAAAAAATTCATAATGAAAAAGAGGGGGTAAAAAAAATATCACTGTAAAATAGACAATTTAAAAAAAAAAAAAAAAACAGTTAAACCAGTTTATCAGACCAAAAATCAAGAATAAAAAATGTGCACAGCAACTAAAAAATATACAAACATGCAAGAAAATATAACATTAAAGGCTGTTTATCTTTAAGCCTACCAACCACTCCTTCCACTTACAGAGAAATGGCTGGTAGGACTTAATGTGCACTCATTGCAACATTTTCAAGTGATAATCAGAATTAGCCCTACTCAGCACTGAGAACCTGCCCAGGCTATAAGACCAGGCACACTGCTGAGTTTTAATCAAATATTTAATTATTGCTGAACCTAATACATTAATACACGTATGTAAAATATCCACCTTTCCTTGTAATTATTGGTTGGTTGGTCCGTGCTACCAACTTTTGACCTGTTCTGCCTAAATAGTCAGCATCACATTAACATATGAATTTGTAAATTATAAAAATTAAATGATGGATATGTAGAAGATCCTTCCAATCAGTCTCAACGTAGGTCAGGCACCAAAAGCAACATGTGGATTAGTGGAAAAAAAAAAAAAAATAATAGTTTCTTGCAGCAATTGAAATTTGCTTAGTACATCACACTCACCTCATCAAGATCTGTTATTCCAGAACTGGTGAAATATGCTTCTTTTCAAAAAATTGTTGGAGAAACTTGCCTCTATTTCAGATTCAAGATATCTTATGTAAATTGAACCTCTTTCTGGTGTCTTCATCTACACTCCATATATCCAGGCAAATGAAAGAGGTTTTATAAATACTATAATGGTGACTAAGCCAACTGTAGCAATCTACGTGTGATTATGGCATTCTGAGCAAATTTCATTAGATCAAAGAGGGCAATCATTAAAAAAAGAAAAAAAAAAATTTCTTAAATTGCCAATACTTACCAATATCATTTTGATGAAATGTTACTTCCATGTTGATGGAAGTCAGAGAGGTCATGATTCCTGGAGATTGATCTGTCTGTTTGGCTTCCAGAAGAACTACAACTTGTTCAGTCTTTAATGAGAACTGATTCATCCAACTGAGATGAGATAGTACACTCATGCTTTGATCTGGAAAAAAAGAATACATTGATCATGGTGTAATTTGGAAATGTACATCACAATGTTTGTTTTATGCTTTACAAATTGTTTTCAACTCCATAACAAATATTCTGTTACTAATCATTTATTTATCATTACCAGTTGTATAATCCATGAAAGGCATCTTAGTACAACTCTTGTTCAATGAGTTTTGGTTAAACACATTAGTTAAAACTTAATAGAGATCTTGATTAAGCTATCTCTATCTCAGTTTGCAATCTGGTTGCATGATACTCCCCAACCAATACATCATACTGAGTTGACATAAGAATATGCCAATTGAAACTGCATTGAGACATCGTAATAGTTTGTTGTTCAATGATTCTTCTGTATACAGCTCCTCCTGCCAGATTGTGATTTTTTTTATAGATTTTAATACAGATTTATCCTTCTCCTAGACTGGTTATCAACCATGGCTAGAGAGCCCAGTCTGGCCTGTTATTTAACTCACAGCTCAGGGGAGACAAGATGAATTCATTTTTTCCCCAGGAGTATTTATGCAAAAGAGAATGACTGGAATTTGACATCAACTTTCCAATATCTCATTCCAAGTCACTATCCTTTATACCACCTGCACATACTTTATTTTAGATTTAATTTATTACTAGTTCTCAGCTCCACTTCTCCACCTATATGTATAAAACAGATTTTCAGCAACCATCAGAAACATGAAATAACAGATAATATTAGTTTAATTTCATGCACTGAGTGACCAGCAAGATGAGCAACACAATACTATATAGCAATAAAATAAAATACACATTTTCATAGAGTTTGTTCAAAATCATCCAGAACTCGGTAATGGTAATATTAGCCGTTTCCTTATGAGGAAACATTTGGTATTCATTGAGTAAGAAGACAGTACTGTCAGCGATTGAAATTTATTAAATCTTTCTCTTAAAATAATTTTTCGGGAAAATAGTTTTCTTAATTCCAGTAGTAGCTGTTATCACTCTTTCTAGTATTGATGAGGGTTTCCTTCCTAACATTTTATTTGAAGTAATATGGCACCTTGCATTTATTGGAAATATTCATAGAAATATGAGTTAATTTTTTCTTATTCAGTTTATTAAACAGGTTGTTAATTTTTTTTTCTTTAAAACGGAAAATAACTGGGTTGAAAATAATTCACTAAGAATGTACTAAACGATCCTAAAGCAAGGAAAAGAAAGGAAAAAAAGGAAAGGAAAGATAATAACAAAAAGGGGAAAAGAAAGGAAAAGACATGATATCAAAACAGGCCGCTGGGTGTGGACCAGATGTCGGTCAGAGCCTCTGACTGACCTTAATTTTTGTTGAAAGAATAGAATTGAGATATCGGTCGCGAGCGCTGACCGACATTTTCGTAGAAGAATTCTTATCAAAATAACGAAAGGTAACTTTTAAATTAGAATGATAGAAATGAATTTTACTTTAGTCAGAGAAAAGTGTCTTTGGGTTGGGGAAGTGACTGGTGAAAACGATATACGGAATTGACCTGTTAAGAATTGGACACCCACGTTAAGAAAGTAGAGATATTTCGACCTAGATAATTAAGATTCTCGGCTATCAGGAAAAAACAAGAGGTAAAAAAGAAGAGCAATTGTTTTTGGACCACGGAGGGCGCCAGGAAGGCGGAAAAGATCCTTTCTAAAAGTCAAGACTAATTAGCAGAGGGCTGTTTGACAAAGTCCAGGTGAGAGAGGGCAAGGATTGTCATTTTGCGTACGTGCAAAAAGGTGCGAAATCGGATTTTGTTTTTTAAAACCAGCACGATGTAACCACACCCGCCAACAAAAGGGAGAGGGTGTTCGGTCAATAACAATTGGTCGAATACAATCACGTGACCGCGGAAGAAGAAGGAAAGAAAACCTCGATCAATAACTGTTGGACGAGGCGGTCACGTGGGCTGCGGAAAAGAAGAGAAAGAGAGGTTCGATCGGGAACGATTGGTTGAGAGCGATCACCTGACATGAGAGAGACTAAGAGAAATAGATATGCGCCGCCCCCAAAGAGCACTGTGAGAAAGTAGGGGTGAAAACAATAACGATAATGGAAAGTCAAAATTAATACGGCTTTTGAAATTATCGAGAAAACCCTGACGCCGACAGACCCACCCCAGTTTGTTGCGGCGTCAATATAAGCAGGACCCCAGTCGACAGAAATCAGTTGGAGTGGAGTTGCAGTTAGAGTTCATCCCGGACGGCAGCGAAAAAGAACCCTCAGACAAGAAGAACTTCCAGCCCAAGTAGATGAAGAAGAAGATTGCCTGAAAGCCTGAGAAGAATTGGAGCTGCAGACAAGCCGAAAGTCGATGAGAAGTTAAAGTTCAGCTCCGGACGGCAGTGAGAAGAGACCACCTCAGACGACAGAGAGTTGCGGCTAAGTTGAAACAAGAAATCTTCCACCAAGTTGAAACAGGAAAACTACCAGCCCAAGCAGACGAAGAAGAAGAAATACAACTCAAGTCGGAGAGAAGAATCAACTGCGAATGATCGATAGAAATTAGCCCCAGTGTCGAACTGAACCACACTCCGACATACATACATGATTCTAGAAAGTAGGTAATTCGACATTTTTCTATTGTGTGATAGAAGCTTGGTGCCATAGTCCACAGAGCGGGTCGGGAAATGAGAACACTTTTGTTTTTATGTAACGGACTTTAAGATATAAAAAGGTTGTTACCCTTTTTATCAGCAATTTTGTTTGGTGTCGTGAGTTTTTATTTTATTTGTGTTTTGCCACCCCGTCGGACTCAACTTGTCGGCCCCAGCCCCTGCTGGTCCCGTCTGTCTAAGATCTAAACACAGCGTGGGTAGACAGACCGGAGATCGGTATAGTTGCTTTAGTGACCAGGTATTGGAAGCGAGTCGGGAAAGGCGAGGCTGGTGATCATCTGACCAAAGGGGTTGGAGCGGCACGCTTGGACCCAGGAGGAGCGACCAGGAGGAGCGACGTCACCGTTGGCGCCGTAACCAAAGGATCCGACACTGGGCCAGGTGTGTAACCGTCACAAGTGGTGCCGTGACCAGGATCAACCCTGAGACAACCGGCACAAGTGGTGCCGTGACCAACGGATCAACCCTGAGACAACCACGCGTCACATATGGTGCCGTGGTGACCGAGGGATTTCAACCCTGAGAAGACCACGATCGACCGCCGTTGCTGAAAGTTCAAGCAGAAATCAGAACGACCGGGACCAAAGGAAAAGAAGGAACAGAATCGTCTGTAAGGTAGGACACCTTGTTTATTTCCCTACCTCGATTGTTGCTCTCTGTAGACATGTCAGATTATGAGTCGGATAGAGCAGTGGGGGGTGAAGAAGAAGTAGGGCAGGGGGTTGTCAGTAGATTTAAGGGGGCTGTTGGGTGGACCGAGGGTCCCAGTGTTTGATGGTAGTGGGAAGGAGTTCAGGAACTGGCTGACAATCCTCGAAAAGAGCGAACCATCTCGAGCTCTCGGACCAGGAAACCCTGTACCTGGCATATGATGCCACAAAGGGAAAAGCGTCGGAGTTCGTAAGGGGGCTCGTTGGAGAACCCAACCCGCTTGGCTTGGGAAGAAATAAAAAGACTACTGACCAAAGAATTCGCCCGACGAAGGGTACGGCCATAGGGGCCATGAGGGCCCTTTTAAAACTAACACAGCTTCGGGAGGAGACCCCGGGAGAATTAGGGCCCGAGCGGGAAGGCTATCGTCATTAGCATTCCCCGAGGTGGTCAGGGACAACGCAGTCATGCAGGCCCAACTGGCGGACCTGTATGTGGAAGCTCTGGAGTGATGAGCGTGTTCGGCACGACGTCCTGAAAGAGGGACCGCTCAGACTGTCGGCAGCGATAGAGCTGGCCAGAGAGAGCCAGGGGTATGGGATAAGGTGAAGAGGTGTGGGAAGAAGCAGACACCAAGTCAGGAGGCTGGAAGAAGGGGGTAGGCGGAAGAACCCCCCGGCATATGGAATCAGAGGGTTAAGGAAGAGGTGGATCGGGCAGAAATATGGGAGGAGGACCCCAATAGAAGGGCATGGTCGACCAGGCATGGCTTTTATAAGCCCACGCCGGGTCGATATGGGCTGGTCTGCTGGACCTGTGGGTACGAGGACCACAGGGCAGCGGAATGTCCGACGAAGTGGGGGTTGCCCCCAGACTTCGATCGTGACAGGTGCATCAGGTGTGGTAAGAAAGGACACCTGGCCAAGTGGTGCGGGCTGAGGAAGGGTGCCCCACCAATATTAACAAAGAAGGCCGAGCCCAAGAAAAGCCAGCGGGCCACCCCAGAATTAAGAGGGAGGGTGGCCCCGTTAAAAAGGAGAGAAATAAAGGCTTGGACCAGTGGGTGGGCGAACCGCTTGGATAGGGGACGGGTTCCCCCGAGGATAGACACAAGGCCAACCCAGTTAAAAAGAGAAAGAGCAAGATGTTGGACATGTGGTCGGATGGGCCACTTTGCGGCAAGCTGTCCGACAAGAAGGTGCTGGCTTTGCAGGAGGCCAGGACACCTGAGAAGAAACTGTATTCTTAGAAACGGCCACGGGAGACCGAGAGAGGTCCGGCCGGGTCACCCAGGTGCAGGGGGGCGAGAACTCCACCTCATAAAAAGAAATGAAGATGAATTATTATTACCGGCGCCTATGGCTGGGTTAACCCAAAGGTGGGGACCCAGGAAGAAGAAAGCCAGGTGTTCTCTTCGCTAACGCAAGAGAGAACTATCCTGTAAAGCAGAGATAGGTGGTAGAGAGATGAGGGCCTTAGTGGACACAGGAGCATCTGTGTCATTGATGAGAGAGGAGATATACAGGCGGGTGAAACGGAAGAGAAGGTTACGAGAAGCGGACATAGAGATCACGCAAGCAGACGGGGCCCCCCCTGGAGATAAGGGGATGGTGAGGCTCCCAGTGAGGATTGGGAGGGTGAAAAGCACCCAAAATTTTATGTAACCCCCGACCTATGTACAGAGGCAATCTTGGGAGAAGATTGGCTCCGAGCCAGAGGGCCCAGATTGAGTTTAATCCTACTGTGTTGGTGGTGAACGGCGAGAGAACGCCATTGGGATGCCCACCAGAGGAAGAGATAACCATAGTGGTGGAGGAAGATGTAAAGTTACCTCCTAGGACCCGCAGTGTCGGGAAAGGGTAGGTTAATGTCAAAAAAAGGTACGGAGAGGACCTCTGCAGTTGGTCCCTGTAGAAGGAAAGGGCCTAGAAGATAACGAGGTAACCCTGTGCGAAACAGTAGTGGAGGCAGCCGAGTTGGTGCCCATTATGATGGTGAACCAGGCCCAAAAGACTATAAAGGTTAGGAGAGGGGAGAAGATAGGGAGAGCACTTCCCCTACGAACTCTGAATCGGGTGAGATTCGAGGAGGAACGAAGGAAGCTAGTAGAGCAAACAAAAGGAATCTTAGATGAGGATATATTAGCACCGGATCAATTTAGAACCAGAGTGGGGGTCTGTTAAGGAACAATCGAGATGTGGTGGCCCAGTCAGACAAGGAGCTAGGTCAGACCCACACAGTCGAAATGAAAATCGACACCGGAGACCACCCCCTGTGAGATTAAAACCCTACCGAACACCTATACATAAAAGACCCTTGTAGAAGAGGCAGTAGAGGAAATGTTGGAAGCTGGGATGATCGAAAGATCGATCTCTCCTTGGAGCTTCCCAATAGTAATAGTAGGTAAGAAAGATGGCGGCCACCGTTTCTGTGTGGATTTTAGAAAGCTGAATTCTATATCGAAGCCGTTGGCGGTGCCATTGCCATTGATAGACGACATTTTGGCATTATTAGGGAAGGCAAAAGTACTTCTCTACGTTGGACTTGAGGTCCGGTATTGGCAGGTAGCCCTGGATGAGGCTGACAAGGAGAAGGCCGCATTCGCGTGTCACCTGGGACTGTTTCAGTTCAGAGTGATGCCATTCGGTTTAGCTAATGCCCCGGGAGTCTTCCAACAGCTAATGTCAATAGTGTTAGGAGGATATGAGAGCTTTGCCATGGCGTATTTGGACGATATCTTGATATTTTTCGGAGACAGTGGAACAACACTTTTTTTTTTAGGACAGGTGTTGGGAAGGTTGAGGAAACACGGATTAAAATTGAAATTGTCAAAGTGTCAGTTTCTGAGGGAAGAAACTAGGTATTTAGGCTTCGTCATAAACGGAGACGGTATTAAACCCGACATGGATAAGGTAAAGGTCATAAGAGAAATGCCAGAGCCTAAGACCGTGAGGCAGGTAAGAGGTTTCATAGGAGCTATAGGCTACTACCGACGCTTCGTCCCGGCATTTTCAAGAATTGCCATACCGCTGGTGGCCCTGACGAAGAAATACGCTAGGTTCAAGTGGACAGAGGACTGTCAACGAGCATTTGACTCGCTAAAGGAACAGTTGACCACCGTTCCACTGCTGACGTACCCAGACCTCAGCAAGCCCATGATATTATACACACGGATGCCAGTGAGCAGTGTGTAGGGGCAGTACTTACCCAGCCGTGTCCTGATAAGGAAGGACCAGTGCCAGGCATACCAGAGGAAGTACCGATATACTTCCTCTCCCATAAGCTCTCAGAGACACAACAGAGGTGGCCAGTAATAGAGAGGGAAGCATATGCTATCATGTATGCTCTCCAAAAAGCTGGACTACTATTTAAATGGTGCGGTCTTCACTATAAAGACGGACCACAAGCCTCTGCAGTATCTGTTGCAGGCAGAGTGGACAAATAATAAGAAAATTCAACAGTGGGCACTTAAGTTAAGTGGCTACCACTGTAAGATAGAGTATTTGGCAGGAAAGGAAAACACGTGCGCAGATTTACTCTCAAGAATACCAAACAACTGGAAGAAAGATCTGTAAGGGTAGAACAGGGAGTAGATGATAAAGCCTATAGAATAGGAGTAATTAACTCTAATAAGCTAAAAGATCGCCCTATATTAGAATCGGACGAAGAAGGGGACGCCCAGATAATAACCGATCCTTACTGGACAGAAGGAATTGAGAAGGAGCAAGCAGACAGTGAAATAGCTGCTCTGAGAGAAAAAGGTGAAGTCAGGAGAGACCACCAAGTATGCCATAATAGAGGAAAGACTGTATTATCTCTCAGGAAGGGATGAAGAAGTCAAACCCAAGTTGTATGTGCCCAAAAGTTTAAGACCAGAGATATTGGAACAGTGCCACGAGAGGTTGGGTCACATGGGAATTGATAGGACATGTGATCTCATAGGAAGAAAGTACTATTGGCCCAAACTGTACGGAGAAGTCACTAACTATGTTCGAGTTGTGTAGTGTGCCAGTCGCAGAGCAGAAGGCAGGAAATGGCACCCTTGGAGGAAACAGGCGTACCAAACTTCCCCTTCGAGAAAGTAAGTATGGACGTATCAGGACCATATGGGGAAACTGCACAAGGAAACAACTATATAGTGAGTTTTGTCGATTGGCTAACAAATTGGCCTGAAGCATTTGCAGTACCAGACAAGAAGGCCAGAACTGTGGCCGGGTTGATAATAAGCGAAAATCTTCCCTAGGTATGGTGCCCTGTGCAATTGGTAACAGATAATGGCACGGAGAATGTGAACAGCATCATGAGAGAGGGTTTGACAGGTTTGAATGTAGAGCACATAAAAACATCCCCATATCACCCCCAGGGAAATGCTAAAGTGGAAAGGTTTCATAGAACCTTGGGAGATGTATTGGCCAAGTTGGTCAGAGAAAACATTGGAAATTGGGACTTGTATTTGACGCAGGCTCTGGCGGCCGTGAGGTTTACGATAAAACGAAACCTCCAGATTTTCTCCTTATTTTTTGTTGTTTGGCAGAGACGTGGTCCTGCCTGTAGATAACCTACTGAAGCCCCGAAGAAGGTATATGGGAGAAGATCATCATCAACTATTGCTGGAACAGCAACATAAGATATTCGTACAGGCCAGAAGAAGAATAAAGAGGGCCCAGAAGAAAAGAAATGAGAGGGTGAATGCTGAAAGAAAGGTGGTAGAATTGAAGGTTGGAGACCCTGTCTACTATAAAATCCACCAGAGAGAAGGAAAACTGGACCAGAGATGGGAGCCGTACTACCGGATAGTAGAGCAGACGGGCCCAGTATCGTATGTAATATGGGATCAAGTGGCAGGACGAGCGAGGAGGGTTCATGCCAATGATCTGAAGAAGGCTGAAATAGCTAACCTAGAAATGAGCGAGCGAGGCCTAAGAAGACAAGGAAAAGGAAGGTAACTCTGGTTGAACCGGAAGGAATGGAGACGGAGGAAGACTCCGAAGAAGATGAGGAGATAGGTCAACTTGACCAGATAAACGAAGCAGTCCGAGTGACGGAGTTGGAACCCTCAGCGGGGATTAGCGATGTTCAGTCGTCGACTGAATCAGTGCAGAGAAGACCCTGTGAAATCGCCATCGCACCCCCATGTCCGAAGAAAAGGAAGAAAAAAGACGAAGAGGTCCAAACAAGCAGTCGAAGGCTTTAAAAAGAGGCACCCTGAACAGGACGAAGGGTCCAGCGAGTGGGAGGAGGAGGATCGAA
The DNA here is from genome assembly GCA_903632075.3 of Acanthosepion pharaonis. Lineage (NCBI taxonomy): Eukaryota > Metazoa > Mollusca > Cephalopoda > Sepiida > Sepiidae > Acanthosepion > Acanthosepion pharaonis. Next base: position 1,051,268 of record CAHIKZ030000129.1, on the reverse strand, counting down.
TACCCCTTTCCCAGCTTAAGGAAAGGATAAGGAACAAGAAAAGTTTAGACATAGAGTCGAGAGGTATCGAAGACATTCAAGGCGAAGACTCTAAACAGGAAGAAGAATCAGGGATGAAGAAGAGGACAAGGAACCTCCTGGACGAGAATTAACCACAGCAAGAAGGTTAGAGGTTGAACAGGAATCACCTCAGAAGATAAGATCAGGGAGGGAGAAGAACCCCAAATCTCAGTAGAACAAAAGGGCTGTGCAGAATAGGAGCATTTAGTGTCGACAGATAGCGACACTGGCTCATCCAAAAATCCTACTGTCTGACTATGGTAGATGTGAGTGGAGGGGATGGTCGCTGCACCTCACGAGGGACGGAAGAATTATTGGCATTGCTGATTGATCACCAGTAGTGTCTTAAAGTACGACCTTTAGAGTGGGCGCCACGCACACCTGACCGGACCATTCTGTCTGCTGGGGATTAGTTAGGGGAGGGAAGAGCCGAGCTTAGAAAAAAAAAAAAGTTATGAAATAATTGAGTGATGAATCGAGCGGGACTAAGTGATTGTGAAAAATAACAACAAGAGAATTTGTTACCTTTCAGGAATGATCAAGATGAAAGGGTTGGTGATGACGATGATGGTGATAGCCACGCTGGTGGTGACGATGGCGGAAGCCGGGAAACGCAGCCGAAACACCATTTTTAAAAAAACGAGCCAAGTGATAATAACCAGGTCTAAGTGGTTGGTCACATTAAAGATAGATTTGAACCCGTGATGAGTCGCTATTAGATAAGTTAGGAAACGAGCTGACGCAGCTGGATGCAGCCCGATTGAAAGTAGGACAAGATTATCCCAAGCACAAGGGGTATCTTAGCTTATTGCACTCCCTAGAATCAGAAGCCACTATGATAGAGGCTCAATGGAAAGACATGCAAAACTACCTGCAGGGAATAGAGTTACTGCAGACGCGGGAACGAAGATCCGTGCTCCCGATCGTGGGAAAGGCATTGAGTGTCTTGTTTGGAACAGTAACTGAAGATGACGTTAAATTCATAAGAAGGAAACTGGGACAAGTAGAAGTAAACCAGAGGACGCTTGCCCAGGTGGCAAGAGAGAGTGTGACGATATTAAATGTGACAAGGTTAGAAGTATCCAAAAATAGAGCCAGAATCAATTGGTTAATAGACAACCTGGCGAAATTGAGACAAGAGGTAATTAATAATACAGAAACTGTAATGGTTGAATTACAGGAAATAAGCGGATTCATGCAAAAATATTTCCAGCTAATGACGATTCACGAATAAAATACGACAAACTAGTCAGTCGTTGACGACCTTGCTGGAACACGTGAGAGCACAATTAGACATGCTGTCATTAGGACACCTCTCCCCAAGTATAGTAAATCCGGGTCACCTAAAGGAAGCACTACTTGGCATACAGACCGAATTGCCCGCCATCTAAGGTTACCAGTGGACCCCACTAAAAGAATTGTGGAAGTACTATAGTGCCCTTGGATGTGTGACCTTGTTAGAAAATAGACGATTATTGGTAGTGATATCTGTCCCGTTACTAGATAGCGAGAGTATATTCGAGATATACCAGGTTATAAACTTACCCATCCCTACCCCAGAAGAGATCAAGGTTTGGGAATGATAGCAAGGTACAAGGTGGAAGCAGACTACATAGCATTAAATTCGGGAGAACGAAATTCATGTTGCTATCAGCTGAAGAAGCTAGAAGGTGTAGAGATGATACCCTGGGGACTTGTACCTCGTTGAGCCCTATCTATAAAACTGGTAACATAAACTGTGCATACTAGAATTGTTTGAAGGGAGGGAGAAGGAATCAAAAGAATCTGCCAAGTGGAGGTATTAACAAACTCGGCATTACCACAAGCTATCAGTGTTTCAGACGGGGTGTGGGCAGTAGCCACCCAGAAACATATCAGCCTGTCTAGGGTATGTGGGGAGAGTCCACAAGGACATTAAGAATAAGGCCACCGTTATCCCTGGTGACGCTACCCATGGATGTTCGGCGGTTGGGGTGTCCATCTCCTTGCCCCCCCTATTACCAGATGGAAGAAAGGTATGAAGAAAAAGATTCACTCATAGAGATGATTGGTAGAGGCTTAGTCAATTGTACAGAATTATGGGAGCCGATAGTAAAGAGATTCTCTAATGTTACCTTAAATAAGATGCCAATTTTAATGAAGCCCATAGAAAAGATCGATATGGATCACTTAAGAGATAAGTTAAGTGCGCTGGGAGACGAAGGTGTAGCTTGGGAAGACGATGAGCAGATCGCGATAAATTGGTCAATAGTAATGGGTACATTCCTAGTTATAGCCATCGGGGGTGTAATAATATGGAAGATTAAGAGTAGGAGAAGATTAGCGAACGACAGTCTAGTGAGCATGCAACAACTCGAGGGGGAGATGCCGAGCGGTGTTCCTCACTCAGACAGAACTGGCGAAGAAATTGCTGGAAGACCAATGGAGGAGGCTGGCGTGAGACCACCACGCGCGGAAAAACCTCCCACAGCAGAGAGGAAAACATTGACCAAGAAGAACAAACCCTAAAGAACACATCTGCACCTACAGACACACGCACACATTTCATTGCATGTAGAACAAAAAGAAAATGAAAAGAACATTTCATTGCATGTAGAACAAAAGAAAATGAAAAGAACATTTCATTGCATGTAGATCAAAAGAAAATGAAAAGAACATTTCATTGCATGTGGAAAAAAAAAAAAAATGAAAAGAACATTACATTGCATGTAGAACAAAAGAAAATGAAAAGAACATTTCATTGCATGTAGAACAGAAGAAAATGAAAAGAACATTTCATTGCATGTAGAACAGAAGAAAATGAAAAGAACATTACATTGCCTGTAGAACAAAAGAAAATGAAAAGAACATTTCATTGCATGTAGAACAAAAGAAAATGAAAAGAACATTTCATTGCATGTAGAACAAAAGAAAATGGAAAGAACATTACCCTTGCATGTTAGAAAGTAGAATAGAATTGCATGAGACGAATGCATGGTGCATGTTAAATGATGTAATTGGGTTTAGGTGTCATTTACGGGTAAATGACAAATCGGTTAGGGGAGGATTATGGCACCTTGCATTTATTGGAAATATTCATAGAAATATGAGTTAATTTTTTCTTATTCAGTTTATTAAACAGGTTGTTAATTTTTTTTTTCTTTAAAACGGAAAATAACTGGGTTGAAAATAATTCACTAAGAATGTACTAAACGATCCTAAAGCAAGGAAAAAAAAAAGGAAAAAAGGAAGAAAGGAAAGATAATAACAAAAGGGGAAAGAAAGGAAAAGACATGATATCAAAACAGGCCGCTGGGTGTGGACCAGATGTCGGTCAGAGCCTCTGACTGACCTTAATTTTGTTGAAAGAATAGAATTGAGATATCGGTCGCGAAAGCGCTGACCGACATTTTCGTAGAAGAATTCTTATCAAAATAACGAAAGGTAACTTTTAAATTAGAATGATAGAAATGAATTTTACTTTAGTCAGAGAAAAGTGTCTTTGGGTTGGGGAAGTGACTGGTGAAAACGATATACGGAATTGACCTGTTAAGAATTGGACACCCACGTTAAGAAAGTAGAGATATTTCGACCTAGATAATTAAGATTCTCGGCTATCAGGAAAAACAAAGAGGTAAAAAAGAAGAGCAATTGTTTTGGACCACGGAGGGCGCCAGGAAGGCGGAAAAGATCCTTTCTAAAAGTCAAGACTAATTAGCAGCGGGCTGTTTGACAAAGTCCAGGTGAGAGAGGGCAAGGATTGTCATTTTGCGTACGTGCAAAAAGGTGCGAAATCGGATTTTGTTTTTTAAAACCAGCACGATGTAACCACACCCGCCAACAAAAGGGAGAGGGTGTTCGGTCAATAACAATTGGTCGAATACAATCACGTGACCCGAAGAAGAAGAAGGAAAGAAAACCTCGATCAATAACTGTTGGACGAGGCGGTCACGTGGGCTGCGGAAAAGAAGAGAAAGAGAGGTTCGATCGGGAACGATTGGTTGAGAGCGATCACCTGACATGAGAGAGACTAAGAGAAATAGATATGCGCCGCCCCCCCAAGAGCACTGTGAGAAAGTAGGGGTGAAAACAATAACGATAATGGAAAGTCAAAATTAATACGGCTTTTGAAATTATCGAGAAAACCCTGACGCCGACAGACCCACCCCAGTTTGTTGCGGCGTCAATATAAGCAGGACCCCAGTCGACAGAAATCAGTTGGAGTGGAGTTGCAGTTAGAGTTCATCCCCGGACGGCAGCGAGAAAAGAACCCTCAGACAAGAAGAACTTCCAGCCCAAGTAGATGAAGAAGAAGATTGCCTGAAAGCCTGAGAAGAATTGGAGCTGCAGACAAGCCGAAAGTCGATGAGAAGTTAAAGTTCAGCTCCGGACGGCAGTGAGAAGAGACCACCTCAGACGACAGAGAGTTGCGGCTAAGTTGAAACAAGAAATCTTCCACCAAGTTGAAACAGGAAAACTACCAGCCCAAGCAGACGAAGAAGAAGAAATACAACTCAAGTCGGAGAGAAGAATCAACTGCGAATGATCGATAGAAATTAGCCCCAGTGTCGAACTGAACCACACTCCGACATACATACATGATTCTAGAAAGTAGGTAATTCGACATTTTTCTATTGTGTGATAGAAGCTTGGTGCCATAGTCCACAGAGCGGGTCGGGAAATGAGAACACTTTTGTTTTTATGTAACGGACTTTAAGATATAAAAAGGTTGTTACCCTTTTTATCAGCAATTTTGTTTGGTGTCGTGAGTTTTATTTTATTTGTGTTTTGCCACCCCGTCGGACTCAACTTGTATCGCCCCGATCCCTGCTGGTCCCGTCTGTCTAAGATCTAAACACAGCGTGGGTAGACAGACCGAGATCGTATAGTTGCTTTAGTGACCAGGTATTGAAGCGAGTCGGGAAAGGCGGGCTGGTGATCATCTGACCAAAGGGTTGGAGCGGCACGCTTGGACCCAGGAGGAGCGACCAGGAGGAGCGACGTCACCGCTGGCGCCCGTAACCAAAGGATCCGACACTGGGCCAGGTGTAACAACCGTCACATAATGTGAAATGTCAACATCTTGATTATGTCATTATTCTTTCATCAAGTTCTTTTTTGATTAATTTATTGATTAGTTTTCTATGGCTTATGAACCGTTTCCAGGTTATCTAAAGCTAGAAAATATTTTTAGATTGTGAGAATTTTTTGGAGGGGAATAATTGTTTAGTGGTACAAGATTTACTAATTAACCCATAGCTAGTGGGAGAAGAAGTGAATTCATACCTTTGCACACAAGTGATTATAACAAACCCAATGTATATTGGAACTCTGCTCTCCAATTAACAATTCCGAGCCATTATCTATTACACCACCTGTACATCCAAGCTTATAACACCTTGTATTCCCAGGCAGTCACCCATCTGGGTACTGACCAGGCTTAATGTTGCTTAACTTCAGTGATCATGATGTGTCTGTAAGCTGAGTTACATATGATATCCGTTTTAGTTGTTGCTGCTGTTGAAAGTCCTCAAGTGATGTTGTTTGTTATTTGGTACAGTTCTTTGTTTGTGATTCTGTAACACTAGTCCATAAGGTTCTAAGAAGTGTTATCTTCACCAAGACTAACTGGTGTCACTCACTGAAGGCCATTTTTAACCATTGATCTGAGAAAGTGGTTGTAGACAGCTGACAGTTGAGGTATTTGTGAATGGTTTTGGGATCATGCAGGTCATCCATATCAAACTCTCAATTTGACAAGAGTATAAGAACATGATTTGAGAACTCAGATTAATGTTTTGATTTTGTAGCAATTATAGTAAATCACTAATTATTTGTTACAGGTTAACAGGGATTGATATTTATAAACCAAATTCATTAATTTGTGATCATACATCTGTCCAGAATGATGCAAAGTAACTAATAAAAGTTCAATAATTTGATTACAATAGATTGCGGATATTGATTTTAAATAGGCTAATAATACAAGACTTAAAAGAAATTTGTCTTTTCATCTCTTTAAAACTGATTAAAAAATTATTCAAACAGTAACAATCTGTAAATATTTTCAGTAACAAAACCTACATGTATCCTTTATTACTACAGGAATAATTATACTCTTCTGAAAGTTCTCTTGTAATGAGTGAAATCAACATGGCAACACAAAATCCTATTGAGAACTTCATGAGTATATGATTTTAGATTGGCACAAAACCAGCATAGAAAATATATAGTGTTTGGTGAAAGCAAAGTTATTAATCAGATAGACTGTTCAGAAATAGTCCAAAAGGCCTGCAACAGAAAACTAATTCTTTGAAAAGGCATCTAAAAGAACAGACTGTCAACATTGGTAATGAGAAACAAGATGGTTCAGTACAAATAATAATGCCATATATTTGCACTTGAACTGCAGTGAAAAATGTAGATGAAGAAACTAGGAACCTTACAAATTCAAAGAATAAAATGAAACACCATAATTTTTAAAAAGAATATATATATATATATATATATATATATATATATATATATATATAACCAACCTTTAGCAGATTTGCCTGTCTTTTCACTGGAAGCAGAATCTTGTGCATTAACAGGAACATCTGCAAAAAAGCCTAGACTCTGTTTGATCTGTTGAACAATCTCCTGTGTCAGGCATAATTTGTCAGGACTGACATTTAGTTTCAGGGGACGTTCCATTTGCAGGGAGACACGAGCTGGAAGAAAGATGACACAGAAATTCCATTTCAATTGTAATTTTATATATATATATATATATATATATATATATGTGTGTATTTATACACACACACACACACACACACAAAGTATATTAACGCATATAAGAGGTAAAGGAAAATAGTCTTTTGAACAGATTATAAATTGCTTTATTAAGAATATTTTAAACCTAATTTTTATAGAAATATACTACTGATATATATTTGCTTTAGTCATACAAGATAATGCCAGTAAATTATGTTATCTATATATATATGTATATATTAAAATAGTGGACACTGAGGTCAATGCCAAATGATAACAGTCTGTTTCATGTCATATGTGTTTCATACTAGTTCAACTATTTAAATATTTTTTTTCAGTGAAGCATTATGGGTAGTAAGATCAGGTATTTCCTCTTTATTGTATTATCATAATAAACTGGAAATACTTGACCTCACTACCCATAATGTTTCATTGACAAGGATATATCAATAGTCAAGCTATTCCTGAAGACTCTGTTCGAGCATGAAACAGACTGGAGCCACTAAGTCCTGTCCTGTCTCTACTTTTATATTTACACACTATCCCTGATATTGATTATATATATATATATATATAGATGATTGCGTTTAAGCATGAAATAGACTGTCACTGTTGAGTGTTAACTTCAATGTCTACTTTTATATATATATATACTAGACTACTTGTGACCTGTTAGGTCAGTGACGGTTCAGGTTATAAAACAGTGAAGTTGATTTCAACATTAAAAAAAAATTTTCTGTTTGAAGAAAACTGAAATAAAAATCCTTACTGTATAAACAACTTCTATTTTATATCTTATTTATATTATTTGAATATTTTTTTTAAATCAGATTAACTTAAAAATATTTTTTAATATGCCAAAAAATAGTTTTTAAATATTTAAAATATTGTTTAAAGAAAGCTGAAATATAAATAATTACTCTACAAACAACTGGACGAAACAGCAAATCAGGATATCTTTGTGTCTGTCTTTAACTTAAAAATATTTTAATTAAAAAAGTTGTCTGTTTGAAGAAAGATAAAATAAAAATACTTACTGTATAAATAACTCATTAATCATTATGCACCAGATGGACACACCACACAAGCAATCACATTTTAATATTATATATATATATATATATATATATATATTCACCAAGTTCATCTCATGCAAGGTAGTAAAACCACAAATAAAAGATATGGAAGAATTAAAAACAGAAACATTAGTAATGAGTGAGAACAAAAAGAGTAATCTAGAGGACAGTAGATAGCAATTGACATTGCATTTGAATTTTAGAAGATTAAAATTGGCTGCTAAGGGAGTTCCACAATTGAGAAGTGTAAATAAAGAAACTGTTAACATAGAATTTACAGATACATCGAACCAACTCAACAATATATTAAATTCAAAATGTCTAGGTACCATGGCGAAAAGCTCAGTCAAACAATTATCATGAAAGTATTTACAGAAAAGACAAAGAGAAGGAACCTTACAGTGGTGTGAAAGTGACTGAAGCTGAGGTGCTAGATCAGGACCAATAATATTGTTGATTCTTCTTTGAATTTTATCAAGCTCTAAATAAAAAGCAACATCACTGGACCATATATGGCAGCAATATTCTAAGCATGGACAAATAGTAGACTTATAGTTATGTAAGACAGTTTTATGATAACATCAGCTCTCAAATTGGTACCTACACTGATGACATAGCCATTTACTCCCACCTCACTAGTAAGGCTGATCAGTTCAACAAGGTCAAAATGGCAGCCAATATCCAAAACAACCTCAAGTCTGTTGTTAACTGGAAGCAAAAGATAGCTTGTTAATTTTAACACCTCTAAAACTAAAGTTCTCTCCATTAATCATCTGAGAGACCCCTCCCTGCTTTCCATCAGCATGGCTGATGCTAACCTCCAGGAAAGTGACTTATTGTGACTTCTTGGACTAATGTTCTCAGCTGACATGATGTGGAAAGACTATATTGAATACATTGCTAGCTCAGCTGCTAAGAAAGTTAGTTCACTGTCTCATGCAAGAAAATTTTTCTCTCCTGAACCTATCCTACATATCTACCATTTATCCATGCTTGGAATATTGTTGTCACATATGGTCCAGTGCCCTGTAGTTTACCTTGAGCTACTTAAATCAAAGAATCAGCAATATTATTGATCCTGATCTGGCAGCTCAGCTTCAGTCATTTTCCCACTGCCATAAGGTTGCCTCCCAGTGTCTTTTCTATAAATAATAATTGTAATGGTAATTGTCAGGATGAGCTCTTTGGTATGGATTCTAGACTTATGGAATTTAAGCACAGCTGTTGTCTGGATTTCATCAATTTACAGTTGAGCTGTCTAGATATAGCCATAAATTCTATGATAAAAGTTTCTTTTCTTGTATTTCATGCTTATGGAATTCCCTTCCGGCACCATGCATTCCAGCTTTGATCTGCAAAAATTAAAATGCAATGTCAATTGCTATCTACTGGCCCTCTTGATTACCCTTTTCTCTTCCCACTCATTATTAATGTTTTTGTTCCTAATTCTTCCACACCCAGTAGTCCCCTTGTGTCTTAGTGGCTTTACTGCCTTGCATGGGGTGAAACCAATTAAAAAAAAAAAAAAATACGAATCAAATTCAAAAATTAATTTTTAATTTTTGATCAATCACATGTACATAAAAAAAAAATTCTGGAACTTAAAAAAATATTAAAAAATTCCCCAATATTTGTGTACATAAAAGAGCAAAGACAAGTATTTGGATTAAAGAAGGAATACAAAAACAGCAAACAAGAACTTAAAAATAATAGGCAAGTCAGTTGGTGATTGTGTCTAGATGTAAATAGTGTATGTGTGCATACATGTGAGTGTTGTCATGCACATGTGTGTATATGTAAACAATGCATATAATCTTAGTAAATTAGAGAAATGCTTAATTGATAAAAGAGCTTTTCCTATAAAAAAATGAGAAAAAAAAATTATGGTACACATAATACCTACACAAAGATCAGTCAGTGAAAATGGATACATAATTATAGTTAAACTCAAAAGATGGTAAAAATTACTTTTTCCTTAAAATATGAAAACCTACCAGGTTTGTTGAGAAAGTCTGATATTCGGAGTGTGAAAAAACTGGGAGGTACTCCAGTTTTCGGGTGAGGTTGACCAGCTCGTGTTTCGATCCAGTACTCATTGAAGTCTGCATATTCTGGTAACAGTTTGTAATCTTCCACTAGTCAATACAAATAAAGACAGACAATAAACAAAACTACTTTTTATAAACATGGTTTAAAAAATTTATGAAGAACAATGTTAAAATTTTCACTGATTACACAGTAAATATAGGAAGCAAGAATATATTCCAGAGATGAAACATTGTAAACTTCTCTTTACTTTATTGTTATTTCCATGAAAAATATTCAGATTAGCTACATTCTTTAGTTCTACCAATTCTAACCTTTACAGCTAAGAACCACCATGCCATGCACATTGTAGCAAACCACCCTCATTCTCTTTGTATTCCACTTGAACAACTTCTCCCCACAAACCACTAACTTGTAAAATCAACTCCTAAGAGGATATTTCTCTGACCACTACAATTCTAACTTGTCCAAAGTCTAGGGTTATTAATTAGCTTTCTCACATATCCTCATAAACTGTGTTTCTTACTGGTTTACAGCCACATCATGTAATATAATATACTCTTAAATGTAATATAACAAGCCACTCTTAAATCAGCAGATAATGAAGAAAAAATATACATAGGAGTGACTGAAAGACCCTAGAAACAAAGAAACTACACACGCAGAACATGATTTATGAATAGCAAATATGCGAACAACACTATGCTTTTAAAATATGTACAAGTAATTAAAAACAAAAACCAACCAAATCACACCATGGAAAATAAGGAAAACAAATGTAAAAACTGTAAACGATCTGGAGGAGAAAATAGCTATAACTACCTTCCCAGACCAACACAAATGACTAAATAAATGATCAAAACTCATCCCAAAATGCAGATATGAAAACAAATTTTCACTACTTTACATAAAAATCAAAAACTAAAAACGAATATGAAAAAATGTAAAATAAAATAAATAAAATAAACAAAAAATCTAAATCAATAAATGAACAAATTAAATAAATAATAAACTAAAAATGCACACATAAACGTGTAATAATAATCAACAAAAAATAATAATGTAATCAAAAATAAATAAGGAGTAAAAAAAATTAACAAACACCATAAAATCGGTACAAAATAACTGTATTCAGATCGACAATAATTTCTACTCAATAGCCTTTAGAATAATTTGAAATATAACCATTACCATCCACCAAATAACCATTAGTATAATACAACAGATTTCCTACCCATAATGCACTATTTACCCACATATTTAAATAGTCAAACTAAAATACAATACACATGGTCTGAATACTGCATTTAAGCATGAAACAGACTGTCACCACTGGGTGTTAACTTCAATGTCCATTTTATATATATATATATATATATATATATATATATATATATATATATATATTCCAAATAGATCCACCTGTATGCTAATATATGCTAATCACAGTACACTGATCTTTTATATTCTATGTCCTGAAAAGATATAGATAATCAAGGCTCTCCACAACTTCTTGTCCCTTGTGATTGTAAACAACATTTGACAGTTTACAATCCATCTTTATCCCAGCTCTACCATCTATTCATATAAAATCATTTGGTTAGATACTCATTACTACCCCTCCTGCCTTCAGTATGACTTGTAAGTGTTAAATTTGCCAAGCCCATTTTTCTTGTGTCCTAGAAATTTCAGGTACAAGATTCCTAGTTCCAACATTTTCAAGACACAAGTGATATCATTCTGCACCTTCTTAATGAGGATAAGCATGCTCACACCAAACTAATGCAGCTCTTGTTCAATTCATGTAAGCAGCCTTTAGAGAGATTCTTTAGCAGTGACATGAGCTCATCACAAAGAGATTATTATGCTGTTCTTTTCAAATATGTTTAACAAAACACAACTTTGTAATATTGTCTCTGAATATAAATTCAAAGTGTTATATGACTATAATCTTTTGTGGTTGACAGTGCTATCTCTCTCAAACATGATGTTATATCTACCTCTCTCACTCACACACATGGTGCTATCTCTCTCTTTCACACACACACACACACACAGTAGTATCTCTCTCTCTCTCATACACAGTGCTATCTCTCTCTCACACACACATATACACTGTTATCTCTTTCACTCACTCACTCACTCACACAGTTCTATGTCATGCATAGTGCTCTCTCTCTCACATATACAAAGACAGGATACTATCTCATGCACACAGAGTGATATCTGTTTCACCAGCAATGATATCTAACACTGTGTGTGTGTGTGTAATATATATATATATATATACACACACACACACTAGTATATGATTGGTGTATACGGAATAAATTCCAATAACCAACAATTACTATTCTTAAAAGAGTGCTCAATACAGAGTAGAACAGATATAATTATTTATTTAAAAATTATAACATAAATATGTTATAAAATTACAACAAATTATAACATAATTATGTTATAAAATCACAACAAAAATTGACTATATATATATATATATATATATATATATATATATATATATATATATATATAGTCAACCACAGACAGTCTGTTTCGCTGTATCATAGCTCATCAGTGGGGCTAGATGTTCAGTTGCCTCTAGCTAGGATTGAAACCCGACTGAATTATGAGAATGCTTTAATCAATAATATTAACAATGAAGTGTGTACATACCAGGAAGTGTATAACCAGAAGGTGGTCCTTTAACCATGACATCATAGTAAGACATTTCAAACTTTTGTACTTCCGGCTGCACAGTTACTACAGTATGTGGCTGAGAGAAATAGAGATAAAGGTAAGGCACAATGTGGGTGATTTGGTTGAGATCTGATGAAGAAAATTTATCCGACCCAGTATCACTTGCTGACAGATGTTCTGTGCTGCAATCAGAACCCAAGGTAATATGTCCAGACTCTTTGTAAACTGTACTCAACAGATTAAAAGGCACAGTGCCAGGACCAAGTAAATGTTCACTGCTCACTGGACTCTTGGGGGTTGGAGGTGGAGGAGGGACCGGAGCTGCAACTGCAGGGGTCGCACTCAGAGGCACATTAAAGGTGTGGGTATAAAACATGCAAGATATACGCCCTGCAGTTAGGAGGATTTCCAGCGGAACACATACAGCAGGTGAAGAAACAGCATCCTTGGAGCTGGAGCTGGAGGTTGAAGGGCCTGTATGTTGACATGAAAGCTTTGGTCCACGGCTACCCATGACCTTGTAGTTGATGGTACCTGATATTTCACTCCCAAGACCACTGTCAGCAACCTGGGGCGTTTCAAGGTGTATTCCACCTGTTTTGTCCACGGTTTCTGTTGCTTGGGAACTGTCCCCATGAATGTCCGTCACAAAAAAGCACGCAATATTCTTTTGATAGACTTGCTGTAGAAGCAACACCTGATTGATACTGACAAAGAAATCCATGTCGCTGGTCACATTCACTTCTAATGCAGCACCACAAACCAACAAGTCAACCTAAAAAATAAAATAAATTTAGATAAAAATCATCGTCAAACAATATAATAATTACCAATATGTATTTATTTATATATTTCCTGTCCTATTTGCAGTGGGAATGGAAGTAAATCAACTTAAGTAAGTAAATTTATGAGCAATTACTTCTCCTAGTTGTTTTAATAATCTATAAAAATAAAATAGTTATCAGCATTTACACAAATTAGTTCCCAAGCAAAATGAACCCTTTACTTAATCAGTTCTTTTACTGGCATGTTTCTTAGATTGCAATCTTATTAGTTCAAGCCTTTCATGTGAGGCACTCGGATACCTTTGTCTATGAAGTCTTGTTTCAACTTGGTGTTGAAATAGGCTTTGTCTTGCTACTAAAGCCTTCTAACAATTGCCATCATTTTCAATTAGTAATTAAAATGGTGAATGGTGATTTTGTTATAATTCCTTATTTATCAACAGAACTATTTTAGCCAAAAAGGAAAACTCATTACTGGATATCAATGTTACTAGCCTTTATTTTTAAAGAATCAATGCTTTTTTTATCAGACATTTTTTCCTATTATTCCACAAAATAACATTTGTAGTAGTCGGATATAGTGTTGCATAAAAAATCTGTTGATTCTTATGTTTCAGATATGAAAAAAATGAGATATAGGCTTTCAAGAAGATTTGATGGTTTCTCCTACAAAGAGGGATGCATTTTCTTTAAGTCTCTAATGTGCAAACTATTTGGCATAATTCACACAGTTTAAAAAATAGGGCATGTACTCAAACATGGGTATGTACAAAATAACATTTGAAGTAATTGAAAACCTTTATTTATATATAGACATTTTAGGAAGCTGTCACAGTACAACTTAACTAAACACACCAGTGCCATTACATATCAACCGCTGGCAATAGACAAGTCTATTTTATTATGCAACAACTGCTCTTTCAGGAAAGGAATCCATCTCTCAAGGGAGTACAAATTGGGAATACTAAAATCAAACAAGTACAGAAATTTAAATATCTGGTAAGTGTTCTAACAGATGACGGAAAGTGCAATACTGAGACATATTGGGATGACAAAAGCACATTTCAAAAGCTAAGCAAAGTATTAAGAAACAGAAAAATTTTGTTAAAAACAAAGAATAGAGTGCTTTTCTATATAATGATGCTGAGGATACCATACGCCGAACATGTGAGTAACAAGGTTTTGGAAAGAATAGAAACAAAAAGGAAACTTATATTTAACATCAAGAAGAAGAAGGTGAAGTTTCTGGGGCTTGGAAAACCTTATACTCATATGACAGATTGAAGGGAAAAAAGTAGAGAGGCAATGTGTAACATATTTGATGAGCTTGAGCAGATGGAGGTCGGAACAGGGTTTAGGAGAAATAACAAAAAACAAAGCTTGTTGAGAGCTACAAGAGACAGGAAGATGTGGAAGCCTATGATCGCCAATGCCCTGAAGGGACACGGCATATAAAAGAAGAATTTATTTTGGGTTCAACCTTAGTTATGACAGGTTTCCCTCTTGCTTCCTCATGGTTCAAAAACAAATATCAATGGGAATACTGCTAGAATAAATAGCCCAAATCCAAGGGAAACATGTGGTGCTTCCACATAAAAAATTATGGTTTCTTATGGGGACAGACGCTTGGTTGGCATATGTCACCTTTTGTGGCATGAGTTTGAATCTAATCCTGGGTCACCACTGACAGAATTCTGTATTTTGAAATGGTAATTATTTTAGTAAAAGAGAGACATGCAGCAAGATATCTGTGTTACAAACTTTTTCTTACCTATGTACATTTCAGGAAGCAGCAAAAGGTAAAACTTAACAAAACATACTTTCCTCAACACCAGAAATAGATAAGTGCATTTCACTATACAATGATGATGGCATTTAAAATTTAGTAGCACTGAGCTTTTAAAAGTAACTCCATTAAGCCTGCCTACAAGTATGTTTTAGCAATCAGAGAAAAATACAAAATATGCATGTGAGAGTA
Source organism: Acanthosepion pharaonis (assembly GCA_903632075.3). NCBI lineage: Eukaryota > Metazoa > Mollusca > Cephalopoda > Sepiida > Sepiidae > Acanthosepion > Acanthosepion pharaonis. The sequence continues at coordinate 1,035,885 of CAHIKZ030000129.1, read as the reverse complement.
CAGATCTGTGTTAAGACCCATGGGAAATATTGTTACCATTCCATATTTTGCAATAGTAGTATTTTAGTTAAAGAGAAAGACAGCTGCAAGTCTACATTAGAAGTCTTTAACTTACATAAGTTGGATGAATGGTGATGTAATGAATAGTGGCTCAGAATGTGAAAGCAGAGAGCAGGGTTCTAATTTCAGTCAAGCTCATTGCATTCACTTACACAAAAATAACTTGGAAAAAGTATGAATCTATTTCTTCTCCCCACCAGCTATGGGTAAATAGCAGGACAGACTGAGCTCTATATTCTTGGTTGCTGACCAGTCTAAGAGAAGGAAAACTCTGAAAACCATTTAAACTATTCCAGAGAGAGTTGGGTTCCATCAGGCTATCTTGACCAAGACACAGCACTGCTGCTGCAGTACATGTGGTGCCCCTACGACCTCAATAGGTTACAGGACACGTGATCATGACTTACAGATGTACATTTCATGAATAACTGAAAAAAATCCACAGCTTAAAAATACTGGCAAGAGACAAGTTCATTTCACTATACAACAGGTTAGTGACTCTGGTGAGAGTGTTGATCTCAGAGATTAAACGTTGGTTGGAGTAGAAGAAACAACTTGGATGTTTGTTTAGATAAATGACCAAAGATTTATTTTTACATACAAGTTATAAAATGTCTCTACTAAGTGATATATTGTAGTGCGTTGAATGTGTGGTATACTAGGTGTGAAGTGAGAGTGTGAAAAGTGCTGACTGCTTAGTAGTTATCTTTCTGTGCTTGCTGCGTAGATAAGGTCCATTCATTTACTGTGTTTACAGGAGGTCATTTACAAAGTCTAATGGTGAGACAGGTAGTCAGTCATGTGTGCATGCAATCTCTCTCCACTTTCTGGTGGTGTACTACTGTCCGGGTTCTTATAGCCTATATAAGGGAAATGTGCAGACATAGTTGGAAGCATCAGTGCAAAATAGATTCACCTAAATAATGGCTAGCAGTCCAATATATTTGTGCTTCTTTTAAAATTTGTTTTGAGCAGAGTGTGGCATGCATGCAACTTAGCTAGATGAAAATTGGTATGTAGTTAGAAATATATGTTTTCTAATAAGTGTGTAAATTTGGCTTTAATTTATCTCTATGTGCAAATTGTCTTTTTTTCCACTACAAAAACATAAACACAAGTTCTCACCCCATCACACTTCAGCTAGACAAAAACATCTAGTTCATTATCATTAGTCCCATGATTGGATAAAGTCATAGGATTACTGTACAGCTGAGCACCTGACAAATTCCCTGTACGTACTAAGGTTGAAATCCAGAAAGCTATTCATTCATGCATAATATGTCTTTGTCAAGTAGAACTGACAGAGACCATCCGTCCCTAGGTCAAACCACACTTGATGTCCTCAAACACGAAGACTCACCTTGAGCATGGACAGGAGCCATTAATTTCCTCAGGAGCACCTTCCAACCTGGCCATTGAATTCAGTCTAAAAAGCCTTCTGTTCAGCAATGTTATGTCATTACTGCACTGTCTATATGCATCATAGCTACAGTTTACCCTATTGTGCTAGATCAACAGTTCTCAACGGGTTTTTGGGGGGTTTTTTTTACCCATGGTAATCTTTTAATCTTAATTTTTTTTTTGGTGGACCACAATAATCATTCATTGAGAAAAAAAAAAAAAAAAAAAAAAAGAAAAGCTTATTTAATTTTTTACTAATAGATAAGTTTAGGAATTGTATTATAGAAATAGTAAATGTATATGCTTTATTTTGAAGTAAAACTGATTTAATGAAAATAAACTTGTATTTAACAACTAAAGTCTATGGAACTTTTATGTACACTAGTAAAATAACTAAAATAATGGTTTAAAATAAACCATTCTAAAATATTTTTAGAATCAAAACATCCAGTAGAGTAAAAGGGACAATAACATACATGGCTTAATCTCATTTTCAGCTAATTTCAGAGTTGTTTTTCTATTTTTAGTATTTTAATATGGTGTAGATTACTGTAGAAATTCCAATTCTCAGTTGTAATGACTATTCTGAAGTGAAATTGCCCTATGGACCACTAAAATATTACCATGGACCCCCAATTTGCTATTTTTTTGTGTGAACTCACAGTAAGGTTACATGGATTGCCATAGTCCATATGGACCCTGGTTGAGAATCATGATGCTAGATGGATGCTGAATCTACAAGAGGGGTTCATCCACCATTTCACATGTCTTGTTTTTAATCCTTTTAGATATTTTGCTACCCTCCTCCCCAGAAATGCCTGGTAAGAGAACTAATTTAGTCATCAATGACCAACCTATGCAGCAGGTAGTACTACGTTTGGTTTGGTTTGGTTTATTTGGTTTTATGGCATATCAATCTCAATGGCTTATTTAATGCCAACAACATTTTTAGGATAGATTCATATGAATAGAATATGTATTCTTTGGTTTAGATAGGCTTGGTTTATTTTGTTTTGCAGCATATCAACCTCAATGGGTTATTTAATGCCGACAACATTTTTTATTTCTGGTAATATTTTGTCTTGTCAAAAATCTGTTTCTGGTAATATTTTTCCTTCAAAATTGTATTGCTGGTAATTTTTTCAAAAAAGTATTGCTGGTAATAGTTAACTATTTGCCCATAGCTGGGACCCTAACAAGTGCTACCACCCTGGCTCAGGGTGGACCTGGGAACACCAGCAACTAAGAGGTGGTTCCACGCTCCTCAAAACCTCCTGATTAGAGGCCTTGCTGCTGGACGTAGTTTATCGTCTTACCCAGGACGAGGATGTAGTTTAACATCTTACCCAGAATGCAGGTAGTACTAGGTTAAATTATATTAGTAGCACTAGCAGAGTTACCTGACAAAATTCACTTTGCTTAATTAATGATTGTCAGCACCAACTTACCTGGCTTTTTTGCTCCAATTCTTCTGGTCTGTTATAAACCACAGGAGGAGCTACCACAACTTTTAGATTAAAATTGTAGGCAATAGGAATCAGTTTGATATCTTCTTGGTCTTGTCTGATAGAGGAAGAAAATAAAAATTAACAACAAGTGAAAAAAAGGTGAAAAAAAAAAAAAAACAACTTTTTTTTTCCAAAATGAAACAACAAAAATTGCTTGAGGTTATACAGGGTGCAATGGGTAAATAATCACCATTTTATATTTTTAATTTTGCACATGCACATTGTTTGTTTTTGATTTTGATTTTGTCAACTGCATAGTATAGTAGGGTCAGTTGGGCACCGTCTGTGAGAAAAAGAGCACTATGACGCAATTCACTCAACCAGAAATTTGGAAACAGCATGCTGTACTGCTTGCCATTCATGACAGAAGCACCACTATGAACATTTCAGAGTGTGTGGGTGTCAATCTGACAATAGTGCAGAGGACTTGGAAAGAGTTGGAGGAGTCTAATGGTGACTACTAAGGTGTTTGGAGTGATCATTAGTGATGGCTACATTACGCCTCCATTCATTTAGTCTCAGGCTCAATACAGAGGCCTACACCAACTGCCTTGAGGAGGTAGTGCTGCCCTGAGTCAAGAGGGTGGCTGTTGGAAGACCCTATATCTGGTAATATGACTCTGCACCATGCCACACAAGCAGGAGAACCCAGTCATAGCTGTCAGACAATTTCTATGACCACATCACCCCTTATATCTGGCCACCTAACTCCCCAGACAGCAACCCCCTTGATTATTATGTGTGACACACAGTTGAGCAAGAGACCAACAAAACTCCTTGTGACACCAAAGATGAACTGATGGCAAGGATTATGGCAGCATTTACCAACTTAAACAAGGAGATTGTCCAGAAGAGTTGCTGGAGATTTTGAAATCATCTGGAGGTTTTGGTCGAAGCCAATGGCAATTTTATTGAATAAATTTACTCTCTAGTATTTCAAGATATTTTTTGTGTAATTTTGGTAAATAGATCTGTTAAAATCAGACATCAATGTTATTTTGATTTTTGCATAATTTAGACAACAATTTATCCATTGCACCCTGTACTTTATTATAAGTAATACCAGTTGAAGAAAATAAAAACATCAAGACTAATTTACTTACTGAGCAGGGCACTGCAGTGTATTCCATTCAAGAGCTGGAATCTGTACAGAAGGGAGAACCAAGTCTGAGAGGCCACCCATCTTGGAACGTTTTTTCACAAAGTTATGCCAACATCCTGCAAAAATAGAAATTGAAATAAACTAATAGTGTTTAACTTTATAACTTAACTGTTTATTTATGCAACCTGTTATATCACAAGTCGGATTTATTAAACAAATCAAAACATTTATTCACACTTTCATTTGAATGGTAACCAGTCTAAGAGAATGCCAAAGTGTAGCAAAACCATTCTATAATGACTCTCAGTTAATCAGCATGATTCACAGATAATAAAGAAAACGGATCATAAATCAATGATCATCATATCATTTTACAGTTGAAATGGTGAGATGTAACTAAGTTCTATGCTAACAGTTTCTTCTCTCACATTTCTTGTTTGAGGAAATTTCTTCCAGTTTTTTGCTTTTCAAAAATTTGATCTTCAAAAATTTAAATGCAGTGTCAATCATTATCTTCTGTTCTTTTATTATTCTCTCTTTTTAATGATTTCTTTTTCTCATATTTTTTCACTCAGTAAACCTTGCATCTTGCCTTGCTTGAGGTGAAAAAAATGAAATCTATGAAAAAGTATGGCATTTAAAGAAAATATAACTGAAATCATACAACACCCTCCCCAGTCATCCAAAACTTCCAAAACCATGGTAGATTGCTGAAGTGACTGCTTCAATCCCAAGCTAACCTTATCCCATGTTGTGATCTAAGTTTGATCATAAGGCAGCCAAGATCAAATCATCGCAGGTATCTTCATGTTGGGCTAGTCCAAGCAGGGCAATGGCATACAGGAAAAAAAATAACACTCAAATAAATTGAACAAAAGTAAATACTGTTTTTGTATCAGTCCTCCATGCAATAATTGGTTTACATCAGAGTTCACTTGCAATTAATTATCAGTCCAACCCACGTCTGAATCAGAAGTGATATTATTGTTGACCTGGCAAAATCTGGTTTGCTGTTGTTGGTAAAGTTTGGCACAAGGCTGAAGTGGGAGACTTTTGTTGGAAGATAATCACATGGGCCTCTCTCCTGTCTCTGGTTTCATCTCTATCTCTTCTGCATCTCTTCTCTCTTCTACTTAATTCACTTCACTCATTCATATTTATGAATATTTGCCCAAACTGGCATAGGGGTATGACAAGTGAATCCCCTGCCCCAGCTTACATCATAACTTTGGGAAATTCCCTCTCTCCATCCTCTCTTTTATTATCCCCTCTCACTGACCTCTTCAGTAAGCATGGATGGTTCCTCCAACCTCCTTAATGTCTTATCTGCACCTGGTACCTCGACCATTTTCCATCCAGGTAAACTCAATTCCAAATTCAGTTGTTTACAAAAATCTACTGTTTTGCTTTCCAACCTGCATTTGCAGCTGTGTGTCAATCAACACTGCCCACTAAGTCTGGGTAACTTCTCCATTGTTCAAATTGCTCAACATACAATTCAAATTGTTTATGTGTGAATTAAATCCTCAATTCTTCCCATGGGGTTTTGGTATTAACCCTTCTTGTTTCAATGTCTCCCAACACAATATTTTCTATTGATAAGAAAACTTTCTTGGGTTTTATCACATAACAGATCATATCTCAAAATAAATTTAATCATTTCATTACCATATTTGATTGCAGAAAAATAGTAAAAATATCCAGAAAGAAACAACTATGACCCACCAGTAATCCCTATTTTTATTATCATATTTACTCTGCCAATTGTACATAATGATTTTATTATCATAGCTGTTAGCAGTAAATTGTTCATAAAACTGAAGAGACATTGGAATAAGATTTTACACTGGCAGAAACTCTGAAGGGCACAGCTGCTAGAAAAAAAAAAAAAAAAAACTTACCTGATGATAAAGATAGACCTTTGATATCAAACTGATATTGTCTGTCTTCAATGGCAGACCCAGGTTGATGGGTGATACCAGCCTGCAGGGCATGAGCAAACAGGTGTTTGCGCACAGCATAACGAGGCAGAGGATTATCCGCTTGAGGTGTAAGAGTCAAAGAAAAAAACTGCAACAAGAACATATCATGGTCAAGGGTTGTAGACACACTGCTGGTCCGCAATTGTCCACCACTTGAAATATCTCCCGTGGGCATAAATACACGCATACATGACAGATTTACAAACATCAATGGTAATGTGCTGGTGGTCAGTCTGTAAGTGGACACAGGTGATGGCTGGAAAGTGTCAGACTTGGCTGGATTGTCGTTGCTAAGATTGTTTACTGCAGCAAAGAGCACTGCCAAGTCAGTCATGTTAAAGACAGACTTGATAGCAGGGAGATAGACAACCAAGTCACAGGGTTCCATACTGAGACACACTTCAGAAATGTATTTGTGGAAGTAGAGGTTTTCACCAACATTTGATGCATCCATGTCATGCAAGCCAATTAGTTCGACATTCAGCTTGCGTAGTTTACGCTTCACATTTTTACAAAGAGCACGGGTGAAGGTAATCGACAAAAATCCATGCCTCTTCTCACGGGGAATGTCAGCAGTAGTTGAAAAAAAATGCATGCCCGTTGTATGCAAAGTGCTGTCTGAGGACGACCAAAGGCGAGGGGTTACAATCTGAGTGTTATGTGCCAAATCTGGTGAGCATGACAGTAAGATTCCCTTGTAAGGTCCCAACATCCACTGATCATTTTGAAAGCTGTAAATTAACAGAGAAATAACTGGTTATAAATTATCATCCATTTGAATTTAAATATTACAAGAAACCAAAAGAAAACAATCATTTTTTTCTTTTTTTTTATCAAGAGAGTAACTGATATGTCCCAGAAAGGGATATATTTGAACGAAGTAGCTAAGTGGTTTTGGCTACTATAACCAAGTAGAATATGGTAGTAGTAATTGACTGGTATGCACCGTAGTCGCAGGTAAGAAGTAGATCAATGGCATAGACTTAGCTCTCAGACTAAGGCTTTTTTAACTCTGTCGTACCTACACGTCCGTCGGTATTTATGACGGACACCAGCCAATCATATTCCAGTGAGGGGGAACACAGGTGTATGCATATTCCATTATATCAGTAATCAATACTAGTAATATCATTTTCTATATAACTCTTATGGGATTATTGTCACCTTGTCTGCTAAGAGACTTTTCCTAAGACTCACTAGGTGGTGCTGTATGAAGCAGTATAAAAAGGACAGACACAAATTCTCTATTCTTTCTCTTGCCGATCACAGGATGCTGTAGTGACAAGACATACTATGTTTCCCCTTAGTGGATCTTCTTTGTGCAATCTATTGTATACAACACATACCTGGAGACTATCTACTTTTTGATATTCACCTCATGAAACATCCCAGTTCAACAAACAAGACAAAGTTGTTGTAAACTGGACTCCTGTAACAATGTCATTATAATTCTAATTCCACAAAACAAAGCAATAACCAAATTCGACAAACTTCTCTCTCACATGTTAATAAATTTCCTCCCTCTTTTCATGCACTTATATCAAAACTTATTTGAACTAAGACATCTGTTACACTTTGTTCTGTATATAAATATATACCCAATCCATGTATGTGTTGAATTTGTTTATTTTGAGATTGTTAAAATTTTCAATAGAATATTGTTACAATTACTAACTCTGAACTGTAGCACCCTTTTATTGCAATAAGAGACTTGAACCCAAATTTTTTTTGCTATATTAGACTTTTAGCCAGAAGTGTTATAAATTGTTCTCCTCATTTTAGATGGGAGAAGGTAACCAGTCCTGGGGATTCCAATTCTGTGGCAGCACATTCCTCATTGCACTAAGAAAGGTGTGGTCGGTATAATATTGACGCCAACATGACTGGTTGCAGAGACTGAGCATTTTTTATCTTTCACCCACATGCATATGGATTCCCCCATGTAAAACCAAACTTGCATCACATCCTGCCTTAATGGAGAGGCTAGGTAAATATATATTACACTATAGTTGATATTATTTAGAGAGTTATTTGGAGCAATAAGTGATCTTTAATTTAGTCTAAATTATTTTTATATCTATTTTGTAAACTTAGGGTTGTTTACTTTCCCATCTTTATATTTCCAGTTGAGATTCAATTACCCGTTAAATATTTGCAAATTTTCCAATTGCTTAACTGGTGGTTTAGACTGAAAATTTTACAGTTATGCCATCTTAGAATGTCATATTCTAGCTTTAGAAATTTCTAAGTAAGATTTAAAAATGCATCAAATCTAAAGAAAGAAAAAGAAATCTTCATTGGACAAAACAAATGTAAAACTCACAGTACCATGAGAAAATGAAAGATGCTATGTACATAAACTTAAAAGAAAATTTTTTAGGTCAGGGTCATGTAGAATGGTTTGCTTAACAAAATAAATTGTAAATAAACTGTGTATAAAATATGGAATTGCATGTGGGGTCTGCTTGGAAAGTAACCAGTGATTTTGAATATATTGAGAACCAGTTGTGCAGCTTTGTTGTAACTTGATAATCAATCAAAGAAGACCTTACTGCACATGAATAAACAGAAACTCTCTAGTGGAGTTACTCGGTCTGTAGTGAATCACATGTGAGTGAGTTTGTGTACCATGTCACTGTTGCATTCACAGTGACCAAACAAGTAGATGCTTCATATTTTTGGTAAAATATAAATCATCCCAATCAACAGTCCAGATTAAGAATCCTATGACTTCTGGCTTTTCTCAAATTTAAAAATCACTGTCAAAATGACATGAATAGGATTAACGAAAATATGATGGTGAGCTTAAAAGAGACTGTTCTGAGAAATGGAGGGGACACTGATAAAATGAGACAGTAATTTTATACATGTTCCTTAATTGATCTAGTTCAAAACAAGTTGCTTTTTTTTCCATTTATTATCAATTAACTTCATTCTAATATCTGGTGAAAATAAGGTTATGTGTCATTAAATGCAGACTATATAATTCTTGAAATGATGACTTATCTACATATTACAGAATGTTTAACAAAAGTGCAATATTTAATAACACTGGTCTTTTGTTTATAGGAATTTACCATTTTGTTTTTTTTTTAAATGAGCAGAATTATAAGAACAAGAGACAAAATCTTTTTAATAAAATATTTTCTATTGTTATTGTAAACTGAACAAAAACAAACCTTCTGTGATGGTGTGTTATGCACAAAGTTCCAATATTAGCTTTGGCTTTGATATAAATCTCTTGAACATCTACAGAAGTGGCAAGTTCCTCAAACACACAGCAAATCTGGCTCTCTGAAATAGATATAAGAAAAAAAAACTTTTCACAAGGAGAATATTATATACAGTTTCTTAACTTCCAGCAATGCTCTCTATTTATTTCTTGACACTTATTCTAGAGCAGATAGTGTTAGCTTTTCTTCTAGATAAAGACTGATACATTTGATTGTTTTCCAGAAAAGAATAGAAAGAAGGAAACAGCTGACAAAAAGAACATAAAAAGTCATAACCAAAGATAAAAGTAGAAACTTTCTTTGCTTTACAAAGAAAGGAATAGACAGTAATATATTAAAAAAATAGACTCATTTGGTTTACACCTGTTATGAGTTTTGGCATAACGAGTTGGCCTAATCAGCATATTTTCAGTTTTATAACATTGGTGAAGATAACCTGAAAAAAAGAGCCTCTCCTTCTTTTTATGCAGATTGTAGACCTGAAGAAGATCATAGAAGGAATCATTACAGTAACAAGAAATGAAATGAACCGAGATCAACAGTGCAGACTATTGAATTGATAATGACTCATCTCAAAATTACAGAAGAAAACCTCACATAAATTGGTGAGCAGCAGCTACTGAGAATTTTATATTCATTTATTCAATACCTTTTATTACCTGAAGAGATGTTTCAATCATGCAAAGATTTCAACCTTATTATAATTTTAAAAAAAAATTTAGCTATTGGGAAGGCGCAAAGATAAAATACTCGTGGTGGTAATCATAACTGGTGGACAGTGAGGGATTGTGGGTAAGGGTGGTGGTTATAAAATAAGACAGAGAAGGGTCTCCTTTTCAATGTTTGTTAGTATTCATATGGATGGACATGTAGTCAAGCTAAAGGAAGAAAGTGAAGAAGGCAGTGTGCAAAAGGATAGAGGTCATCATTGTAGACAGATGATAAGACAGAAATTCGTTACATTACCATCGAGACCAAAATTAAAAGAAACCCAGGTGACTCTAAACTTTACACTTTTCCCCACAAACTACAATAAAAAAAAAAGCTAATATGATTAACCAATATCACAATTAAGAGTCCTATAACTCATTAGGGTCATCAGGGCAACATATGTACTGTAGCCATAGCACGAGTAGTGTGTCTTGGGCAAGGTACCCAAACCTTCTCCAGGCCAGTTTGAATTCAAAGTTTTCCTTCTCCTAGGCTGGTTGCTAACAAAGGCTATAGGGCCCCAATCTGTCCTGACTATATCTAGAAACAGAAAAGATAGATTTTTACCTTTCCCAATGTTGAGTGTAAGTGAATATAATGAACCTGACTAGAATTCAAACTCAGCTCTTGGATTTCTTGTTCTGAGCCACTATCCATTACATCATTGCTCATCCACCTATAGGACAGCCTTTCTTTAAAATTTTGGTCGTAACATCTAAACTTATACATAAGTATTGTATGTGATGTAAGGCTATTTCACCCAGATTTACTCAAAGATCAATTCTTAATAAAAATGGGATAAGTACAATATCTTTTAAAGCCTGAAAAAGCATTAAAAGCTTTAATGTATCAAAATTGTTTGGGTTTCCAGAATAAGATATTTATAAATGAGAATTTCAGTCAGCACACTCATACAACTTTTACAGTCAAACATTGTTCTTTAAGCAATGTCTGCCAAATCTGTGGCTGAACCAATTCTGATAAAAATTGTCAGCTGTGTCTTAAAATTTTTTACTCTAATTTTGATGCATTTAATTGCATTGCAAAATAACTTTAAAATAAAATGTGATTTTTTTTTTTTGTTTATTTACACAGTTCTCTTCATTTGACTGTATTTACACTTTCCAAATAATTTATTTAAATCGAAAATTTGATTTTAATAGTTTTAGGAAGATACTAGAATACTAAAGATACAATTAAAAATTTATTGTCTATATATTTTATTAATAAGACTAGGATAAATGCATTATCGTTCAAAGTAGAATAAATGTAATCAAAACCCTACAGCAAGAACTGACTAGATTCAGCCATGATATTATATATGGTTTGCAGGCTGGGTGAAATATTAAAATTATTATTTCCAAATTGTAACATTATTTTTCATTAATATTATCACGTATGGAATTTAAAAAAATATATATTTAGTTCATTTATTAATGAGGACCTCCCATCATATCAGATCTACAATTAGAAGTGATCGCTTTGCACTTTGCTGCTGAAAGATAAAATACAAAGCAGGAAAATTAACTGACTTTTACAAATGTTACACAGATGAAGGATATCATGTTTTAAAATTTTTTTTTTAACCAATAATTTCAGCATTTGCCGCAACATTCATGTAAGAAAACATCTTCAAAGATGAAGTGTTAAATCTAAATTATGATCAACCTATATGCACATTTGAAACTAGATTTTAACAGAGTTTTATCTCCTTGGAAGAAAAAAATGAATTTCATCACTCACTGATTCTTCAACTTAAACACTATGGCTAAAAAGACTGATTGAAAAATGTTTTTCATGGCTTTTCAAACTTTTGCAAGTTATTTAAAAGTAAAAAGTATTTTTAGATTGTAAGGATTTTTTGGGGAGATAACAGTGATTTACTAATACAAATCTTACTAATTAACCCATAGATGGTGGGAGAAGAGGTGGATTTATATCTTTCCCAAGGGTATTTGCATGTAAGTGAATACAAAAAACCTGATGGAACTGGAACTGGAACTCAGCTGTCAGATTTCCAATTCCAAGCTGTTATCACCACCTAAACATCCAAGCTTACAGCATTTGATCTTCCCAAGTTGTCACCCATCTAGGTACTGACAGGACATGACACTGCTTAACTTTGATTATCATAAGAGAACTAGTGTTTTAATATATGGGCATAAGCTTTACTGCTAAAACAAATGGCATTTATGTTTCTGTTAGACTATATATTTCCCATTATGAATAAATGATTAAAAATATTAAATAACGTTAACTACCTTTTACATACACATGCAAACATTTACATATAAGCAGACACTGAGGTCAACACCAAGAGATAACTGTGTTTTATGCTTGAACGCAATCTTCAGGCCATGTGTGTTGTGTTTTGGCTTGACTATATATGCTGGTTAATAGTGCATTATGAATAGCAAGGTCTATCATACTATAATAACAGTTATTGGGTAGGCGATAACGGTTATGTTTCAAATTATTTGAGGTCTGAGAGGTTACTGAGTAGGAATGATCGTGGGTTCAAATGCAGCTATTTGTAAGTATTTTATAGTGTTGTTTGTTAACTTTTTACTCATTATTAATTAGTTAATTATTTGTTGTTGCTTATTATAATTACTTTTACTTGTGTTTATGTGGACATTTGTAGTTATCACCTTGAAAGAGAAATATGTTTTACCTTCTTCTTTAATTGGATCACATCCATACAGCTTGACTTCACATTTAGGACAGGTCCATTGAAGCCACAAAGACAGTTTAACCCCTTCCAATTCAGGGTCATCTTCCATATCTTGATCTCTAATCGGAGTAGCCTCCCTTGAGAACTCTCCAGAAGTTTCTGTTAATCCAGTAATATCCATATCATTGGAAAAGCTGGTACTGTGTGTCTGGCCCTGGGTGTGGCTCTGGGAGAATACTGACTGGGTCAGTGGCTGCTGGTCTTTCTGGCCATGCTTGACATTCAGAGGTTCAACTGGTGTGATGACTTCAGGAGCAGAAGGTTTGGGAATAGCAAGGCTTGACAATTTGCTTCCTTCTACAATCAGCTGATTTAAAATTAGTACACAGAGCTGGATCTGAAAGAGATAGAAGAAAGATTAAAAAAAATTAAAGAGACTAATTACAGTATTAGTTATGTGTGCCAGAGTGAAATCCCAGATAAAAGGTAATGAAGCAAACACTCATCTACGTTGACCATGAAAAGGAACCTCCTAAGTGAATTACACACACACACACATATATATATATATATATATTATAGATGCACTCATACCTTCACAGATTCACAGATATTTAATTGTTCAAATTTTATTCAAGACTTTTTACAAACTCTTTAATCTTTCAAAGAGCTTCTTTTCTTATTACTTGTTTTGGGCATTTGAAGGTTTGTTGGCTCTTTCTTTCACTTGCTTGCTGTCAGCAGAAACATGACCTCCCTTTTTCCCTTCAGGAATTAGCAGTAAACTCCTTAACTTGACCAAAGCCAACAACAACAACATCAGCAGTATCCCATGCAACAGTCTGAATACAATTCTTAACCAGCAGGGCATTTGTGCAAAATTTAATGTAACTGACTTTTATGATATCAACAAACATTCGTTGACACTTTCGTAATGTCAATGAATACTCATTGTCACTTTAGTAATGCTCGCTGTAGCAGAGACTTTGTAATTGCAGATACAAATATAGTAACACCATTGAACAATACTGGTGTCAGATGCCTTTGAATAACATTCACACCAATAGTACTTGCTCAATGATACTCGCTCGAAAAGTAACTACTGAATAGTAATCAGTATAGAGAAGAGAATTGTGATCCATATAGTAATAAAGGATAGAATACAAAGAGTGATCCGTATAGTAATAGAGGATAGAATACAAAGAGTGATCCGTATAGTAATAGAGGATAGAATACAAAGAGTGATCCGTATAGTAATAGAGGATAGAATACAAAGAGTGATCCGTATAGTAATAGAGGATAGAATACAAAGAGTGATCCATATAGTAATAGAGGATAGAATACAAAGAGTGATCCATATAGTAATAGAGGATAGAATACAAAGAGTGATCCGTATAGTGATGGGGAATGGAAAGAGTGATCCGTATAGTGATGGGGAATGGAAAGAGTGATCCGTATAGTGATGGGGAATGGAAAGAGTGATCCGTATAGTGATGGGGAATGGAAAGAGTGATCCGTATAGTGATGGGGAATGGAAAGAGTGATCCGTATAGTGATGGGGAATGGAAAGAGTGATCCGTATAGTGATGGGGAATGGAAAGAGTGATTCGTATAGTGATGGGGAATGGAAAGAGTGATCCGTATAGTGATGGGGAATGGAAAGAGTGATCCGTATAGTGGTGGAGGATAGAAAAAGTGATCCGTATAGTGATGGAGGATAGAAAAAGTGATCCGTATAGTGATGGAGGACAGAAAGAGCGATCCATATAGTGATGGAGTATAGAATAGAAAGAGGGATCTGTATAGTAAAAGAGGATAGAATAGAACGAGGGATCCGTATAGTAAAAGAGGATAGAATAGAACGAGGGATCCATATAGTAAAAGAGGATAGAATAGAACGAGGGATCCATATAGTAAAAGAGGATAGAATAGAACGAGGGATCCGTATAGTAAAAGAAGATAGAATAGAAAGAGTGATCCATATATTAAAAGAGAATAGAAAGAGTGATCCGTATAGTAATAGAAGATAGAATAGAATGAGTGATCCATCAGACATCACACTAATTCCCATATATATATTTCCTTTACTATCACATGATCTACTTATTAAAAATGGAATCACCTATGTTTGCTCACTGATGATTCATGTTCAAACTCCAATGTCAGCAGCAACACTTTATTCCTATATAACACTGACTAAACTAGAAATTGAACTTGATTCACCAATTCTACTTTTGACACTGATATTCTTTACACTACTACTTGCATATCTTATGATGCACATAAGCAGCAAAGTCAGTCAAAACTATAAATGAAAGATTAGTTTATTAATCAAATCATGTTTTTCTTTTAAGTTATTTCATCCTTTATATATTAAAATTGAGTGATAAACAGTTTGAGGAGAAATTGTGAGCTACACACACACTCACACAATAAACAATGCTTGTGCCTTTGATTTTGGGAATTACAAAATCAGTTTCATTGAATCATTTTTCTCTGGAGGTGTATTGTAGAACCATGCCACAGGACAGAGTGGAAAAATAATAGACCAATCAAATCGTTCAATTTTAGTATTAAAAAAATCTTAAGACTTGAGGCTCTTAAAAGAAATATAAACAAGGGTTTTGCAGCAAAAGATGTGGTAGACACACTAGCTTTCAACAAGATTTTGTTTTAAACAACCAGCAACTTCAGAGCAACTGTCTTCAATTGTCTATCCTAACCCACCTAACAAAACAACAATCAAGTTCAACAATCATCTCTCTTTTCACACACTTATATAAAGATTTATTTGAATTCAGACATCTGAAAGGAACATTCATGTCACACAAAACTTTTCTTTACCAACCAACTTAATATCCTTTTATGTATCTCAATAGTATTTTTTTTTAAATACATGATAAATTATTATTGTTATTCTGTTTATTCATCTACGTACTATATTATTTTGAAAAGGTAAAAATTTTCACTGTAATTTGTTAGGGGTCTCATGGTTAATTCGGTGGTCTATTTAACTATTGAATTCCTCTACAAAATCACCAACAGTCAAACAATTTCTTTTTCAATGCTTAATTTTCACAAAACAAGCATCATTTCGAATTCTAAACTTGCTTATTAGAAAAATGTCATCTGACCTGTTTGAGTGAGCAGGAAAATCGCATGGTGTGCATATCCAGATGGAGACAGAGAGCCAATGAAGAAACGTTGTCTGAAGCAGGTGGATGATATTTGGTGGACACAGCTAGTGTGCAGGACACACTGCCTGGCTTAACTAGAGAGAAAGCCTTCTGTGATGGATGGAGACTGTAGATGGAATAGTTACTCACTGTTATCGTCCATGGAAGTTTATCACCTAAATAAAAAAAATAAAAATAAAATTAAAAAAATAAATAACTTTTTGAATAACAGCCTCAGTGTTTTATTGAGAAAAATGTAGATGCACACCATAACAGATAGAGGAGAGAAAACCTTAGCCAACAGGCATGCTTCTTAACAAGATAGTAATAAGTAGTTTCTAAAGAAGTAATGGATTTTTTATTTATTAATCTGACAGTTTTTATGACTTAAACATTATTTTTAGTGGATACCAATATTTGAGTAGATGCTCTATTTATTTATTGAACAGTATATTTATTTTCATCTACCAGCCTGAATATTTGAGAAATCTTATTAAAGAAAAGATGCACCCTCCAGAAGGATTCAAACCTGCATCTTCCTTAGCAAGAAAAACTGTCCGAGTCGGAAAAGCATGTCAGATCTAACAACTGTTTCTCCTGCTAAGGGGGACATGGGTTCAAATCTTGCTGGGTGGGGAGTTAGCATCTTTAATAAAATTTCTCAAAAATTCATTAGATAAAAATAATTAAATATACTTTTTAATAAATAAATGGAGCATCAACTCAAATATGGGTATCCACTAAAAATAACATTGATGTGATAAAATAGTAATAAGTACAGGAAAATTATCATTGGTTAACTAATATTGTAAAAGAAAATAATTTTAAGGTCACACAAGAATACAAAGTCTTTGGTTATTTGAGATGTCAAAGACTCTGTATTGTAAGTGTGTTCACTTTTTATCATTTCACCCCAAAGCTAGGTGATAATGCCACAAAGACACAAGTGATTACTGAGAGTGGAAAAGTATGAGAAGAATTTAGTGAAGAGAAAGGACAATTAAAAGAACAGGATTCAGTAAGACAGGAAACAGATCTCTTCTGGCTTCTTGCTTTCCACTCAATTTTGATCTTCCAAAATGCAACATCAATCATTATCTTCTGTCTTCTTAATTCCTATCCTTTTTATTGTTCTCTCTCCTTAAAAATATTTTTCTTTTCCTCATATTCTTTCACACTCAGTAACTCCTTGTGTTTTAGTGGCTTTATTGCCTTGTTTATGATGAAATGATCAAAAAAAAAAAAAAAAAAAAAAAAAAAAGATTACAAAGTAGCTGGTGTATAAAACATGATGTTTTATGAGAAGGTGTTGAAAAATTCTTGCTTGATACAACCCCACAAAAAAAAAAAAAAAAAAAAATAAAATCAGTATTTCAATAACCACACATCAAAATGCTAATTCTGTAGAAGGTTAGGACTGAATTTTCAGCCCTTCCTTGTATATGTAATATCATTGAAAAAAAGGTTACATTTTCCTATGTATTGCTACAGTTGACACCACCCTTTGAAGCTCGGTCAAGAAGCTAGTCTTAAAGAAAATTAATGTTGGAGTGAGTATGATTTGCAATGAATAATCCACAGTTGTGTTCTTTTCTATATTTCAGTTGCAAAACTTGTTCTGCAATAATACAAAATCAAAAAACATCAACAAAGCAACCGACTTTTTTGTCAAGTAACTTTATTTTCTTTCTAACAGATCTGGAAGGTATTACGCTGGATATTTCTTGACATTTCTTGGTGCAAGACAATTACTTGAAAATGAAATTGGCCCTCATCAAGTAAAATATGACAGAATATATTGGGTTACATAGTCACAGCATTAAAAAGGAATCCCTCACCTAAGCTATTAGGAAAAGTGAATTCATATATTTACATAGAACATGAATGAACATTAAATTCTGGCTGAAGTGATTCCATTTTCAGTGTTGTTAACACTAAAACAATTTCAATTTGTTTATTGAGGTGAGCAAGAAAATATATTTTATTTATTGTCATCATTCTATTAAAATACTGATGAAGCTGTCTTATAGTGATAATAAAAGCTTTTGTTACAAAACAAATTCAAGTACAGTTTGATTTAACATTGTTATTGTATGTTACAGTGGTTGACAATGTTAGTCAACTATTATGGCAGGCTAGTGACAAAGTTTTATCAAGATATCTAGCAACAGGATAGTATACAGGGAGATAGGGACTCATGCCTGTCTTAGGTTCATTAGTATGAATAGATTATAACAAATCGCGTGGATACTACCCCTGACCCCCCACCCACAACCTTCAAGCCTGATTGGGGGTATTAGGCAGTACTTTGTGACCTTTGCTATCTTATCAACATTTGCTTTTTTTTACCTACATTTATATACATTACAAATTAAACTAAGCACAACTGACTATTAAAGGATGATGAATCTTTGTTGATTTTAACGTCATTTGGTTTTGTTTTTTTTCTAAATTCATGAATTTGTTTTTGCTTGTGCTAAGTCTAAAAAAACACCATATAAATTTCACTATTTTCTATCCATAATGTATTAAATTATACAACTTTTTGAAGTTGATGTTAAAAATTGCCACAAAACATTGTTTATTTAAGATGGAATAATCTATTATGACATGTCTCTAATTTGTATTTAGACACATTGTACTTATTTTTAATTTTTCTAGTTGAATTTTTCATCTATATTGCATATGATCCATTATTGTACTTAATTAGGTTACAATAAAATTTGTATTCTATATGAATACTATGTTAAGAAAATTAAGATGTAGTAGAGTGGGGGGTGCATATCAGATTCAGGTAAAGGCCTGAGACCCTTGCACCAGCCCTGGTCTCAGATGGAACTTGAATTCAATTTAGCAATTCTATTTTCCATACCAATAAATATCATGCTATCCCATTCTGTCACATTTGATATTATTATTGCTATAACTGATAAATCTGCCTTAAGGAAGCACTAACAATCTAAAATGCAATTAGCTTAATTGCTTTACAGTTAAGAATGTCTACAATGTGGTAGAATGGATAATGAATTGTGCTCCTTCATTTCTCACCTTGTACACCCAAAAGTAAACTTTCAAACAAAAGCCATGAAATTATAGACAACAGAAAAACTTGGAAATAGACAAACTGGAAGAAAGAATCCAAAGTTAATCAAAGTAATGCTCCAAAAACAGAACAATACCCTACCCCACTCTGCACCATTCACTCACCCATATCAATGTATGATACACCTTCTAGCAGGGCATCTACCTCTGTTCAAACAAAATAAAACATTTTTATAAATGAGAGTTAATATTGAGGCATATTTTATAGACAAGGAAACAATAATCATTAAAAAGAAAAAAAAAAAAAAAACAAATTTTATTAAACGATGAAATTTTCTTTTTTTCTTTTAACTTACTCTAGCCCTTGTTGTTAACACCATAATTCTGCTGGTCAAATATCCACTTTTCCTCAATTGAATAATCTTATTTGCTTTGTAGTAACATTCAAAACAAACAAGACTTCAATGGATACTAGTGAAGGTAAAAACAACACAATAATATTAATATAAATATTAGAATGATACCAATAACTTATGGAAGATTTTTTTAAACAAAAAAAATATGTATAATTTGCAATAAAGTTAGACAGTTCAGATAGAAATGTTTCACATCATTTTTTGAGTTATATATATATATAAGTATAGGATTGGGGTAGACGGAATAAAATTCCAATAAACAAAAACACTATTCTTAAAAGAGTACTCAATACACAATAGAGCAAATTTTATTCAAAAATTATAACATAAACATGTTATAAAATCACTACAAAAATAGGTATTTTGTTTCAATACTAGAATAAACTCTTTATTCTACATTCAACACCATCACTTGAGAAGACACCAGAAGTGTTGAAACAAAATGGCTATTTTTGTAGTGATTCTATAACATGTTTATGTTATAATTTTTAAATAAATAATAAAACAATTATATATATATATATATATATATATATATATATATATATATATATATATATATATATGTGTGTGTGTGTGTGTGTGTGTGTGTGTGTGTGTGTAGGGGTGGATTTCAGTAGCATTTTTTCATTTATGCAAGTTTCAACAGAAAAATGTTGCTTAGAACCACAAGGGACAAGAAACTATGCAGAGTCACGATTGTCCGTGTCCCTTCAGGACGTGGAACATAAAAGACTGGTGTACTATGATTACGATACAAGTGGATCTATTTGGCATATAAGCGAAGATGATGAGACAAAGTGGAAAATTTATAAATTATATGTTTCACCAGAGCATCTGCTGTCTTTGACTTCCACAAGTTAGAATGAAAGAAAGACAAAACTGTATGTGAGGAAAAATGTGTTGAGATCTCCAAGGATAAGTGGAAACTATAAATCAAATTAAATTACTTTATCACATTCAATATCCACAATAAAGAGTATATCTCTGTCTGCCAATTTGATTATTAAACAGTTATTTGGTATTCTAAGGTAAAGTAACTATTTACACCATTTACATTGTTCAAACTGTTGACTTCATCTTTATTGCCATATTCACAGTCTATATTTCTTAGATGAGGTATTGCAACTATTTACACCAATTACATTGTTCAGACTGTTGGCCTCATCTTTGTCATATACATTACGTTTCAACTATTGTATGCTCAGGCCTTCTTCAGGTGATATATCTTGGAATTTTAAACCAAACCTTTTATTTAGTCTACTGGGGTAAATTGCTCTAATTCCACATGCCATGCCTTTTCTGGATATCTTCAGTTTCAGTTAATTCCCTTTCAAAATTTTTGTTCACATCTGCTGTGGCCAAGTATTGAACTCACAACTCTTTTGAATCAAGTCACTGGCTTACCTCAACCAACGTATATCACCTGAAGTGAGTCAGCGCGTACAACGGCTGAAACATCATGAATGTGACAATAAAAACGAGGAACAATTTAAATAATGTAAATGTACTGAATTGTTAAGTAATAGTTGTCCTTCTATATGGCAGTGAATGCTGAACAATCTCATCACAGATGAAGAAACTTGAGGTAACAGAAATGTGGTTCTACAGAAGGATACTGAGGATACCATAGACAGAACACATGAGCAATGACAAAGTTTTAGAGAAAATGGAATCATAATGGACACCTATACATAGCATCAGAAAAAGATAGTTGAAATTTCTAGGACACATAATGAGGAAAGAAGGCTTGGAAAAATTGATACTCACAGAACATATTGAAAGCAAGAGAGACAAAGGAAAGCCACTCATAACCTACCTAATAAGCTTGTAAAAATGGTTGGCAGAACAGGGATTACAATATATAGCAAAAAGATAAACTTTACTAAGAGCTGCAAAAGACAGGAAATTGTGGAGAGCTATGATCGCCCTGAAAGAATACAGCACACAGAAGAAAAGTTTCATCTTCAAATATAAAATAATTTATTACTAAGTTTATTTTCTGTATTCATGACCCTAAATTACTGTATATACGCATAAAAATAAAACCAGACTGCCACAGTGTATAAAAGAGGAAGAAAAAATAAAGATTTCTTTACCAGCGAGTGATCCTTCAAGAATTCTAACTGGAATATCTTGTATAATAGGAGATGAACGTATTCCAGCACTGTGTACAATGATATGAGGTAGGCAGAGTACCAAAATATCACTGGAGAGGCCAGCTCTAAACAATTCTCGTAGATTGGAAGGTACATCCATATTGGGTTCAGACTGCTGCATGCTTTTCAGGGATAAGAATACTAACCAAGGCTGGACTTCAATCTAAAATTGAAAAAAATTAAAAAAAGAATAAGCATTTATTTAGTGGCATTGCTGTAATTTTGAAAAGTCATTATCATTCTAAGAATTATTTCAGCTACTGGACTCATTTATTTGTTATTATCATAATGCTCTGTTCAGTGGTACACATCATAACGAAATGCACACAGGCCTAAATTAGTCATTTGTTCACAAGAGTAAATCAGGCCAGAGTTTATTTCTTATATTAGTCAAAAAAAGGTTGGAGAGCATTTCCACATTTCTTTTAATCATTTCACCCTAAGCAAGGTATAAAGCCACTGAGACGCAAGGGGTTACTGAATGTGAAAGAATAATAAAAAGAAAAACATTATTAAGGAGTGAAGGAGTGAGAACAATAAAAGAGGAATCAAAAAGACAACAGATAACAACTGACATAGCATTGAAACTTTTGAACATCAAAGTTGGCTGGAAAGTAAAATATATATATATATATATATATATATATATATATATATATATATATATATATATATATATTATATTTCTGAGATGAGGTATTATGTACACTATTTACATTATTCGGACTATTGTCACCATATTTATATTTATAAATATGGTGACAAAGATGAGGACAATACTCTGAATAATGTAAATAGTATACAAATATATATATTATACTAATAATTATACTCGAATGGCACAGTTTGCAAGTATGTCAAAACAAATTGGTATCCAAGGAAAAAAATTGAAAAAAAAAAAAAAAAACTCGAAATATCTGAACAAGGTGAAAAAAAATCGTCTGGTGCCTTAAATTTCCAGTCTATAGAAAAAGAAACAAACAACTAAGATAAAACAGAGTTCTCAATACATTAAGTAGAGCAAAGGAATAAAATAATCCTAAAGAGCCAGGAACTACCTACCTAGGTTTCACCTAAATGGATCTTCAGGGTAAGCTGGCTCTTTAGGATTATTTTATATATATATATATATATATATATATATATATATAAGTTTATTTTATGAAAAACTAGGTAATCCGTATGGGTAAACCTAAGGAGGATAAAATAAAGGGCTGTGGTGAAATAATTTATTACATGGAACCTTAAAGTGGTCTGTTTTTATTTAAAATATATATATATATATATTAGATCATACTCAAAAACATGCTTGATAGTTATCAATATTTGATTAAATCCTAGTTTATGGCCGATTAGAAAATTAAAAACAAAATATCACATACTCACAAAAAACACTTATTAGTCAAATACATAAGCTTCATTGTTTATGACTGTCTCCCATCATTTTCATAGAAACTTCATTTTTTTTTTTTTTTTTTTTTTTGGTAGAAGGTTGTGAGATAGTTTTTGACTGACTGAACAGAGTCAATTTTTTTATTTTTTTTAATTTAAATTGTTCTGTAGAGACTGGAACAAATGGAAATCTAAAGTTGCTAAGTCAAAGGAATATGGTGGGTACTGGGAGGTTTCCCATTTCAACTCTTTAAGCTTTTTTAAATTAAAAAGTGCTAACTACTCTTATGAATATATATTAATTACATTAATAATTAAAAAAAATGAAATAAATGCCTATACAGCGGGTAATAAAGTCACTATACAGTTATTTATAATAAAAAAAAAGCAAAGCATTGAAACAGGTGGCTTGCAGTTTGAACAGTATCGGTAATTAATTTACTATTGTTTACCACAGCATTTTATTGTTATTAACCAGAACCATTTTAATAATAAATTTCTAGACTGTTGATTAATTGCATTGTCTTAATTGTTATTCTAAGTAACTGTATAGTGACTTTATTGCCATCCTGTATATAAACAAATAAGAAAATATAAAGTTCAACATTTACTAACTTTTGTTTATTAATAGGCATTAAATTACATCACTTAGCATCCTTCATAGTTTATCTTGACTTGAGAAATGACATAATATTTACATTTTTTTTCAGTTAGGCTTGGAATCCATTAATTTTTTGAAGCTTTAAAAGGACATGTCATCTCTCCTCAAGTTTAGAATGCCATAAATTATACTAACACTGCTTAACAATTCAAATGCACATGAAGTTTGCTTAGCCAATGAAAATCAAATAACACAAAAATAAAAATCAGAATTTCTTTTGTTTACTTCATCTCTCATTCTCTGATGAAGCTTTAATAAAAACGAAACATGTTAGATTGATATATATATATATATATATATATATATATATATATATATATATATATATATATATATATATATACACACACACACACACACACACACATTCACATATGTGAATGATGAGGCAAAAACATTTTATTTTAAATTCAGAAATGAATAATAAATTTGTTGATATGAATTTCACACTTCCAAAACCTGTCCATATTATAGATTCATCAAATCAATACCAGAACTAAGAAATGCATTTGCTCTGATACCTCAACAGACTCAAAATGAAAAACAATTTTATTAACTCTTAAAAATGAAAAGTAAATATAAAAAAAAAATGTAGATGAGAAAGAACTCTCATGCTTCTTTTCTACCTGTAATTTCATGATACGCAATAGCGGGAACCATCTGGCAAGGGTGTTGCCCAATAAGTTTTCACGTCCCTCTTGACCAGTAGTGTTAGCTTCATCAGCAGTGGTAGCAGCATCTTTGGGCTGTTGAGATACAGACTGAGTCTGTGTGACAGAGTGGCTGGGACCAGTCATTGTTGTTTGATGCCGATTTGAACTGCTTGAAGGTATGGACACTAGAGAAAGACAAATACATGGACAATGATAAGACAATAATATGAAAATCATTATTTATAGATTGGGCTTTCTTTGTATCAGTATTGTCATTAGAGATATATTTGGTTTTAAAAATTTGGTTTATAGATTTGATCATTGTTTACATGTACAATGTGATTTATATGTAATTGGGTGCATACTGTGGTGTCTGTCAAAACTGACAATGGATATAGTAGCCATTTTGTTCTTAGGTAATTATGAAAGGGGGAAATCCTCATTCTTCACCCACTCTTTTATCTGTCTACTATTATGAAATGCCAGTGATAAAAATTGATCAAGATGACTGCTGATGGGACAGTGCAAAGAAATTTATCTTTCCTTAGAACCTTATCGCAAAAGTGATAATGTTGTGACTGGTGGAAATTCAAACTCATTTTGCAGGTACTGCTTTTGAAGTTGTTTATAATTATACTAAATCAGATTGTAAATCATATCCTCCTTACATCAGTTTAAACTGGTTTCTTTTTTCAATAAATCTAAACTATAATTTTGGAAATTGAAATTTACATTGAAGGATGTTCTAAAATCTTCAAGTTTCATCTGAAATCAAGAAAATATGAAAGTTAAGCAAAAACAGTCGCAATATCTGGAAAATAAGATACTATTTAAAACTGACACCAAGAGGATAGGGTTTAAAAAAAAGAAATGTTAATAGCAAGACCAGTAATAATACTAGTAAAACAATAACTATCATGATATACTAGAATCAAAAATTGAGGTAAAAACGACCATTCTGATTTGCAATCCTACATTGTTTAACTCAAGGTTTCTTTATGAAAGGAATTTGTAAACAACATTTAGTCATTTGTTTAATACTAGCTTTGTAAGAAAATCAAAAATATCCAATGTACATTAGTTAGGTCACAGACAGACAACAACCTTGATATGTCACTTTAGATGCAACAGAGAGGTAATGTCTGCACAGAAGATCACCAGTGCCTAAACTCTGCATTTATGTTTCTGGCTAAGAAATACAAGGTGATGACTGGTCATGGGATATGGTAAAAAGAAAAAAAGTTGACCCATTAATTACAGAGATTTAACATCCACCAGAAGAAAGATAGGACAAAGAACTTCATATATAATGGACTATATAGTTGTAACAAAATATAATGCAAAATAAATACATTTTTTTTTTCAATCAATTCACCCCAAGCAAGGTGATAGTGCCACTAAGACATGAGGGTAGACTGGTAGTAAAAGAGAATGAAAAGACTTTAATAAGAACTGGAAACCCAACCCTAATCAGAAAACAAAGGATACATCTCTACTCCTGTTCAAAAAACTGGGGAGGCGTGTGAACTGGACAATAGGCAAACTTATCTACTCCTACTGAATAAATCTTTATAAACATTGAAAAGCAGTAATCAATGGAGAGACTATGAAATCAGATGTGGCTGCTCATGTGTGAAGGAAAATGTCCACAAATTTAAGGCAATAAATAATAAAAGTGAAGCAGTTTAAAAATTTCAGTATACAAGCTTTGCTCAAATAATCTACATTGATCTAGCTTCAACATGAATCTACAGGGAAACACCCGTTTTCTTAAAGACAGAGTGTAGTACTTAAAACTTAGGAAAAAAACTAAATCAAGTATTTAATAAGCTTAGATCTCTGACACAAAATTAAATTGGATAGTAAGATTGTGTTGCACCAATCTTCAAGTTAGAGAAGGTAGGACTACTTTAAAATCAATTTCTGTAATCTTGACTTTTTACATATATTTGTATACTAACTACTAACCCATGATTTTTTGGCAGTATTTTTTTTTAATTCTTATGAGAAAAGTGTTCATCATATGATATGAAATGCCATACTTTAAGCATATTACAGTAATCCGTAGTCTACATTAAATAAAAATAAAATAAATATTGGGGTAGGTGGAATAATGAATTCTTTAAGAAATTATTTTTTTTATTAACATATCTACATCAGTAATATTTTATGATAAAAAAATATTGGGACTGTTGCTATGGTAACAGCTACAATACACAGAGTGAATTTACTTAGCAAAGGTTGACCTTGAACTCTGTCACACATGTGCACTAAGTTATAACATTCCCATTCACTTCCATTGTTTATAACAATATTTGTAAGAAAAGTATGTAGAGTGTGGTCACTTTAGCACACCACAGATGTTCCATCAGTGACCATGGCTTGTACAGCAGTTTTTGCCCAAAGACAACATTCCCCAGTTTCAACAACCAACATATTCCCCAGATCTTGCCCCTTGTAAATTTTCCTCCTTCCAAAAATCAAATCCCACTTGAAAGGAACAATATTCCAAGACATTGAGGAAATCCAAGAGAATGTGACAAGGCAGCTGCTCACTATCCCAAAAAAGGGTTTTCAGGAATGCTTCCATCAATGGAAATGATGCTGGATAAAGTGTGTAGTTCAGAAGGGAACTACTTTGAAGAGGATTAAATCATGAATTGATATGTGTTTTTGTTTTCTTTTTATAGCACTGATCCAGATACTTTTTGATCAACCCTTGTACAATAGAGGCATGCTTTTATTTCATATAATTCAAAAAACAATTCTTCAATGTACAAGTGTTTCTCTAGTAAAATTCCTCTTGAGAGTAATAGACAAGGAAATGTTCATATTGGATTTGAAAAGAAATATAAAATAAGAGCAATGATGTTTAGAGTAAAAGAAGTTATTTTATAAATGTTAATATTAGCTGTTTCCTTATAAGGAAACATTCAGCATTCATTGACCAGCATCTTGTCCTACTTTTGATTGAAATTTATAAAATCTTTTTCTTAAAACAATTTTTCAAGAAACCAGGTTCATCAAGTTCAGTAGCTGTTATTTCTCTTTCCAGTATTGATGCGGGTTTCTTTTGTAACATTTTATTTGAAATAGTGTGAAATGTCAGCATCTTGATTATGCTATTATTCTCGCTCTTTGAGTTACATGTGATATCCATGTTAGCTGCTGCTACTTTTGAAAGTCCTCAAGCAATGTCATTTCTGTTATTTGACAGAGTTCTTTGTGATTTTGTAACGCCAGTCGACAAAATTCAAAGTAGGGTGGTCTTCACCAAGACTTCACTTGCTCAAAGCTACTTTTAACCATTGGTCTTAGAAAGTGGTTGTATACAGCAGACAGATATTTTATTTTTCTTACAAAACTTCAGCTGATGAGCTGAGTACTCTTTAAGAGTCAACTGAAATTTCTAATATGAAAAAAGTAAGCTTGGAGAATTTGATACTCACAAGACATAGAGAAGGCAAGAAAGACAAAGGAAATTAGTTGGTAGAACAGGGACTAGGAAATAAGAAAAAAGACAAACCTTACAAAGAACTAAAAATGACAAGAAATTTTGGAGAGCCATGATTGTCAATGTCATGAAGAGATATATAGAAGAAATAAGAATGCTTTGAATTTAATTTCACACCAGACCACATGTCAGATGCAGGGATATTTTTACAAGACTTATTGAATGTGATGTTGATTTGAGAAAGAAAAAAAATGCAAAGTGCACTCTGACCAAAAAATTGTAGCAGACAAAACAATATAAGTGATTCTATTTGTCTGGATAGTGGAGAGCAATGATTCAAGAAGAATTAAACATATCTGAGGCAAATTCTTCACAAAATAATTAAAAAGAGCAAAATGGATATCAAATCCCTATTTTAACTTTGATAATGTTAGTGTATTCTTATGTTTTGGAAAGTGTATCCAAAGAATTTGGTCTGCTTGAGTTTCAAATAAATGAGCATGCTAAACAAATATTCATTTGTGAAGAAAAATCTACATGGGACATCCTTATTCCAAGCACACCTTTTATTAAATATACATGAAATTTTAACCCATCCCTTAATTTAGGTAGAGAGCATTTTAGAACAAAGCATTTTATTTGAATATTTAATAAAAGTGGTGGATGTTTAGTAAGAATGTCCCAGATGGATTTTTCTCCAAAAATAAATAAATGTCGCAGCCTATGTTTTGTTTTTTTAACTTACAACTAGTTATTTTATTTGCTGTAAGTAATGATTTTTTTTGTATGATTTGCCAGTTTACTTTTTCTTTTTGCAGATTTATACCTTTCCCAAGGGTATTTGTGCATAAGTCAATGTAACGAACTCAGCTAGAATTCGAACTCGGCTCTTCAGTTTCTCATTCCAAGCCACTATCCATTACACCACCTGCACATCCTTTATCGTCAAACATGGCATTTTAGATTCACTACATCTTCATTTTTAATAATTAATAAATGTGTGATACGATGGACACCCACATAGAAACAGAAGAGGTGGTTTCAAGTTTGGCACCATGTATAACATACATCCATATGAAAGTGTTGATTTGAGTATATTTTTTACTTTTCATTCTTTTTTTTTTTTTTAATACTTACCTTGAGAGAGGTTTCCCTGTAATGGAGATGCAACGTGAGCCAAGTTTGGATCAACTGTGACTTTCTCAACTTGTTTTTCCTTCTGTTGTTGGAGTTTTGGATTAACTTTCTTGCGAGGCATATAAGAGAGCCAGGTATAGAGGGCTGGGTCAAGTAATACTGCAAGTCCCAATATATTCATTTGTAAAAGGGCAGGAGCTGAAATAGTAACACAAGAATAATTATCATCTGACATATCAGAAAGAATTATCACTAATCCAACAATTATTTAGATTAATATTCACATCTTTACTGATTTTTTCACAACATTTCAGCAGATTCATTCTTCAGCCTTCCTCTGGTGTATAATTCATCTAGTTGAGGAAAGGGATCCTATAATATAGATCAGTTTTAGATTTGAGTGTCATATTCTTGCAGACAGCACAAACCTTCCATCCTCCTTAAAAGTCCAAACCTTTCGAACATTGATTGAACCAGTTCTACTGTATAGATCAGAAACTTAGATATTATCTGCTCATCTTGAAAGATGATTGGATGGAATATATACAAATCTACTTAGAAAAATCTAGAACATCAGCTGGAGATCCCATGCAATGCTTAGCACAATTTACAGAGAACTGAGAGCACTCTCTTTTAAGCTCAAAAACAATTATAGCTTGCCAGCCACTGCTACTGAGTGGACAGGGAAACTGTCTCATACCTACTCCTTCTGGAAGTGTCTTCTCATTAAAATTGACTCTCCCAGACACCATAGGTCAGGACTTAGGGTTGGACATTGAGGATCTGGGATCAGCAATGCAGGACCAAAACAATGTGGAAAGGGATTGTCAATGGAGTTTCAACCAACCATAGGGTGGTCGAAGGATGATGATGATGATGTTACAGCTGGCACAACACAAAAATAAGATGAAACAGATTCTTAGAAATTAAAGTTGAAGAAAAAGTTTACATGTAATAACAAAAAGTGGGTTTTATTTAACATATAATACAATAATTTTTATAAACAGTCGGGCTGAGGTTTAAACAATATATGTTGGGAAAAGCTGACAGTTAATAAGCATGTGAGAGCCCAGAAAGTAGTTGGCTTAACGTGTAGCTATATGATGGAGTGGGAGAGGAAATCCTTATACAGTTAAGATTAAGGCGATGGATGGGAATTTGTCGCTAGTCAAAGAATAATACTATTTTCATCTTAGAAAAATAGTTAGATATTCACATGTACATAAAATAAAAGAGCTTGGTCAATAATATTAAGGAATAAAAGGTGAAGTATTTACTGATAGCCTTTTCTTTTTGAGGATGGTTAGAACATAGATTCTATCAGTCAAAGCTTTGTTCATGAATCAAAAGGACCGGAGTCGACCTCATTAGTCATAGTTGTGGGTTCAGGAGGCAACTGGCTAGTTGGTACGAACTCCTGTTTATATATGTTTTTTGTACCCTCTTGAACCCATTAGAAGTTTCTATAGACTTCTAGAAAGTTCCATTCTATTATTATGAAATCTAAAGTGTTTGGTGAATAGGAGCTTTTCCTAAGGTAAAAAGAACATCTGGTAGCTACAGATTTAAGTCATCATTTTAAGCTAGGTTTTGTATTTTATAGTGTAAGTGCAAAGAGGTAGGGCAAAATGGGGCCCTTGTAACAATGTTACAAGTTCGACTAACAGTAGGCCAAGCTCAATAGATCAACATATGCATTAATCTTTTTGAAACACTTGTATGCATATCAGCTTGAACAATTTATAGATTAGAAAAAAAAAATCATATATATATATAAATTAAAAATAAATATATAAGATAAGAAATAAAAATTAAAAATAAATAATGACAAGCAAAATAATTTAACCCAAATAAATAAACATAAAAACGACTTCTGGTATAATAACCGCCAAAATAGACTACCCACAATGCACCACTGACCCGTATATATAAATAGCTGAGAAAAATAACAGCACTCGTGGCCTGATGATTGCGTCTATCATGAAACAGACTGTCGCCTCTAAGTGTTGACTTCAAAGTTCACTTTTATATTTACATACACTATCTCTGATATTGAGCACTTTATCCCATAAATATAGCACACCTTAAGATTATATTTCTTCATATTATATATATATATATATATATATATATCATTGCTAATCAGTGTTCAGACTAAGATTTCTATTGGCACAAGACACAGAAGCCTATGAGTAACAAATTTTTTAAAATTATTCAAAGAATTATGGTTACAAAACTGACTTAATTTCAACTTTCTATGCTATCAAGAGGACTGGAGTAAGAAAAGTAATACATTTATTTGTTTATGACATCCTGAAGAAATTAGAAAGTAATATATTGAATGCTAAGACAGCAAGACATCACTTTACAATGAAGCATACCAAAAGGTATGAATCCCAAAATGAGATGCACACACCACCCTAGGAAGTCTG
Source organism: Acanthosepion pharaonis (assembly GCA_903632075.3). NCBI lineage: Eukaryota > Metazoa > Mollusca > Cephalopoda > Sepiida > Sepiidae > Acanthosepion > Acanthosepion pharaonis. The sequence goes on along the minus strand of CAHIKZ030000129.1, from coordinate 1,004,692 downwards.
ACTAAAAATAATGTATAAAAAAAGGCAACTCTGAATAAGTATATATTATATGAGATAACAATATATATATTTTTTTATATATCCAAAACAATATTGGGGAAAATGTATGACAAAATGAAAAAAGTTTTCTTGTGACATGTTTTGTCCTTTAGGACTTCATCGGACTAAATTTGTTATGTTGATGCAACTACACATGTACATAAACAAGGGATGCTAGGAATTTTTAATTTTAATTTTTTTTTTTTTTAGTCTAGCTGATTTTATTTAGACTATTTTTCTTTCCATCACTTTTGTTAGTAGATATCCTAAACTGTGATAATAGAGGTTCTGCCAGTAATGGTGAAGTGTTCTAAGAGCCTGAGCACAAATTTACTATGGATGATCTTGCAATCAAGACACTTTCTAGACATTTTCGTTGTATCAAATTGTTTTCTCCTTTGATCAAAGCAGCATTTTTTATGTCAAAATTGTGGTCAGTCTTGTTACAGTGGGCAACCAACACATTTGATGTATTGCTTTGTAAAATGTTCCTTTTGTATTTAGATAATCTCTTATTTAGATTTTCATTGAGGTTTCTCATATGTATTGTTTGTGACAATTATTACAGGCAATAAAATAAATTCCTCCAAATTTTACCTTATTGTTTTCTTTAGTATTGACTAAGACTTTTATTATTTTAGATGTAGTAGTAACAGATTTTATATTGAGTTTAGACAGATTCTTTCCAATTGTAGATGTAATAGAGTTATCTGGTAGGACAATATATTTTTTGATTCATTGAGTTTGTCAGGAGGGGCCAATTTCCTATTCTGGAATATTTTACAAGCCTTTTGTTTTGCATTCTATTATTACAGTTATATTATATTATTATATATCTACTAATAAATGTGATGGAAAGAAAACCAATCTAAATGAAATCAGCTAGATTAAAAAAAAATTTTTAATTCAAAATTTAAAATTCCCAGCATCCCTCTTTCATGCACAATGCATATGTGTAGCCTCACCAACATAACAAATTTAGTCCTATTAAATGCTAAAGGATGAAATGCATCACAAGAAAACTTTTCCACTTTGTCATACATTTTCCTCAATATTATAATATATTTAACCAAATGACCCATGCCTTGCTGCATGTCACACATTCTTTTTAAGAAAATGGTGATTGATTTTAAATCATTGTTATAACTTGTAGAGAAAAATGATACATTTTAATATTACTCAATGATCTTGCTAATGTGACCTCTATCTTCTGGCTTTCTCCTTCTATATTTTGGATAGGAGTCATTCCCTTGTTCAAATTTAAATTTAATTTAAATCAAAAGGAAAAAAATTTTCAGGGGGTGAGGGCTCCCAAGGAACCCCTTGATCAAAATGAAATATATTTATCCAAGTACCCTGGGTAATGTAGTTTCAGAATATATATGGTTATGGAGGTCTATCTCCAAGAGGAGGAGTTCGATAACAAACAGAGGCTATTATATGTATGTATATAAATAAAAAGAAAGAACAGTAAGATATATAATCCGGTGTTCTTATAGGTATTTTTATTTTTACAAAATAGTGCTTTCGATGTAAATTTACAGAGCATTAATATTATAAATTAATTGATTTAAAATATGGTTTTTATATATATATATATATATATATATATATATATATATATATATATATATATATATATTATCATCAATGGTTTAAATTCTTATTTCATTAAAAAGCTGATATAAAAGATAAAGTTCAGATTTATATTAAGACAGATGCAACGAGTTAAAATAGGTTTTAGTTAAATTTTAAAATTCCGAGTTGGTGTTAACAAAACTGACCTACTGTGTACTTGGTGTGGAACCTCACAGCTGTTACTGCCATCTTGCTGTACTAACTTTAAGCCAAACCTAGAAGTGTTAGTTTACCATCTGTTGCCACAAATATAAGATATCAACAATTTAGAATTATTTATTTAGACTAATTGATGCTTATATGAACCAAATACAATGGATGAGATTATTTTTCTCTTTAAAATACTATGGATATTTCCAGACAATAATAAAATAATTTCAGTGGTCAGGAAAGAAAAATAAGTAACTTTTATGAAGATGAATTGTTAAAAATAGATAACATACTGTTGCAAAATATTTCATTTCATCTAAAATACAAATAATTGTTGAATGATGATCAACATTGGAGTTAGGATTAAAAAAAAAATTAAGATGAATGAAATAAGAGTCAAAAATTAATAATTGACAATGCTTTACCTACAGAATTCTATTACTAGTGTATGTAAGCAAAAGATGGTAGTGTGTCAGCATTTGAGGAAATAAAGATTAAAGTCATACAATTATATTCATTCTGCTTACTAACAAACTAAGTTAAAAAGCAACTGAAATTAAGATAAAAACAATTTGAACTCTATTACATCTACTACACATAGTAAAGTCAAATTATTTAAAAATAATCAAAAACAAATAACACTGACTTAAATAGTGTAATTTATTTTTTTTTTTTTTTTATTTCAGTCATTTAAAAACATATTCAGTTCCCATGGAAACATCTTCACCTGACATTTACATGTATAACAAGACAATATGACATTGTTGAAATTGGAAAGTTTAGCAGCATGCAGCATTTTCAAATCTTTGTTAATCCAAATCAGTAGTCTTTTTCTTATAAATAATTACAGTTGTTTTTTTTTTTAACAATATGTGATTGGAGAATACTGCAGACCTGAGAATAGTACAGATTAATGGTTTGAAAAGGATTAAAATGAAAATATCAATTCCCATAGTTAAAAAAGTGTTTTCACTCACAGCTGTGAGGTCAAGATTATCTAGAAAATAGTAACCATTTGAAAAAATAAGTATTTTGACTAATGTTTGACAAGTTCACAAGTTGAAAATCATCAAACCTGATTACAATGCCAGTACCATAATCACAGGACACAGTGAAGTAAGTATGTTATAGAGTGGTACTATCACAGACTAGTATATGATCCTGGTCAGTAGTGTTATAGATTGGTACCATGACTAATAGCTCCTCAGTAACAATTAAAATCAATAAGCAAATCTCTTTCTTCTACATTGAAGATACCAAAATCAAACAAGTACAACAATTGGAAGTACAACATCTGGGAAGTGTTTTAACAGAGAATGGAAAGTGTGACAGTGAAATCTGAAGATTCAATGGGATAGCGAAAGATGCCTTCTACAGCTAAGGAAAGTATTAAGAAACAGGAAAATTTCATTAGAAACAAAGAAAAGAGTACTGAATTGTTACATATTATTAAGTCCTCCTATATGGCAGTGAATGCTGAACAATTTCACAGATAAAGAGACTTGAAGCAATGGAAATCCTTTTTAAAAAAGGATGCTCAGAATACCATGGACCAAACATGTGAGCAATGACAAATTCTTAGAGAAAATGGAAACAAAAAAGACACTTATACTCAAAATCAGAAAGAGATAAGTGAAATTTCTAGGGCACATAATGAAGAAAAAGGGCTTGGAAAATTTTATACTCACAGGACAGACTGAAGTCAAGTGGGACAGGGAAAAATAAAACATAACCTACCTAGCGAGCTTGAGTAAATGGATGGCAGAACAGGGTTTAGGAGAGATAACAAAAAGACAAAATTTATTATAAGCTACAAGTACAGGAAATTGTGGAGAGCTATGATCACAATGTCCTGGAGGGACATAGCACATAGAATGGGACAAACATTGTTTAGAGCTACAAAGGATAAATATTGTGGAGAGCCATGATCACTCATGTCGTAAAGGAACACAGCACATAAAAGAAGCCCCTATTTATACAAGTTAACAATAGAGAAAGAGAGAGATAAAAATGAACACAAATTATTGATTTCCTAAAAATTCATCAGTTATTGCTGGCTTTTAATTCTAAAATATAGCATAATGAAGGCACTTCACAACAAGATAATGCTGAGTGCTTATCTAACTAACCATTATTACTTATAAGGGACTACATCAATCTTAGTAAATACCTAAATGTTCACTTCATCATTGAATAATGTTTAGCAAGTTCACCTACCAGACCAGGATGACTGTATAAAAAACTCAATCCCAACAGGATGATACACAGTTGTGGCCTTGTACCTGTTTGTATCATCATGAAAAGATGCAGCATTTGGACCAGTACTATCAAACTTTTTTTGCAAATCTAATGAAAGAACAAATCACTTTCCAATCGGCACTACCCCTCACAAAAATAGATTCTTACATACAAAGCAGCAAATGGTAAATATCACAGGTTCAATCGCAAAGAAAGGCACTGGCTTTAACAAACAAGGAATTCAAATAGCACCTCACCATGAGTAAACATTAAAGATTATATAAAGGAAATACTCACCTTCAGGTGTGTCTGTCTTGTTCGGAAGCTGAATGGTGAAGACAACAAAATCAACTGGTTGGGCTGAAGGTAATGATGATAATGATGACAGTGTGTCAGAATTGAAAAATGCAGATGATGTCACAGCAGTGGTAGATGATGGCCCCGACAGAATCGGAATGACTTGGTCTTTTCCACTTTCTGAAGTTTAATAAGGATATCAATAATTACAGATTAAAAATTTAACTTTATTTACCTCTATACATTTCCGGAAGTAGTAAGGCATATAAGACACCAGGAATAGATGAGTTCATTTCACTATAGAACAAAGAGGAAATATTAATATACAGGTAGTTACAAGGATGCTGCCATTCAAAAATCTTACTTTTATTGGCTGTTTTCTCTTTGTATTTTTACATGATTGAGTGTCTTGTTCTGTTTAGCCTTTGTTGTTACTTCAATTATTTTTTACATTCAAGTATGTTTTTCAGAATTAACTTCATGTTTGATGAACATTAAAATACATGCAAGATTTATGTTTATTTCATTCTCTCAGCTCTTAACACAAGGAAAAAAGCCAAAAGATGAGATTTATTTTGTTTTTGTTTTTTCCCAAACATCTATTTACAAATTGGCCATATTTTTTTTAAAAGGAATATTCAGTTATCAACTGGCATATTGTTTTTAATTTCATGTACAGTATCTGTTTTTATTTATATTTTGAAAAATTTTAAATTTAACAGATGGATAAAGCGTTTTATAGATAAATATTTGCTAATGAATTTTCATTTTTAAAAATGGTTTTCTTTTTTTTTAACTTTGATTTTTTTATAAATAAAAAACATTTAATAGTTAAAGTTGTTTTCATTTTTGAGTTAGTGAATATTCTTATTGTTTATATATTTTCATATATTTTTATTTTATTTTTTAATTCAAGTTGTAGGTGATCATTGATTTTTAAAAACTGAACATAAATTATTATTTTATATTTAAAAAAAAGATTGACATTGTATTTAAATTTTTATAGATTGTAGTTGACAGGTAAGTAAGAAGCTGAAAGAGAGTTTTGTGGGAAAATGAAATAAAAATCAATTAATAAAATAATAATAAATAATAAAAAAAAAAATAAATACATTTTTCCCATGATGCTAGTGGAGTAATGGATAGCAGCTCGGATTAAGGAATCGGAGAGCCGAGTTTGAATTTCATTCGAATCCATTACATTCACTTACGTGCTAATACCCTTGGGAAAGGTATGAACCCTCTTCTCCCACCAGCAATGGGAAAATAGCAGGACAGACCGGATTCTATAGCCTTGGATGGCAACAGATTATAGGTTATGCAGTAGGCTAACAACCTACTCACTTAAAAAACTGGCTTGTTATAGAAACCACAATGATATCTTGCAGCCCTAAATTCCTCAAAGAATTTAAAAAGGCATAATATAAAAAACATGATGCTAGTAATGAAAGAATTAGAAAGGGTTTTGGTCATCTGTGCAATTTTATGATCCCACTTCCAAAAAGGACAAAATTGCACTCTTTGATACTTTACAATGAATAGCATTCGAATGTGTTTTGCATAACCTCCATGAAGCAAGTACTTCGGTCATTCCAACTAATCATAAAATTGACTTGAACTTGACCATTATAAGCATTCTTATCATTACTTACCCTAACATACTTCTCTACTAGAAAAAGCAGACATACATACACAAGAGACATTGAGAACTTTGTTTAAATGCAGACACACACATACTGACAATATGCCAAAACACACACACCTTAAATTCTATAGTTCCAGAGGCAATAAGTGCAAGAGAAATTTACAGAAATGAGATGTATAAAAAAGAAAAAGCAATTGCATATTATTACTTACTGTTGACATATAACACAGCTTGGATGCTTGATAAGGTTCCAGTGACAGCAATGGCCGAAGGTGTAAAGCAACATCTCATTTCAAAATTATTCAGGGTCAATTCAAAGAGAGGGAAAGATTCATTTGGTTCACTTCCTAAAACAAAACAAAAAATTCTTGTAATGGAATGTCCCACATTCCCTATCACCTATGTGGACTGACTATATCAGTAGCTATATATAATGTGCACAGGATATACCAGGGGGTTTACTTCGGCAATTGGTTAGAGATTTGTCTCCAGCTGTGCTGGTCGTACTCTCTGCCTTCGGGCAGAGAGGAACCCAAATGAGACTATGTTAAAGGGCAGAGTCTCATCTGGGGTGGTAGACAGCTACCTAACCCTATTTTTTACAGGGTCTACGGATAATTTTTGCTCAAGTCTACGTGCTCGGATACCCCACATTAAATTTGGCCTTGTGACACATCTGACCGCATGAGGCGGTTGGGCAAATATCCTTGCTTCAGCAATTGGTTGGAGATTTGTCTCCAATTGTGCTGGTCAAACTCTCTGCCTTCAGGCAGAGAGGAACCCAGATGAGGCTATGCCGAAGGGCAGAGTCCCATCTGGGATGGTAGACAGCTACCTGACTCCGTTTATACAGGGTCTATGGGGAATTTTTGCTTGAGCCTATAGGCTTGGTTTTGCCCCGCATTAAAAAAAGGCCTTGTGCCACATCCTGCCTCATGGGGTGATAAGGTAAATTACTAGCATGCCACCTGATTCCCTGTTTTTCAGTAGTGTATTCTCTTTTACAATAAACTTTTCTTTCTTTCATCTATGCGTGTGTTGCTGTTCCTTCACTAGAGTACCACCTTTGTCTGTTTGTAACCTCTTTAAGGATATAAGAAAAATCTATCATCATATGAGAATAAGATTAATAAAAAAAATATTATTTTACTGTTAGATTAATATTCTCTTCTTTGTTGTTGTTTTTATAATAATGTTTTGGCCTTTTTTAATTTCTTCAGATCGAGGCTTTCATATGATGTTATACATGATGACAAACTGTCAAAAATATCTAAACTGTCAGCTGTGTAAAACTTTGTTAGATCAATGGATAAAAATGTTTTCAAGTAAGTGAGGCATATGTCTTAGAAAGGACCAAGCTTCTTTGAACCATTGTGGGCTAGTACTACAAAATCACAAAGAACTGTACCAAATAATAGAAACAATATCTCCTGGGGACTTTGAGCAACAACAACTGAAATGGATATCACTGGTAACTCAAAAAGTGAATAATGACATAATCAAGATGCTGACATTCCACACTACTCCAAACAAAAAGGTTAGTAAGGAGCACCTCATCAATATTGAAAGGAGCACCTCATCAATACTGAAAGGAGCAATAACAGTTACAACTTGAGAAACCTATTTCCCTGAAAACATTTTTTTAAATATTTTATAACTTTCAACCAACAGCAATACTATCTGCTCAGTCAATGAATGCTGAATGAAGTAATGGTAAGGTTAATATTATTATTTCCTTATAAGAAAATATTCTGCATTCATTGTCTGAGCAGCCAGTGTGCTACTATCAGCTGAAAATTATAAAGTCTATCTCTTAAAACAACTTTTTAGAAAAATCTGTTTCTCAGGTCTAGTAACCATTGATTTTACTGGGTATACATATTTGAATTGCTTTCCTGTTTTTTTTTCTTTTTGGATATAACATGGCAATTAATAACAACTGGCTGAGATTGAGCAATTGAGCAGACCTACTAAAGGAAGATTATGTCTCTGACAAGAATCAAAACCATATCCCCTTTTTCATAAGGAAATTCAGGTTTGATTCTTCTTGGAGTCACAATCGTTCTTTTGTAGGACTTCTCAATCTAGACCAGTTATTAATTTCACTGTTTAAGTGAGTCAAAAAACAAAAAAGTACATGTATCTACTAAAAATAATGTTTGCATAACAAAAATAACATTAAATAAAAAAAAAAATTCACTAAAAAAAATTATACATATACATACACACACACACATAAATATAAAAGTGAACATTGAAGTCAACACTCAGAGGTGACAGACTGTTTCATGCTAGACACAATCTATAAATTCAATTCATAATTTATATTACTCGTCAGGTGGTCAGCAGCTGTAATGCAAAAAAGGATCTTTGATTCCCCCAGGCAAGCCTAAAATTGAAAAAATATGGCCAGTGTATACATATCATGCACACACCAAACAAGCTCACCTGGTCGGGGGAAAGTACTAAAGAATTAAGGGGGAGAGGAAACCAACCAAAAATGCTTTAATATCATTTTCTTTTTAAGCAAAGCAATAAAGCCACTATGATGCAGGGTGTTCCTGAGTGTGAATGAAAATATTAAGGAGTGAGAACAATAAAAGAACATGAACTTAGAAGACAGAAAATAACGAATGACATTGCATTTAAATTTTTGAAGATCAAACTTGACTGGAAAGCAGGAAGCCAGAAGAGAGTTCCACAAGTGAGAAGTGTGAGAAAATAAAACTGTTAGCACAGAATTTAGTTATATCTAGCAACCATTTCAACTGTAAAATGATGAGACCTATCTGCCAATCTAGTACTGCACTTAAATTCATAAAGCCTAGGTATCATAAAGGAAAGTTCATCAGAACAATTACCAGGAAAGTATTTATAGAAAAGGCAAAGAAGAGCTACATTACAGCATTGAGAAAATGACTGAAGCCAAGATGTCAGGTTAGGACAAATAAAATTGCAGATTCTTTGGATTTCATCAAGGATTGCTTAAAATAAAGCAAGAGCACCAGGCCATATATGGCAGCAATATTCAAAACATGGTCTAATAGTAAACTTATAAATTGTTTATTTACTATAAAATAAAATAAAATCACAGACCTTTGTCTGATGAGATATCATCAAATAATGTGTCATCCAAAGCAGCAAGTGGTCGAGGTTTTTTCTCCAGCCATGACTTCCAAATGTGAAATACAAAAAGGATATGAGCTTTTTTCAGGTTAATGCTCAGTTGTGGAATTTCAAACATGTATTCTGTTGATGATAGATATGGGTTTTTCCTGCAATATCACATAAGAAACAAAAGAAATAAAAATTCCATCAAACAATAAAAAGAAATTATAAAATTCTACAGTTTGAAAGATAAAATTTATTCTCTAAAAAGATCACCAAATCCTCTGATCAGATGGCAACATTGCACACAGAAGATACAAATGCTCAAAATAATGGTAGATTCTTAAAAGAGCAAAGCACAAGATTCTTACCAATAAATAGGGAAAAGTAATGTACGTTTGTAAAGTGCTCCACTGCAAGGAGGAACAATGGTCACTGAATGGGAGCAAGTGCCTGCAGGGTCAATGTGAAGAAGTCCAGCAGAAAAGCTATACAACTGCAACAAAAGAATAAAGAAAACATTAAGATACAAACTTCAACACATTATATATATATATATATATATATATATATTCATGAATTATTCACACAAAAACAAATGCAAAGGTTAATGATTTAATTGGCGAGAAATCCATCGTCGTAAACAATTCAAATAATATACAAAAACCTCCGAATCCATTATAAATGAAAAGATCCTTGTTTCTATAAATTTCTGCCGCATTAGTTCTTATTTTTACTACAAGCTTTCGTCTGTTCCTACAGACATCTTCAGGTATGGAATAGATGTTGTTCTTGTTTTTTCTCTTAGTAATAAGAGGACAATGAAAATATATGTATTGTTGTATCCGAAAATCCTATTGGAAATGAGTTATTGTTTTTTTAGGCGTGCAATAGCAACGCTGAGTTTGATTTTAAATTTTTTTTTACAGTTGTGCGTTCATGTACAAATATGGTGATAAACGAATTTTTTACTGGTAAATTTTCTGTCAAAGTGGCATGAACTATATTGTTCAATAATTACAGTAATGTCACACTTATTATCCAAAAGTCGCACTTGGATTAGTTATTTTAATTTCGATAAACGTGCAATCAATTTACAAATTCATGAATTATTCACACAATATACAATATACATAAAAGGTTAATGGTCAGAGTTGAATCAGACCAGGAAACAGTAGTATTAAAAAGTGCTCAATATTGGTGTGAAAAAATAAAAATAACATGTAGAGCTTTTAACTTTTAAAATCAGGAGGTCAGTTGAATCTGTTACCTTGGTTTCAACCTTATGGTATCCTCAGGCATATTTTATCAAATAACCTCTTAATGTCTTATTTTTTGAAAAAACAAAAAAAAAAAAAAAACAAAGAATGCTACATTATTATTGTTAAAAAATAAACAAACATACTATGTTGGCTGTAATAGAAAGTGGGGAGGAGGAGAATGTAAAGAGGGAAGAGAAGAAAAGCAAGTGAATTATAAATGTATTAGTTGGGGGTTAATACTTTTTTTTTTATCCAGCTTCATATGTGCTTAAGAAAATTTTTCTAATATATAAGCAAAGACTTAAGACTTCAGATTTCTGGTTTAAAAGGATCTTTGGATCTGGAAATGTCATTTAAAATATGTGTGTGTGTGTGTATGTATATATATATATATATATATATATATATATATACCCCCCCTTTAGCAGGGATCAAAACTGTATCCTACACAGAACCATCATATAGCCTGACATGCTACACCATTTAGCTACAGAGGAAGCATCTGGTAAGCAAAGTCAGATTACTGTTTGCAAACAACAAATTTCCCATGATTTTTGTGTAGGATACAGGTTCAATTCCTGTCAGAGGATACCTATTTTCTATGAAATTTCTCAGACATTCAGGCCGGTAAATGTAGTTAATACTGTTTATTATAAACAGAGCATTTACTTAAATATTTGTATTTATAAAAATAATGTATAAACAGAAAATAAATATATATATATATATATATATATATATATATATATATAAATGAATATACATAATCCAAACTGTAAGCACTACTCAGAGTTTTTATAACACCAGCACTTTGTGTGCATATAAACTAAAGAAAAACAACTATGTTGGTGTGACCAACAGACAACTTGCCAGAGGACCTAAAACCTTAGACAAGAAAAAAAAATCAAACAAGGAAAGGAAAAGAATGAAAGAACAAAAGAAATACTTTACCTCAGATTACTTAGAGCAAAAAAACTCTTCATAATGTCAACTCCTAACAAAGGACAGCCCAAGACATTACTCAAGTTTCCTGCTCTCACAATCTTCAGACAACTAGAATGCATATATATATATATATATATATATATATATATATATATGCATGTGTGGGGGAGGGGCAGCAATTCCTCTTTAATACATGTTTTGTTGAACAAAATTGACAAGGTAGTATTATTTAGATTTTTATTATGTTTTCCTTGTACATATACAAGTGTCTTCTTTTCTGGATTAATCAGTCTAAAAATTGTCCAAAAGTTTGTTGGTCCCAAATACTTTCGGCTAAACTGTTAAGCATTTTCAAGTTTCTTGCTTTTTATGAAATAAAAGCTTCCAACACTTTAAACACTTTTTGTAGTGGGAGATATGTACCACATCAGATTTCTGAGCATTGAGGCTGGTGTGATTCCATGCTGGTTTGTCCATATTGAGCTTTGATCAGAGAGAGAGAGAGAGAGATGCAGCATTTACAGGTGGGTGGTGGTGTGTCCATCAAAATTATTCATGGGATTAGTTTCATCAGAAATGTAGTTCCCTATTAGGCATCTAAATTCTTAAATAATGGTCTGACATAGTTTTGACTTTGTCAGCAAGATGTTATTTCTCATAAATAGGTAAGATGCTTTTAATTTTTTATAGTAAAATGAAAACAAAGATTGTATTTTGTTTAACCTTTACCACTCTGTGTTTTCATTTGCTGTACAAAAAGTTTATTTTGCCACTGAAGGTGACTGATTGCTGAATAATAGTGTGTTTAAATTTCATAGTTGTGTTGTCATATCCTGCTATGGCAGCAGAAAACAACTTTCAGTGAAATTAACAATAAGGATACTGCAATTGAGAGGACTTGAAAAAGAATGCAATAGAAATGAAAGTAATATTAGTAATGCAGAGTACTAAAGGCTAATAATTCAGAAATATAACATTTTTAAGACAAGCAATCTTTGTAATTATACCACTCAATATCAAGAAATAGAACATTAATAATAAATAAAAACAGAATTTATAAGAGCAGATGTAATTCTACAAAACTCAGAGTAGAGACAATCATAAGATAAGTGAACAAATATAATTAATTTTATTTAAAGACTAGGCTACCCATCACCCATTGGGTCATTGACCATTCAGGTTATAAAAACATTGAAGTTGATTTCAACATTGAAATGAAAGTTAATTTTATTATTATTGTTGTAGCATACCTATATACAATAATGGGTATGTCCCCATTCACATGAATACAGTAGTAAATACTGTATGTTGGTTTGCAGTTGAAGATTCATTGTGGAATTCACTCGACTTACTACTAACAGTTGACTACTTCTACACACCGCTGGCGAATCTTATATGTGTTGTTCTTGTTCTAAGTATTATCATTCATTACCAACCTTCATTTGATTATTCTATTCAGTAACCTTCCCTAGGTTACAACAATGATTCAGTTAAATATTTCAACTCGCTTGTGTCATCATTTACAAGTTCATGTTTAACATTTTACTGATTGTTTACAGTATTTAATAGGAACAGAACTTCAGGGATGAACTTTAACTTTAAATCAGATTAACTTAAAAATATTTTCTAATGTGCCAAAAAATATTTTTTAAATATTTAAAATATTGAAAGTTGAAATATAAATAATTATTCTACAAACAACTGGATGAAACATCAAAGCAAGATCTCTTTATGTCTGTCTTTAACTTAAAAATATTTAAATTAAAAAAATGTCTGTTTGAAGAAAATAAAAATAAAAATACTTACTGTACAAACTACTCATAAATCATTATGCACCAGATGGACACACCACACAAGCACGTAAATATGCACACAATCACAGACTTTTAATATTATATAGGTAATTTGAGATAAAAAATTTAATCAATGCTATAAAAATAGACATTAAAATACTGTATGAAATCACTAAAAAAAAGGGTGGTGGAAATTGAGAATAAGAAATATACAAGTATCAATAATCTATTAACACATTATGCTATAAACAGATCACATTGAGACCAAACATACATTCCTTTCATTTACGCAAAGGCTATCTTGGTTTGATAAATATTGTCTCAAGAACTTTTAGAAGAAAGTCAGAATTTGATCCACTCAACATAGAAATTTTCTAAACAAATCTCTGCCAACAAGAATAGTTTTCCCCCACCACCAACATGCGACAACATGAATACAGCAAGGTCAACTTGAAAATTTGCATAAGCATTCGGGTAAATCTGGGAATCTCAGAATATCTGGTTAAAAATTAAGAATATACATTGACTTTCTTTGAGGATAGGCTTCCTGTGTTGAATAGACCTCATTCTGACTTTCACCTGAAAGTTTCTGAGACAATTTTTATCAAACTGACACACCCTTCTTTTTGTAAACAAAAGGAATGTCTGTTGGGTTTCAATATCAATCTGTTTATAGCAGAACTATACATATGTCAATATGTAATTGATATTGTATAATTCTTATTTGCAATTTTCCCCTTCCTTTCTTTCAGTCGCTGTACACCTGACCACAACTTGTTTCACTCTATGAACACACAAGAAATAAATGTCTGAATAATGAAACTTTTACCAATATGCTTGTCTTTATAACATTTCTTAAACTTCCCCAAACACAGTGAATCTACTGTCATGAGTTTTCTTACCACTCGTTAATGATTTTACTGGGATAGAACTATGTTTTCCCACCAATAATATCTAAGGCTCATTTCAAAAGAATCAAAATAATTAAATGAACAGAAAATAATTTTTTTTTTTTTTTACTTTTCTAACAATAGAGTAGTTTTAAGAAAAACATTTTCTTGGAAAAATAAAGGCTACTGTGATTTTCCTGCAATAAGTATCATCATTAATTTGTTTTCACTTGTAATCATGCTTAGACTTTTAAAGGATTCACAACATTCTTTTAATATCTTTTTTGATACTAACAAAACTATCTGCTTCAAATCAATGATTGATTGATTGACTGATTCATTTTCTATAGCCTATCAATACTTTGCTGGTTATTTAATTTTTTTTTAAGATAATAATAGTTTTGAGATACAAGTCTTACTAATTAACCTAGGTACCTCCACGAAATCGTTAAAAAAAGAGCATAGCTTGATGAAAAAGACGCCAACCTTGCCAAAAACAAAATTTTATTGTCTAAATGCTTATGTTATTATTAAGAGGAAAGACCAAAGTTTTTTTTTAATTATTTTTAAAAAATTTTCCTTCTTTTTAGAACATTCTAAATTTTGATTAAAAAAACCTTGTTTCTATTTGTATCAGCGGAACTAGTAAATAACATAGACAATTTTTAGCACGTTTTTTTGGTATGATACACATTAATTTGAAAAATCGTGCAAAAATAGAAATAATTATCGGATGTTAATGAAACTTTCAGGAACTATTCACAGATGATCGAAATTATTATAAATATGTTTTTTTTATGAAAGTCATGGTAGAAATATTTTTTAAAATATTTATTACCCTCCATAACTAATTTTATGAAAACACTAGAAATTCGATCGATCGGTTTTAGTGATTACAATAATTAAAAGCACAGGGCTTTGAGGAATGCAAATCACATTTTTTTGTTTTAATTGGAGCCAACGTACCTGAAAAATCAGCTCTGAATTGTAACATACAAAACTCAATAAAACAAAGATATTATTTAATTTCAAATGCTTTTATTTGCTTTTAGTTGTTTTTTATGAATATGGACAATATTTTCTGAAAGCAAAAAATTTTTTCGATGAAAATGAATTTTTAATACAATTATTTGTTATTTCATTAATTATAATAGATTTTACATCTAAGTTGTTAAAATATTATAAAATTAGTTAAAAGTCGCATCGGCTTTCATAAGTGTCCTTATGAGATAGATCTTTTTTTTTAGCGTTGTAAATTGTATCATTTTGACTAATCAGAAGATCCACAGTAATTAAGAAATGTAATTTTGTGCTTATAACCGAGCTGTAATTATAAAATACGGAAGACCAACCAGAATATAATTAAGTTGTTATTTGAGTTAAGCATTGTTCTCCACTGTTAAGGCCTTTACTTTTGCAAAACACGTGTGGAGAAGTTAATTTGATTTTTCAATTTCAACTGAGAAGGGTACCTACAAGTATCAGTATCATCTTATGAAATTTATATGATCTTATTTTATATTAATCTCAGTTACGCCATTTTTCCATAAATGAAATATCAAAATTAATAATAAAATGAATGCAAATACAAATAACAGAAAAATGTAATAAATGTACATAAAATTATAGTATTTTATGTACAATTCTGATAAAATTTCATAAGAAAGGTACCTATAAATTAATTAGATACCTTTCTTAAGAAATATGAAATTTAATGTCACTCTTAACAGTTTTATTTTAATTTCTTTACAATATATTTCCCATAAAGCATCATAAACGTAAAGGTGAAAGCTAAGTACAAAAAAAAAAAAAAAAATTAGACCGCTGAAAGTTTTCGTTAAAAATAACGAGGTAAATAATTTGTTCACGTAAATGTAAATTATTTCACTTTTCTCCTTCTGTAGAACAAATTAGCCTCATGGAATTCGTAAATATATCATTCATCACCTGTCAAGAGACGCGAAAGTTTATGACCTGCTTTGTTTTATTCTCAAATTACATCTTTTTGGCACAAAAGCTAAGTTAAGTTTGGTTCAAAATATTTTAAATAAACATTATAATTTCTGATTTTCTTAAAATAAGTTTTGAAAAATGATAATTGATATTTAAAAAAATTTCAAAGTCAGATTTCCAGTTTTTTTTTTAAATGGAAAAAAAATGGTCAATTTTGCTGACTCAAAAAAACTAGATTTTTAACGAAAATTTCGGATGTGCTAGAACGATTAAAAAAATGGAAAAAAATACCCCCAAAAATACTTTTGACCTTTCCTCTTAATAATAACAAACATTTAGATGATAAAAATTTGTTTTCATCAAGTTTGGCGTCTTTTTCATCATGCTATGCTCTTTTTTTAGCGATCTCGTGGAGGTACCTAAATTAACCCATAGCTTGGGGGAGAAGAGTTGGATTCATACCTTTCCCAAGGGTATTTTTCATGTAAGTGAATATAATGAACCCAACAGGAATTGGAACTCAGCTCTCCAATTAACAATTCCAAGCCATTATCCATTACACCATCCGCACATCCAAGATTACAGCACCTGGTATTCCCAAGCAGTCAACCATCTAGATACTGATTTCAACGTTGCTTAACTTCAGTGATAGTGTTTCAACATGATGTGGCTGTAAGCCATATAATGCAATCTCTAACAAGTTAAAAATAATAAAAGTTAATACAAATATACCAAGTATTAAAAACTGTTTAGAAAAGTAGCTTGCATGACTTACTTTTTTTCTGATCAAAAAATTGGAATACATGAATTAACTCATTCTTTTTATATTTTGGAAGAGAATGAATTAGAAAAAAAAAATCAAATAATCCAAGTTAGGAGAAAGGTGCCATAGAAATTATCTTTCTGATAATTTCATGACAGTCAAAGTAACAGTCTTTCCTGTGTTTCACAAATGGATTAATCACAGAAGCACTTTGTGCCAACAGGATCAACAAGCAAGGGAAACGGAGACAAGAAAATTAAACAAACTTAGCAATAACTATATTTAACAACTCACATTACAATCAAGTACTATGTATATGCTTACTTCATAAGTACTGACAAGAAAACATTTGAAATATACGTTAGATTTATTTGTGATATTTGATACAAAGATTGAATAATATTTTTTTGTTTTTAACAAGATGTAAAATAAAAACTAAACAGCTGGTAGCAGTTATTTACAAAACTTGTGCCATTTTCTAATAACTGCAAGCAAAAAAAGAAAGAAAACAAGGTTGTTACATTGCCAGCTGAAATAATGATTTGCTAATCAATTTTCAACCAAATGACACTTCACTAAAAAGTATTCAAATTCCATGGAGTAAATAAAATTGCTAAAATAAACAGGTAAACTAATTAAAATGTCTGGGTCCTCATACCTCAGGGATCAATCTAGATAACAACGAGTGTTAAAGATTAGGCAAGCAAACACTTTTCAGTAAGACTATCAAAGAGATAATAGTATATGTTTACCAGGCAGTTGCAAAAGGACTCAATTGATCTACATGTCTACATTAGCTGAATATGGCACAAGGCCATGTTTAAAGTGTGGTTCCTATAGACATATAGGATTGGTAAAAAAAAAAAAATTGCTTAACTCGCTCAGCACTTCCCTACTGAGACACCTCAACTTTGGTAAATTTACTGATTACACAAAAACAACTAATTCAGGAATTTGAAAAAGTTAATAAAAAAAATTGGTTAAAAACAACTTGTGTATGTATGTGTGTGTATATATTTTCATTAATTTAACTGTATTTTGACAAAAGTTTGATCTTTTTTTATTGAATTATATATATATATATATATATATATATATATATATATATATATATGAAGAAATATAGTCTTAAGATGTGCTATATTTATGGGATAAAGTGCTCAATATCAGAGATAGAGCATGTGTAAATATAAGAGCGAACATAGAAGTCAACACTTAGAGGCGACAGTCTGTTTCATGCTAGAGACAATTGTCAGGCCACAACGATTGCATCTAGTATGAAACAGACTGTCACTCTAAGTGTTGACTTCATGTTCACGTTTATATTTATTTAAATATATATATATATATATATATATATATATATATATATATATATAGAGAGAGAGAGAGAGAGAGAGAGAGAGAGAGATTTTCTTTTTAAATTGAACAAGTTTAGATACCATAGCAAAGAGCTAATCTGAACAATTACAATAAAAGTATTTAAAGGCAAAGGAAGCAAACTTATGGCGGTGGAAAAGTGACTAAAGCTGAGATGCCAAATCAGGGCCAATAATATTGCTTATTCTTCTTTGGATTTTATCAAGGAGCTCTAGATAAACAGCAGGAACACTGGATCATATTTGGCAGCAATAAGCCTGGACAAATGGTAGACTTACAGAAATGTAAGATAGACTCTGGAGAGAAAAATTGTCTAACATGACACAGTGAACCAACCTTCCTAGCATCTGACCTAGCAATGGATTCAATATAGTCTTTCCCCTTCATGTTACCCAATCACATTAGACTAAGAAGGCACAATGAGTCACTCTCCTGGAGGTCAGCATCAGCCATGCTGATGTTAGGCAGAGAGTGTTCTCTCAGATGATTAATGGAGAGAACTTTAATTTTGGAGGCATTAAAATTAACAAGCCATCCTTTGCCCCAGTTAACAACAGACTGAAGATCATTTTGGATATCAGCTGCCATTTTGACCTTATCAAACTGATCAGACTTAATATAGAGACAGGAGTAAATAGTTGTGTCATTAGTGTAAATACCAAGTTCAGAGCTAATGTCATTGGGAAGGTCATTATTGAAAAATCAAAAATAAAGTAGGACCAAGGATGGAGATTAGTACGAAAGGAAAAAGAAAAGTGGCTGTTCAAAAGTACCTTCATTTTATGAGTCAATAGGAAAGACTAAATCAATACAAGCTGTCCAAGTGGAACTTCCTTCTTACTAATGGAATAAGAAGAGAATGGGGTAGATTCATCCCAGTGTATGTCACATTGTAGACCTTAGTTGTGAAGGTCTGAACTGGTGGAACAGAGGAATGTAGCTTGTCAGAAAATTTGCCATGGAAATAGCAATAAAGTAAAGAGAGGCCTGCAATGTGTGGCTTTAACAATAAACACATTACGTTTATCATTCCTGTCACTCTGAATTCATGTTTTTTATGAAAAGTTTCAATGGTACATTCATTTAGTGACACTAAGATAATTACAAACTTGTGCTTAATCTGGCACAAGGTCACTAAAATTAAGCTTATAAACTCACAAAAACTTGTGACCAGTTTCTCTAACAGAATCTCTCTAAAAGTTTCTCTAAAAGAATCCATTCAGCTCTCAATCACATACACCTTGGGACCAAGTTGAGATTCAATAACTTTTCATATTGATAATTTCTTCTTTTAACTGACCTGAAAATAAGTAAAAAATAATTAAATGTATCAAAGAAATTGACTCACCTTAACCTGCATATGTGTGTAACAATGATGCATCAATTGGCTAGAAGGTCCAGCCAGTTTACTGACCAATTGTACCACATGTTGCGGGTACATAGCTTGACTATACTGGATATCAAATCGGACGGCAGAAAGCAGCACTGCAGGCAGGACATATTGTGAACTTGTGGATTCAACTGATCTTTTTGTATTGCTCTTTGGTAAATTAAAAGAGAAAAACATTTTTTTTTAATTTTAAAATGTTAAAAAATGTGGCAGCCATTAATTATTAAATTTATATAATGTATAGAGTTTCTCAATTCTTTGAGGACACATCTTTTAATAGCTCTAACTATTTTTCTAATTTGTTCTGGTGATCATTTCTTTTCAGATAAATGATGACAAACATCAAACTAACTCAGCAAATGAAAAGGCACACTGTAGTCATTGCCTTAAAGATGAAGTATAGCAATTTAGAGGTTGGTTGCTTCTTGCAAAGTTATTTGTTATCAAAGTTTGCAAAGAGCTAGAAGTCACTAATGCAGATTCTACAGCAGTAGACAAAAAGTAAAACACCTGCTATGGGTCCTAATACCACTAGAATTTGTATGAAAGGTGCAGAAAATTATTGATAAGAATCCCAGAAAGTCAATTACTGCCACTGCTAAGGAGCTCAAAGTTCCAAAACACTCCATCAGAAGAATTGTGCATGGGGACATTCAGTACAAGTCATATGTGATGCAGACATGCCAATTCATGCCTGTAAAGACAGAAGATAAACCAAGAATGGATGAGTTACAATCTCCATGATCATACAACCCCAAACATATGGGCTGTTAGCTCTCCAGACCTGAATCCATTAAACTACTACATATGGAGTGTAATCAAGAGGGAAGTCAATCAACGTCCCAATAAGACTATAAAATCTCTGAAGTCTGCCATAATGTCCAAAATCGTTAAAGATCATCTGATTCAAGCAAGTTATGGTTTCAGACCTTGTAGTGAAGCAGTCATTGATGTTAATGTTAGATTCCTTAAGTAGACGTGTCAAGAGGGTTGAGAGTGGTGCCAATTTTTACTCAAATAGAGTTCTTTCTTGATACATCTTTTACAATGCAAATGTCCTCAAAGAGCTGAGCAGTTCTATGTTTCACACAAAAATGAACATCTTATTTTTTTAAGGTAAAATTTATGGCAATAAAAGCAAAATAAACAAAATGTATCAATAAAAAATACAAAAGTGATAAAACATTTAAATGAAAGAAAAATAATGCAGATAGTAAAATCCAGCTGCTAAGGTAAAGACGTCTGATTATGAAACATTTGAATTCTAAAAACTTATAAAGATTGTCTTCACTCTCAGCAACACATGCTTTTTCAAGTAATTCCCTAAGTTTACTCTTTGTGTATTGTACTTTTTTTTGGTACAAAATTTTACAAAGTGATTATATAAGATACAGAATAACAGCATATTAGTATACCTATTTGACCTATTTCAATTGAGTTTTGTAAATGTTCTTAAAGAAAAAAATAGACAAATAAAAACACATAAAATTATACCCAAACAATCTTGGTAACAAGAAATGCCATGTCTTACCAAGAAGTAATTCTTGTATTTTAAACTTGATAATTTTAATATACAACTTAACACAAGGTATCTTACAGGTAAAAGATATATAAGAATTGAATGAATTGTTTTTTATGGCTTATCAACCTTTTCAAGGTTATTTAAAGCCAGAAAATAGTTTTCAACTGTAAAAATTTGAGGGGAGTGATGGATAATAATGATTTACTGATACAAGTCCTACTATTTAATCCATAGTTAGAGGGAGAAGAATTGGATTCATAACTTTCCCAAAGATCTTTGCAGACATGTAAGGGAATCTAGCAAACCCAACTGGAATTAGAACATTACCAGCACATCAAAGCTTATAGTACCTGGTATTCCCAAGCAGTCACCCATCCAGGTACTGACCACACTTGACATTGCTTAATCAGAATTAAAATAAAATAATACTGGAAAATATAAGACCTATTAAAAGCCCTGAAAGATATTCAAATAAAAATATTTCAAACTCAAAACAGAAAAAAATGAATTAACAAACTGTGTTTATTATCTAGAATAAATAAAAGTAGAAATTCAAATCCAAACATACAGAATGACATCAAATCAATGATAAAATATATGGTCTATAATTATGTAATTTTTTTCTTCTTTTTAAAAATAATGTCTTTATTCTCAGAAGATAAAAAAACCTAAAATTGATAATTCCATTTAAAAATACCACTTGATATATTTTCCTTTGTAACATGGCTTCCAAGTGTTCTACTGGTGTAATGTGAGCATTTCCCTACTCATGATTTAACCTTGAATAGAATACCAAAAAACCCAAGCTACATTTTTTAGTCAAATGATCCTAAGATGAAAATATTATTTGACTGAGTACCAAGTAATTGTTTAAGCAATGTAAAAAATACTCAACAAATTCTAAATACCAGATACAATATACAAATACATTTGTGGTGTAATTGGCAAAATGCTCAACAAAATGAACTGACAAAGTTTCTGTTATGAAATAGAATTTCCTTTGTATTTTATCAGTCAAGCAGTAGTTATTTATCTTGCATACCAAGAGCTGCCCTACCTTTATTGTTTAGTCATTTATATAGTCTATGCCTCAGCTATCCTAATTAAGTAGTTATTTACATATCACTACAGTTTCAAATAAATAACAAAAGAAAGAAAAGAACAGGGGAAAAATAATACTAGGCAAACTATATATATATATATATATATATATATATATATATATATATACACACATATAACTGAATAGGTAAATATTAGGTAGGTATATGAGGGAGTGATCATATACAAATACATATAAATACTCTAGAGTGTAAGAAAAAACAGTGCTCAATGTTAAGTTGAAAAATTGCTTTGGTATGAAACTAGGAGTTGTGCAATTAATGTAAGACATTATGTATATTTCTTATATATATATATATATATATATATGTGTGTGTGTGTGTGTGTGTGTGTGTTTGCATGGCAAAACTATGTAAAGCAACAGTAATAAGGCAAAAAGTTCACAAAGTAAGAATGGTGTTAACACACAAAAGTTATTCATTTTATTGGTTAGGAAGAAATCCCAGCATACATCTGTACATTTTGTCTATAAATTTGGTGAAGGGATGTTTTTGCAGTCATCCATAACAGGACAGGAACCAATAACAATAATGTATTGGAAAAAAACAATATGTTAATGTCAATAATACATAGAATAATGAAATATTTTATAAAGCAAAGCAAATTGAACAATGAGCACTGTTAAACATAAGAAGCATTCAATACAAGCAAAGACAAACATCACACATTTTAATATAAAATATTTATACAATAAAAAAAATAATGTAATCTGATTGATGTTCTTTATGTGACATTACAAATATTTGTTTTCATTATACTTTTTAAAGCACAATTGTCAATATCCCCAGACTCTTGTTCTTACCAATGTTGTCATCACGATTTGGCCATTGTGACCTCTAGACTTTTTCCCATGTTTGTCAATCTGAGTAAACTTCAGGAAATTTCAAATTGAACCATTTATTTAATCTACAGTTCCACAATCCATATCTAGGGATATCTCATCTTGTTCTTATTTAGTACTGCTCAGTTACTGCTTGTTCCGTTTCCACTGAGTCTAAGTCTGCCCAGGAACTGAAATTACAATTACTGTTACCAAATTTATGAACCAACTTTTCAACCTATCAGGCTACTGTCCCATGGGACAATCCTGAATCTAGAACTTGAAGCCTAAAATCTAATGTTCATCTATCATGCATGTTGATGACATTATTAAACTGACCTCTTTGGTGTAGGACCATCCAAGGGGATATCGAGACTTTCAAGTCCAACAGTTAACATTAAGAGGATCTGTCAGGAGAGCCCAACTCACCCTGCCACATCCACCACCCACATACTTCTGTGACGCCTGCTCATGACTCTTCAGGAGTAGCTTGGGCCTTCACAGCCATCGTTACAACTGACACCACCACCAAATGGGATAAAAGGAATAAGAGAGGATGACAATACTAGCAGGTGCTGATGACTGACACTACTACTGTTGTCACACTTGACTGCATCCACTGAGGCTTCTCTTTGCTTGCTGCTACAACTGTTGAAGTCTTGCCATCATTTCTCTTTATTAACTAATGGATCTTATCTTCTTCTATGTGCCATGTCCTTTCAGGTCATTAGGGATCATGGCTCTCCATAATTTTCTGTCCTTTGTAGCTCTTAATAACTTTTTGCCATCTCTTCCAAATCCTGGTCCTTCATTCATTGGCTCAAGCTCACCAGGTAGATTGTGCATTGCTTTCTTCTGGCCCTCTTACCTTCAATCTGTCCTGTGAGTATCAAATTTTCTAATCCTCCTTTCTTAATTATATGTCCCAGAAATTTGAACTATCTCTTCCTGATGTTAAGTATAAGCGTCCTTTTTATTGCAATTTTCTCTAGAATTTTGTTATTGTTCACATGTTCAGTACATGTTATTTTCAGTATCCTTCTGTAGAACCCCATCTCTGTTGCCTCAAGTCTCTTCTTCATCTGTGAGGGGATTGTCCAGCATTCACTGCATTAGAGGACTGATGGTACATAACAGTGCAGAACTCTTTTTTTCTTTGTTTTTAATTACATTTTTTCTATTTTTTAATACTTTGCTCAGCTTTTGGAAGGCATCTTTCGCCATCCCAATGCTTCTTCCTGTATTCATTTCTATAATACTGAAGTATCCCTCATAGCCTGGTCTAGATATTCCTAGATATGGACAACAGAACAAGAACAATCTATTTCCTTAGATTAAATAAAGGGCTCAGTTCAAAATTCTTGAAGGTTACC
This sequence comes from Acanthosepion pharaonis, assembly GCA_903632075.3. Taxonomy (NCBI): domain Eukaryota; kingdom Metazoa; phylum Mollusca; class Cephalopoda; order Sepiida; family Sepiidae; genus Acanthosepion; species Acanthosepion pharaonis. Next base: position 980,364 of record CAHIKZ030000129.1, on the reverse strand, counting down.
CAAAACAATGGATGCCTGAAGGAAGCTGAAGGGCAAAACAGCTGAAATATTGGGAAAATTTTAAGTTTAATTGGATTCTTAATGACATATGTCAACTCTTTAGTGTCATTTTATGTTATGACAAAACTGATTTATTTTGGTTTATATTTAGGGAAAATGGACAATATTCATTTTTGTTTATTTATATATTTTCAGATATAATCCAACTGATTTCAGGAACTTTATAATTCTATTTATTTTAATATTTTTGAATAGTTCTTTTTGGCTGTTTGTCTTGAAGAAATTGTGTCTTTTGGAATCAAGATCAATTTGAAAATGCTTTACCATATATTGGATTTGGCATGTAGGATACTATGATGGTTCTTCTTGTTTCAGTAAGAACGAACGTGTAATTTAAGTGAGACCTATTCGTAGCCGGGATATTTGGGATTTTCCATAATGGTATGGTTTTTTTCCTGAGGATTGGTAAGATTGTAAATATTGTGATAATGACAGTCATGAGGGGGATAATAGTCTGAATGTAAATAACATAATAATGATAACAATAATAATGATAACACCTCATCTCAGAAATTCAGACAAAAATATATGATAAACAAATAAGAAGTATTCAAATCAATGTATTTTGTTCACAAAAGTTTGACTAAGCAATCTATTCAAAAATACAATTTGTTTTTCTCTTTCAAGTGCAAGTATACAGATAAAGAGATCTGAGACAACAGAAATGTGGTTCTACAGAATGATACTGAGAATATCAAGAACTGAACATATGAGTAACAAGGAAGTTTTAAGGAAAATGTAAACGAAATGAATGCTTATACTTAAAATCAGAAAGAGACAGTTGAAATTTCTCGAATACATAATGAGGAAAGAGGGATTGGAAAATTCAACACTCACAAGGCATATTTAAGACAGGGAGGAAACACCTGACAAGCTTGTATAAATGGTTGGCAGAACAAGAACTGGGAGTGGTGGTGAAAAGTCAAACCTTATTAAGAGCAACAAAGGATAAGAAGTTGTGGAGAGCCATGATTGCTTATATTCTGAAGGGACCCATACATAGAAGGAAAATATGAAAATTATATTAAAAAAATGATGAAATGCTTACTCTGTCAGTTCTGGAAGTATGTTGTTTCTTCCTGACATTCTTTTGTGGATGTTCAGCAGCCAGAAGATAAATCTTTGGCTGAAGGATGGTTACATTATAATTCCGGGTAGAAATGTATTCTTCTAGAAGTTTCACTTGGTCTGCAGTTGGTAATGGACAATTCTCATTCACAGATTCTAAATGAGGAGGGAGAGAAAAAAAAAATTAATAATAAAACAGTATGAAATAATTTTTTTTTTAAAAATCATCTACACATATTCAACTTAAATCTTTAAGAATAAAAAAGAAATGAAAGAATTTACCATATTTCTGAAAAAGAAATGCATATCAGCATTTGTTACCTATCATATTTGACTTATAAAAGCATTTTTTAACTTATCACAATGAATTCCATTTTAAGATGCAAAGCTCCTCCTATCATTACTGGTTTTCTTTTTATAACAACAGAACTTATACTTTGTAATATTCAAGTATATTTGGAGTGCAAAGTGCATTTTATATACCAGCAAATAAAATACTGAGAATAAGACAATAAATAATATTACTATCTTGATAGCATCTTCCATAAAAGTTTTCACAACTTACTAAGAAAAGAAAAGCTGCTAATAAAATTGATTCATCGTATTTTGTGAGAATTTTTCTCTCCAAAATCTATCCTACACATTTATAAGTTTACCATTCGTCCTTGCTTTGAATATTGTTGCCACATCTTGTCTAGTTCTCTTGCTATATATTTAGAGATTCTTTATAAAATCCAAAGAAGAATCTGCAATGTTATTGGTCCTGACCTGGCATTTTCACACTGCTATAATATAGCTCCCTTGTACCTTTTCTTTAAATACTTTCATGATAATTGTTTTGCTCTTCTATGATATCCTTATCTTGAATTCAAGTGCTGTGCTAGATTTGTGGCAAGGTCTAATCATTTTACACTTGGATTGGTTAGATGCAAGTTCTATGCTAACAGTTTCTTCTCTCACACTTCTTGCTTGTGGAACTCTTTTCCAGTTTCTTGCTTCCCAGCCAACATTGATCTTCAAAAATGTCAGTTGTTACCTACTGTATTCTTGATTCCTGTTTTTTTTTATTGTTATCACTTCTTAATAATGTTTTTCTTTTTCTTATTCTTTCACACTCAATAACTCCTTGTAACTCGTTATTGCCTTGTTTGGGTGAAGTGATTAAAAAAAAAAAAAAAATGAAGTTAAACAAGGTATAAAGTCAAAGAAGCAGTGCTCTGGATAAAAATATCAAAATAAAGAATTGGTCAGCAACATATACTTGCTGACCATTCCACTATAATGGTTATCCAACAAGGTCATGATATTATTAAGAATGTCAAATCAAAGATTTCAACTTCCATTCAGCATGCATAGTTCGGTAGCCTGAAAGTTATTTGGTGAATTTTCATTTTTTTTTTTCTTTTTAATCTTTTCACCACAAGCAAGACAATAAAGCTACTAAAATGAAAGGGGTTTATTGAAATTGAAAGAAAATAAGAAAATTTTAGTAAAGAGAATAAAAAAAGAACAGGATTCAAAAAGACAGAAGATGCCAACTGACATTGAATTTAAATCATAGTTGACTGCAAAGCAAGAAGCCAGAAGAAAGTTCCACAGAGAAGAAGTGCAAGAGAAGAAACTATTAAAATATAACTTAGTTATATCTACCAATTTCCACAATAAAATGATGAGGCCTATCTGTATATTATATAATAGTCACCACTGACAAATAATAAGTGGTGACTGTTAAGAACGTTATGATCAATAATCACCAATGAATTATGTGCATTAGATTATGTTTGAAAACATCTGTGTAAAACAAATTATTTTTACATCATGAGGCTAAAAACTTTACATAAAACCTGTCTCTTGGACAGCACACAGAAGTATTTTAATTTTAGAACCTTTTAGATACCTTTCTAGGTATATAAAATGGTATAATCAACATAAATGGCAAACTGAAAAAAGAAAAAAAAAAAAGAGCTTACCAGTTTTTGCTTCTTTTTTCAGAGCTCAATCAAAGAAATGATTATAACTAAAAATGGGGAAACAAATTTCCACACCAAAGATAAGAAATACACATATGTTAATAATATATATGTATATCTTCAAGCAGACCAGATTAAGACCCAAAAGCTATTCTTTTTCATTTATACAGAAAAGGCTGACCAGACTTAATAAATATAGTTTCAAAGCTTTCCAATGAAAGTTCAAATTCAAACAGCTCAAAACAAGAACACACACTTGTGAAAGGCCTTAATGGGATCTGCTTATAATAATGGCTTCTTTTTTAATTGTTTCACCCCAAGCAAGGCAACAAAGCCACTGCAGGAGTTACTGAGTGTGAAAGAATATAAGAAAAACATTAAAGAGGAAGAACAATAAAAGAATAGAAATTAAAAAGACAGCAATTGAAAAATTTTTGAAGATCAAACTTGACTGGAAAGCAAGAAGCTGGAAGACAGTTTCACAAGCAAGAAGTGTGAGAAAAGAAACTATTAACATAGAATTTATGGTTATATTTAGCCATTTCAACTGTAAAATGATGAGATCTTGCTGCCAATCTAATACTGCATTTAGGTTCATAAAGTCTAGGTACCATAGAGGAGAATTCTTCACATCAAATTTGGTTAAATGAATAAACAAACCTATAAAAGAAAATGATGAGTAATACTGACCATCTTTAGGAATACTGTAGGGTTCATATTGATGGTCAAGAGCACAGTAGACAATCTTTTCAACACGATGAACAAATGAACTGGAGACGTTTACTTCAAGAGGGCCAATAACAAATCTCAGTACAGCATTTTCTCTGATGGACTGCATCTCATCTGTGCTGTTTGCATCCCCAGATGAAGAGGATTTACTACCTGAAAGAGAAATTTAAAAATTAAAAAAAGTTGTAAGAAAGAGTTCGTAAGACATGGAATATATTTTTAAATTCATCAAAAAATTAATAAAATAACACAATAGCTCTATTATGTCATTAATTTTTGCCTTAATTTCTCATCACTGATAAACCATTTCTTGCAGATTTTCAATGCACAATGTACAGACTGAATGCTGAAACTTAAATAAATTTCCAGTTAAATATTACAAAATATTTGATGGTTAAATCATTAAATTTAATTTTTAAGTACTAAGATTATTACAGTAATTTTAATTAATCCATAGACCTGTTAATGTCCATTTCCCTGAGCCAACACTCACCACAAGAAAAGTACACTATTAGAGTAAATATTTTGAAAAGTTTTCCTGCAGAAAATAAGTATTAAATATTCAACTTTTTGAAATTATTATTAATATTATATTTGCCATACAGGGTGAGATGGATAAATTGTCATCTAAATTACGCAAAAATGAAAATAATATTGACATTTCATTTTAACAGATATATTTACCAAAACTACACAAAAATATCTTGAAATACTCAAGAGTAAATTTATTCAATAAAATCATTATTGGCTTCAGCCATTGCCTCCAGACGATTTCGGAAGCTCCTGCAACTCTTCTGGACAATCTCCTTCTTTAAGTTAATGTATAGTGCCATAACCTTGCCTTCAGTTCATCTTTGGTGTTACATGGAGTTTTATTGGTCTCTTGCTCACCTGCACCCCACACATAATAATCAAGGGGGTTGCAGTCTGGGGAGTTAGGTGGCCAAATGTAAGGGGTGGTGTGGTTGCAGAAATTGTCTGAGAGCCATGACTGGGTTCTCCTGCTTGTGCGGCATGCTAGAGTCTTGTTGCCAAATATAGGATCTTCCAGCAGCCACCCTCTTGACTCAGGGCAGCACTAACTCCTTAAAGCACTTGATGTAGGCCACCATGTTGAGTCTGAGGCCCTTTGGGAAGATGAATGGAGGCATAATGTCACCATTACTAGTGATCACTCCAAACACCTTTGTGATTACCATTAGACTTGTCCAACTCTTTCTGAATCCTCTTCACTATCCTCAAATTGATACCAAAACTCTGAAATGTTCATATTGGAACTTCTGGTATGAACACCAAGCAGTACAGCATGCTGCTTCCAAATTTCTGATGGAGTGAATTGTGTCATGGAGCTCTTTTTCTCACAAATGATGTCCAACTAACCCTACTATACTGTGCAGTTGACAAAAATCAACCTACCTGAGAACCTACAACAAATGTGGAAAATCTTCCCAAAACTTTATTTGTGAAACCAAGCCATAATATATATATTTAATATTAGTTCATGTCAAACACAGCATATCAATTTCTTCTCTAAAAAGCCAAGATATAACAAATCACACAGTATGTGCATAACATTAAAATTCACCTCAAATACAAAATACATTACTAAGAAAATTTAAAACCATATTATTATTATTATTATCCATCTTATAAAATAAAAAGGAAGTCCTGATGAGATAAAGCAATGTTGATGAAAGATAAACTCCCAAGGTACAAGAAACAAGTTCACATATCATTAAAAGCCATTTCTGATTTCACACTATTTACTTTAATAGTTAAAGTATGTATCAAGCTGGACTATTGTAACTAAAATAAATAAGACGGAATAAGATAATAATAGCAAAAATGCTTCATCTATTAAAAAGCAAAAATAAATAAATAAAAATTAATACATACTTCGTTTGTTGTCTGGTTCCATGACAGTGTAGAGGTAATCAAACCAGAAAATGCCAAATTTTTGCATGCCATACTGCTCAGTGTAAACTTGGTTGTGTTTGTCAATATCAACAATAAAGGATGTAGGTTGACGGACATTCTCAGGACAAGCAATGTCAAACAGAGAATTTGTGAGGTAGCTAAGTGGTTTGTCTGCATTATCTACCAATTCTCCACCTTTTGCCAACAGTTGACACTGAAAAAGAATTTGTATTAAGTAAATGGTTAGTCAAATAAAAGCATTGACAGATATTTTTTTTTAATAATTAACACCAAGCAAAAAGCATGGTAACACCTATGTGACACTATTTAAAAATTTTGGAAAAATACAAAAAGCAAAAGAAAACCTGGAAATTGACCAAAGAAATAAAAATAAAAACCCAAACAAATAAATCAAAACAAAAAAGGAAACCGGAAACATAAATTGAAAAGAGAAAAAAAAATAAAAAAATCAAAGACAGACACCGACATAAACTGTAAAAGAGAGTGCTCTATGTCTAAATGATCAAGCCAGAACAAACACACTACCCAGCAACACTACTCAAAAAGTTTAAACCACTACTCAAGTTTCACACTACTATGATCTTTGGACAATCAGTAGAAAAAGAGATATTATAATCATAAACTGAATTTTAATTATATGAAAATCCTACAGCACTGTCAGCCTATTATTGGAAAATTAAAACAGAAGTATGCAAACTTGAAAAATTCTTAAAGATTAAAACATGTAAAAATAACCAAGATACATGTAGATTATGCCTAGATGAGAAGTTATCAATATTGGAGCTGAGCAGCAACATTAAACTGTTAAATAAAAAGTTAAAGACTTAGTAAATGTAAGCATAGTATTAAAGACCAACTGTGCCATCTGCCACCAGAATAGTGGTCCCCCACTCCAATTTGATTAGATTAGAGCTGCTTGGACTAGGTAGGTTCACTTACGGGGGGGTCTTCCCCCCACCCTCGTAAAACTTCTATAGTTCATAGGATTTTTTCCTCTCTTTTCCCCAACCTTCACCCTGTTCTGTTAGTATAAATGTTCTGTTCCACCTCTATTCATCTATGTTTTAATGTTGCCTGACAATCACATAGCATGAAACTCAAGTGTGTGAGTATATATATATATATATACACACACACACACACACGTGTCTATGTGGGTGTGTGTGTGTTTTTCATGAAGTTGTTGTCCTTTTATATACTTTTTTAATGGCAGATGTGTTGTGAAAATATGAATAAATACTATTTGCCCTTGTGTGTGTGTGTGTGTATATATATATATATATATATATATACACACACACACACACACTCCTTTTACTTTATTTTTATGAAGATCTAAAAGAGATAAAAATCAAGACACAGAATAAGTTTGAATATTCTAGTCAATAGCTTAAATAAATAGAAATTGTTAGAAATTGAAGTCAGACTTCAATTAAAATCTATTCCAGAAGCCTTTCTTAATATGCCAATAGCGTTTTCTGATTAAATAAGTTCTCAGTCTCTGCTATCCATAATATAAAAATGCAAACTATCCTGTATATAAAAAAACACTTTTTTCTACTCCAGTAACCTAAGAATGACTTCTTTTACCTCAGTATAAGATCAATATACTGAATTAAAAGTTTTGCCGTCAAATTCACTGTCAACTAAGAAATCAAATAAAGGTGTCAAAATGTTTTCCCTAAAACTGCAAACATTTTTTCTGCTGTTTAATTGTATGAAAATAAATCAATAAGTGTCTATCCCAATACATAATTATTGGTTGACTTTTGATCTGAAATTTTCACTGTATAATTTTTTTATCTATATAATATTCACTGAAGAATTAAGCATACTAACAAAGGAGACATTTATGTTGGAAAATAAATGTGTGTGTAAAATAACTGCTATTTTCATCTTTAGGCTGTGGATATATTGATTCAGCCAAGTAAATATTTTAATTTAATAAAAAATAAATATAAATAAACTGATAAGCAGCTCAGAGGTGCAAAATTTCCTTGGTTTTTTTAACTAAATTTTTCTACAAGAAAAGTATAGGAGAAACATCCACAACATTCTGCACACACACAAAAAAGAAATGAAAAACATATCAATCTAACACCAATAAATAGTGCATAAATTATTATATATAGAATAAAGAAAATGTGTAGTCAATTGCTGAAATCTCCTGATAAGTGAACCAAACAATTACAAAAAGGTTTGTCTATGACCTCTGGAGTCAGGGTGCTGAATTTCACAACTAGCTAAGTGACAAATTTTATATCTGTATTAATCATATATATATATATATATATATATATATATATATATATATATATATATATATATATATATGTGTGTGTGTGTGTGTGTGTGTGTGTATTTAAAATTTGCTATATGTATGCAAGAAGATTGCACAATGTTGTAGATAGAGCATTCAATGGCATAGACAGTGCAGACTTATGAACCAACACTGCATAGTCACTGTCAGTTTCATGTCTGAAGCAAGCTTCAGACATGATACTGACAGTGACTATGCAGTGTTGATTTTTATCTTATATAAAATTAACTTGTTTTTTGGGTGTTTTTTTTTACAGTAAGGTTCACCCTTTACAAGGCTCAAGGGCCACTTGATGTAGAGAGTTACGTTAAGAGATAGTTTATATGGACAGGAGGAGAAGATAATAATTAACTCTAGATTTGAACAGGTTAAGATTGTAGTAATAAGGGAAATATTCTCTTGGGAGTCTGTTCCACAGGGCAGTGGTTCACAGGAAGAAGCTGTTCTATTTTTTTGTTTGCATCAGTCTTTAGCTGTGGTATGACATTGAAGTAAATTTTTATAAACAAGTTGTTGGGAAAGATAGGTAAAAGCAAGTTGGTTAGATTGGTTGGTTCTACATATCTATCTTTATTGGATTATTTAATGGTGAATTTTGTATATTGCACCTAGTGAGAATCAAACTCATTACTCAGTCATAGTAGTCAACGAGACCAACCTCACTAACCATTACCCCATGCTGAAAAGCAAAAGGAAGTCAAGTCAAAATCCAGTGCTTTGATTAAACTGCTGCATGTTTCAAGATTAAGGATCTGTTGACAAGCTCTCACATTGTGGCACCATTTACCAAGGCAAAAAAGAAAAGAAAGGAAAGAGAGGAAGGAAAGAAAGGAAAAGAGAGGCAAGACCCAAACGTGGATGATAAGTAGGACACCCACGACTAAGAGACAATGGATAAAGGATATTTTGATAAGTAACAAATGGCAAAGAGTGTCATTACAATGGCAGAAAAATTCTAAGTGGATTAGGGAATCAGATGTGTTCTGGCGACGAGCTTGTGTTATCGGGGATACATAAACAAACCGCTAATGCGGGAAAACATCTAATTGGCTACACACAGACCGACTAGCCAAAGAAAAATCCAATTGAAAATGTTATTTTGATAATTGACAAAAAACAGGTGAACTACAGGGCTTTGGATAGATATGAAAAATTAATTGTGTCAAAGCCGCACACGAAGTAACAGCTGACCGTTTTTCTTTTGACAAGACATCTTTAGCTGCGATAATAAAACTATGTTATCAGCAATGTGCACCAAAGAATGACTGGAACCATGGAAATGTTTTTTTTCGAGGCGACGGACGATTGTGTTGTGTCAAATAAACCACCCATTCTGATAATTAGCGATAATCTGACTGATGAAGTCCAGGTAAGAACAAGAGTTATGATCACCACCGATCGCATTGTTCTATTTGCGGCCAGAGAAAAAGAAAAAGATAATTTTTTTTAAGCAAGATATTTTTTTTTCCTGATACAAAGCCCGCGGGATCGCACACGCCCGGCTGGATATCATTGGCCGAGTGGTGATCACGTGACGCAAGGAGGAAGCTGTCGCCACCCACCTCGAGGATGGGTATGAGAGGTTGCTACGAAGAAGTGGGGAGGACAGTTCACGCCCCCCCTGAAGCATGGTGAAAAGGTGGGAGTAAGAGAAGACTCCCAAAAAAATGGAAAGAAGTGGAAAATTCCTAACCAAAAATAAAAAAAAAGTGGATAGGTATTTAGAATTATTGAGGAACCCCCGCCCGACAAACCCACCCCGGTTTTTTGTCGGCGTCCATATAAGCAAAGTCAGCGAGCAAAAAATCAGTTCAACAGAGAGTTCCAGAGTTGAGTTCAGGAGAGACAGTTCCCAGAGTCAGTTTCCAGTGCTCAGTTGAAGCAAGCCTCGCATCGGCTGACCAAGATTTGCGCAATTTCCGGACTCATCTTCAATCCAAGAACAATTATTTTGAAGAGCGACTTAGATCCAGACCACCAAAATAAGTTTTTTTTCGACTTTCGCCCAAAGACACACCAAAAAAAAAAAAAAAAAACAATTTCTTAAAAAGCAAACAACTTGAAGTGTTAAAACTCGCCTAATGGAAAACAACGTGTCACAATCCATAGAACGGGTCGGGAGATAGACGCAGTCCTATGTATCCAACAACTAGACATAAAGTTTGTTATCCTTTTCTTTGATACCTTGAACTTTTGAGTTATCATTTTATTTCTTTTATACGTATTTATGCAATACCACCCCCGCTTGGACCCAACTTGCATTGCGGCCCCAACGACTGATTGATTTTGTCTGCCTAAGATCGATTCACAACGTGGGTAGGCGGACTGGAGATCAACGCAGTTACTTTGGTAACCAGGTGTTGGAAGCGAATTGGGAACGACGAGGCTGATATCGAATCTAACCAGATTCCCATCCGAATCACCAAAAGGTTAGAACGTCACATTTGAGTGCCGCGACCGATACCAAGCCAGTTGGTCGTCACAGGACTGACGCGACAGGCGGACGTCACGTTTGGAGCGGCAACACCCGAACGAAGCAGCGAGGAGCGAGCGAAGGCTGTGTTCAGGGACGTAACACTCCTCTCTTTCAAGCATCCCTATCAAGTGGGCTAACATGGTGTTATATTCTGTGCTAATAGGAATATGAAATGGACAAACACAATGGGTAAATAGTAACAGGTTTATTGTAGAAACCAATACACCAAGCAAGGAAGTAATAGTTATGCACACAGTCATCACAAGTCATTACAGTTGTATGCGTGCTGCTATCAGAAGGCCGTTAGTTCTCGCAGATACCAGCTCAACTCCGCTATCCACTGTCCTAACAGATACTTATAGGTGGTTACCACCTATAGTACCAATACTCATGGGGGTGGAAGGTTATTCCATTACATCACATGGGCAAAGCCATACTCCTGCACATCCCTCCCAATGCAGTCCTTCCACATCTTCCTAGGTCTACCTCAACCTCTGTGACCAGAAACCCTAAACTCTGAGACAGTCCTGATGCAAGACAAAGCTTGTTGGATGAGAGCAAACCAGCCAAGACAACAGATGCACAGTACTGATGTTATATCCTCAATACCAAGCCTTGTTAACAACTTATAACGAAGAAAACGGTGACTTACCTCGTCAAACCAAGCGACGGAAAATGTGGCGAAAAAAAATTACTTACCAAAAAAAAAAAAAAAAAAAGGAGGGCACATATTCCACATGACATGCTGAAGACGGAATATTTAAATTAAAAAACAAGTCCGTCGCAGTAGTCACTATAAAAGTATTTTGATATGCAAAAATTGAGTGTCCTCTCCCAGCTGTTGACAAATGGAAAAAATGCTTGGCCAATAAAAGCAGTTGGTGTTCTCAAATCGGAGAGAAAGTTCTGGTATTTTAGCTACCGCATTTGTTTGAGAGTGAATTATTTTTCTGACTGGTTGCGTGCATTGTGTGATAGTACCTGCAAATCGAGTTTTCGGCATTTCTTTCTGCCCCTGATGTTAGAGTCTGAACTTAGTGATTTATTCTCTGCGTTGTGGAAGTAATCTGCAACAGATATTTCCTTTGCAATCCCAGATTGCTTACACAACTCAGAAGAGGAGGTTTCATACTGAAGTTTGGTGCTGCAGTTCTAAAAATTCATTGAGCAGTCATTGCGGTGGAGCTGCCACATTTGGTGCCCAAGTCTCACTGCTGTAGAGCAGTGCAGATTGTACACACACACAGAGAACAATTTGCCATAAGTTCTCAGAAATGTGTTTGGATGTGAGAATGGGGTAAAAGCTTTTCGAATTTCCCCTAAGCCACAAAGCACCTGGTTATAATGGCGAGCTCACAACCTCCATCCGTGCAGAGTATATCACCAAGGTAACAGAATATTTATTAAGCTGATACAGACAAGTTTCCAACAAATTATGCTTTAACTAAAGCATTGATAATTTTGAATCACACAAATTTCTAACACTCAACAAAAAAAAATAGTCACCCTAACTGTTGTGATAATAATAATAATAATAATGATAATAATAATAATAATAATAATTCACTTTTATACATGAAATAATTATTAGCATACAGGAAAAAGAAAATGACATTTGATTTTGCTTTTACAAAGTGGTTACTTTTTAACATTTATTTCAGGAATTTGAAAAAAAAAAGAGAGAGAACCAAGATATATTTCCTTAAAAATAGATTATGAAATTATAAAAAAGTGTTTAACTAGTTTAAGTATTTATTTGATATTTAAACTTGTTTTAACCATTTCACCCCAAGCATGGCAATATAGTCACTAAAACACAAGGGTTTACTGAATGTTACAAAATATGAGAAAGAATAAAAACTATTAAGGAGAGATAACAATAAAAGAAGAAGAATTAAGAAGACAGAAGATAACAATTAACATAGCATTTAAATTTATGAAGATCAAAGTTGAGTGGGAAGCAAGCTGAAAGAGACTTCCACAAGTGAGAAGTGTTAAAAAAAAAAAAAAAAAAAACTTTAACAGCCAAAAAGATAAGCATTTAAAAGCAAAAATTCAAATTAGACAGGAGTTTGGATTACTTTGTGGTTGAGAAATTTGCATATTTCTCCACTGCTGTAAAAAGTAAAAATCCAAAACTCTGAATGCTGATTTTCAAGGCAGACAGTTCCCTTTCCTAGCTGGGTTTCGGATCTAAGCCTAATATCATTAAATGAAGCAAAGAAAAAAAAAAGAAGTCCCTTTGAGTTTTTAAGCAATTTCATTGGAATTGATAAAGAATCAATGTTAAAAAACACAAATGACATTAAAGAGATTCATACCAATGTTTTTAATTTTAAGGTAAATTTCATGAACTGGTAAATAGAGTTCAAACTTCAGCTGATACTACTTGTGTTGACTCTACAATAATATCCCTGAGAAAGGCATAAATCCATTTCTCTCTTGTGGTCTGTCCTATCCCTGGAGATCTTTCTTTTAAATTTTTTAAGAAAAATAAGAAAAAGTTTTGTTGGCAGGCTACTACAGAAAAAAACAAAACATACAAAATAAAATTAGGCAAAGATGACTTACTTTCACATCTTCAGGTTCCTTAGCATTGCATGCACATCTCCCTTGGCTGGAAACAGAGATGTGGGTCACACCAAACTGAACATCCAAATAATTGTTACCATGGAGGAAGATGTCAACTGCTAATCCACCGGCTTCTATAAAAAGAAATGGCCGGAAAGACACACGATTTGGACCAAAATGCACAGCTTCTCGTACAGTCTCTGTAAGCTAGAAAGAAGAGAGGAAAAAAAAAAAACAAGTGAGAATTTTAACTGATGTTATACATACATAAAAAATTAAACACATAACCCTGTTCTGTCAATAAATACCTTAATTCCTAATCACTGAAAACCATTCCTGGTCTCCTCCAATTTTTTAAGTTTTTAACACCTGATGTATAAAGATATATAACTTATTCAGTTTCATTTAGCTCCCTATCTATTTTATTACTATTGTTTCTAATTATCTTTTATTGTAATCACAGTAGATCAGCGAGGAAAACAGATGAAGATTATACAATATGTCTCCTTTCTGCAAAAAACTACTGCTTTTATAATGTGGGGTAATAAAATAGTGATAAGAAAAGAAAAGAAAAAGATAGTAAGCTGAATGAAATCAACTTATATATATATAATTGCCAATACTTGCTGAGGAGTGGACTGAACAATTACAAAAGGTTCATCTACAAAACTCCAGAGTCAGGATGCTGAATATAACATCAATCAGCTACGTGACAAATTTTCTTTGTATTAATCCTATGTATATATATATATATATATATATATATATATATATATATATATATATAAAATAAGAGGTTATAGTTGTTCCAACCAGAGAAAAGTGTATATATTAAAAAGAGAGAAACCCAAACGTTTTTGGTTGTAATGTGGATTTTTTTTTTTTAAATATATATTATGCTTTATTTTAACATAATTTTGCAACACGAGTTTCAGGTCTCATGATTTTCTTCCAGCAAAGAGTGGATATTTCCACATATTATTAAAATGAATTAATTTTCCTTATGTTTCTCGATGTTAAAGATTCTCTTTTTTGTGCGGTAGTGACACAAATGTCTTTCTTGAACTGACAGTGAGAAAGTTCTTCTGCCTTGAAGGGTAATAAAACAATTAAGATTGGTCCGAGAAAGGGTGAGGGAAGATATCTGTGTTCTTTTCTTTTAATGACCACCGTATATTCTTAGATCTGTTTCCATATTTTTGTATTGTGTGTGTTTTTGTTAGTATGCATATCTATATGTATATTCCCTCTCCATATATACATACTGTCTTATTATAAGGAATTAGTAGACACGCATATATACACACACTTGCCATGTTGTGTAGGATTCATGTGTGTGCTTGTGAGCAGTCTCATTTTTGCCAATATGTGTGTGTATGTGTGTGTATATATATATATATATGTGTGTGTGTGTGTGTGTGTATATATATATATATTAGCATGCTATGTATATGCATATTCCCTCTCCATCCATACATACTGTCTTATTATAAGGAATAAATATACACATTACAAAACAACCAAAAACATTTGCAGTTTCTCTCTCCTTTATATATCTCCAAGTATATGATTGCTGTATATGGAATAAATTCCAATAACCAACAAATACTATTCTTAAGAGAGTGCTCAATACAGAGGAGAGCAAATATAATTATTTATTTGAAAATTATAACATAAATATGTTATAAAATCACTACAATAATAACCATTTTGTTTCAACATTTCTGGTGTCTTATCAAGTGAAGATGTTGAACAGATTGTTGCTGTTAGGTGTTGATTAGTGTCCACTTTTATAATAAAAGTGGACCTTGAACTCAACACCCAGTTGCAACAGTCTGTTTCCTGCTTGAACATAATCGGCAGCTCGTGTTTTGTGTTTTGGCTTAATTACTTACATATACTGGCAAATAATGAACTTTATGGCTATTTTATAGTGTTGTTTGTTAACTTTATTACTGAATGTTTTGTTATTTGTTGTTGATTGTTATTAGCATGTTTACTTGTGTTTATGTGTACATTTTTAGTTTGTTAATTTGTTTTTTATTGACTTATTTATTTGGATTAATTTATTAAACTTGTTTATTTTTATTTTTCCAGACAAGGCTAAGCTGAATAAATATCTACTCTCTTGCATGACATGCTGTTAAGTGCTATACTGGAACACACCTATTCTATAGTTAATAGACTCTCCCACCTATAATAATTAGTAGTAGTAGTAGCATTCGCGAAGTAAGTCGCTCAGTGAGTTGGTCAGTCAGTCGATGTGGGACACTAAGAGTATCAGCAACCACCACTAGATTTCTCTGCGTCATTACTAATTATATCAAGTCCCTAACGTTTTGTACGTCGAACCTTTTTAGGACCGACTTAGTGAAATACAAGCCTCCACTGTGAAACTACTCTACAACATTAAGTGATGGTTAATAAACTGATTTTGCAAATTAAGGCTCAAGAGTTCAATTCCTGCTCAGTGCATTTCTTTTGTGGGCTTTTTTAAATATCAACAAACACAGCCCCTTTTTAATAACAATAATAGCAAGAAATAAAAGCATGTCTTGTGCTGTTCTAATCAATTGGCCTGAATATCATTGGTGTCATTAAAATTAAGAATTCGAATGAAAAGGTGGAAAACTTTAAAAAAAAAAACAAAAAAAAAAACACCTCATTTTCCTTAAAGCAAAGAAATCCCTTTGTCTATAAGTATAAAGATTAAAATACAAACCTTCAACATTAATGAAGCATTGGTTATGTAGAGCCCCAGACAAAGAATGGGTGGCGGAGACTTTTTCTTTGGTCTGTTGGCTATTTCATCATCTTCTTCATCTTCATAATCTTCAGGCAGAATCTGAGGGACAAATGACCAAGCCCAGTTGGCCCAACTTTGATTATCTTCAGGTTCAATATTGGAAGATTCTTCCTGACCTTTAAGTATATCAAAATAATAATTAATTAATGGAGCAGCAGGTTTTGTTGTTTTTTTAATTCATAATTCATATTCAAATATTCCATGTAAAAATGGACTTTTTTTCAATATGTTTTAAGAAGTGACCTTATTCTGCATCTTGTTTTATTGTTTGATTGGGGGGAGGCTTCAATCCTTTGCAGGTTATTTAAAGCAAGAAAATATTTTAGAGTGTAATAATTTTTTTTTTTTTTTGTGGAGGGAGATAATAATTTAGTGATACAAGTTTTATTGTGGGGGAGAAAAGGTGGATTCATAACTTTCCTCAGGGTATTTAAGACGTAAGAGAATATAAATCCAACAGGAATTAGAGCTCAGCTCTCTGATTAACAGTTCCAAGCCATTATCCATTACACCACCTACACATCCAAGCTTACAGCACCTGGTATTCTCAAGCAGTCACTCATCTAGGAACTGACCAGGCTCTACATTGTTTAACTTCAGTGATCATACAAGAACCAGTATTTCAACATGAACCTTGTGTTAGTTTTTCTCTATACTTTATTATTGTTCAATATCAAGTCTATTGATCCATAACCATGCAGTATAGAAACAAAAAAAAATGAGGATAATAATATATTATTAATATTAAGAAAAATCAATTAAATATAACATCTTGGATAAAAAATAACTTTCTTTAATTTAGATAATTTTGTTTTATTTTTTGAGAATAATTGTCAAAATACTTTAGTTATTTTGATACTATTATTCCCATCTTGGATATTATTATAGACACAACATTTTGGTGAAGTATATTCTGACCATTATCAGGTGTCCACTGTTTTGGCTGAAATGGGATATCTGTCCATTATTGTGATTTGTTTTGCCTTTGTGATGTTAGTTATTATTTGGTACTGATCAATTTTATTTTCGCAACCTAATCATTTCTTTAGCTTTGTGAAACACTTAAGTTTTTGAGCTATAAGACAGGGCATATTTCTTAGTCAAACAAACATCTAAGAGAGTAAATCTTTCATAAGTAAACTAACATTTTGACAAGGCTGTACAGGATTTGTTGACCTACTATCAAGTGTTGGGAGTGACAGTGGACTATATACATTTCCATATTACTATGTCCATAGTTTCTTTGACAGGGACATTGGTAAATAGACTCCCAACATTTAATAAGACTAGGATGATGTTATTAGATTTATTAGAGAGCTATATTTCAAGAAATTTGTTGATGGAATTAACACTAAATTTACTAGTCAAATAGCATTGTGCACTGCTTTCACCAAAGGATAAATGATCTAGAATTAGGATTTCCCAGTCATGTTACATGATGTTAGCCTTTAGTGTGTTCATTATGTAATCTTTATCCCTCAATTTTGGCTTGTACACTGAACTTTTTTTGACTTCAGCCAATTACATTACACACACACACACACATATATATATATATATATATAAATATAAAAACAATATATAAATTTTTATATATCAGAGCAATTTGAGGAAAATCTGACAAAGTGCCAAAAGTTTTTGTGACATTTTGTCTTTTCGGACTAAAAATGATGTTTACATTGATGTGATTGCACACACACTGAAATGAGAATGTGAGATCAAATGACGGTTCACATTAGGGTTACAGGCTCGATACCTGTCAGATAGCGCATATATTTTTAATACAAAATTTATTGAACATTCAGGCCAGTAAATGTAATTAATACTATTTAATTAAAAGACAGAGCACTTAAATAAATTATATCTATAAAAATATTGTATAAACAGAAAATATATTAAATAATTGTCAGACGTAATACATTTTACATTTCATTTATATATGTATATACATATATACACACACACACACATATATTGTCATCCACAGACAGACTGTTTCACAGCTCATCAGTGTGGCTAGACATTCGGTTGCCTCTAGCTAGGATCGAAACACAACTGAATTGGCGTCAGTCGGAGATTCTACCACTAAGCCGTTATGTGTGACCACATTATAGAACAAATACTAACTCGCTGCATTATATCTAAATTTATGTTAAAATGAATGTTACCATGTCTTTCCAAACATCTAGAAATTATTCAGTGATCAATCACTTATCCTATATTTAAAAGTATACATGTTAATCATGGAGATCAATGTAGTGAGACAAAAATTAAACAATGTTTTTCACATTCAAAT
Source organism: Acanthosepion pharaonis (assembly GCA_903632075.3). Taxonomy (NCBI): domain Eukaryota; kingdom Metazoa; phylum Mollusca; class Cephalopoda; order Sepiida; family Sepiidae; genus Acanthosepion; species Acanthosepion pharaonis. The sequence goes on along the minus strand of CAHIKZ030000129.1, from coordinate 962,130 downwards.
AGTTTCAGTTGAGAGAAATACGAGTGATGAGGTCTGAAAAGGATACACATCACCAATGTGTCAACATACTAAAAGAAAGGAAAATTACATAGGGTGAAATAACCTTGTTATGTTTTGGAAAGGAGACAAAAATAGAATTCATTGAATGCATTCCTCTTTTGAAATCTAATAACAGCTAAATCAAATTTTTCTTTTATCCTAAACGAAAACATCTTTCTTTAAATTGTTGAATTATCAACAATTTTTATCATTTGAAGTATCCAATGATTAAACATGGCTCACAGAGCCATTTGCAATTTACATTTAATGAAATTTCTGAACAGAAAGAAAATCCACAGCACACAACAATTATCACCAACCCAAAACTGGGACAGTTTTCATATCTGCCTACTAATACCAACCTATTTTAAAAGTTTCTTTTTCTGTTTGAACTCAACAAATTGCAATGACATGACATCAAGAACTATAAGCTGAAATCTAATAAAGGAAAAGAAATAAATAAAGAATTTAGCTTACCTAAAGACTGTCGAATGACTTCTTGCGAATCCGGCTCAGTTTTATTATCATCTTCATTATCAGGTACATCCAGGATACCATAATAGAGAGCCAGACACAGTTCCACAAGTCGCAAGAACAAGGGGAGTTGAGTATCAGTAAGAGAGACATCAAGCTTTTCACACAATACATTTACTTTGGTAACAAGGGGCAGCTTAGCATGGGTGCTCTCATAGGTCATGTGCATGCGGCAGCTAAGTGAGCAACGGTACAAAAGAGGATCCTGATAGGTCTCTATTCGACCACTGCTATCACATTTGTCAAGACAAACAGTCAAATCACAGAAATTGATCACTTTGCGCAAGATGAGTTCAGCTGGTGTTACTTCAACGAAAGTGCGATTCCAGCCAGGGCTGACACTGTAGCATTCTGCTGATTTCACATTGACCGACAGAACAATGTCATCCTCGACAAATTTTAAGATGAGATTATTGACAATGATGCTAACGTTGTTGATTACCTTGTTGACAAGACTCTGGAGGTAGCCAGGTGGTAGTTCTTCTTCTACTTGTTGCTTCTTGACTTTAATTTTAACAGTCTGACTATTGGATCTTGACGAGCTGCCAGATTTGGAACTTTTCTTGTCACTGTCCCAAGTGCCATCACGAAGCCTCACAATACATTCAATCGTATTGATGGTAATGACAATGGGTTCGGAACCAAGCCTGGTCCAGGGGACATGAAGATAAAGCTCATGGATGTGCCCACTCTTGAAGCTAATGGGCAGGTTGAGAGTTTGTTCGATAGCATCCAGGCGCAAGTCAAGGTTGTTAAGGACTGCATCCCCACCCCACAAGGACAACTGGAAATCTTCAGGGCGAAGTTTCACATATTTATCCACATACCCCATTAATAAAGGGGTGATATAAGATTCTATCTTGAACATATTGGCGCCGTCTCTTTACTGCCTGTCAAAATAGATCTGAAAACAGACAGAAGTATATAAAACAGAAGTTTGAAAATGCAAGAAAAAAAATTAGAAGAAATTTGAGTATTTTAAATGCATCATGTATTGAAATATATACATGACTAAAGAGGTTCAGACTGGCATGATTGTTATCAGTGCAAAAAAACAAAATTCAAGGTAAAGTTTTATATGTACACATTAATTTTCTTAAGACCAAAAATAAGACAAACTTTAACAATAACAGCAAAAAGCTGTTACTTCACATACATTGTCAACATTGACAGAGACAAATTAAATACAAGCAAGTCCTGATATAACTTCAATCAACTACATAGGGAAATTTCTGAAAAACTTGAGTTCTGTTACAGCAAAATCTTACTTAAGAATTATGAAAAATTTACATTGACATATTTTGCTAATGAACTAGTGTCCTTTTTTTTTTTTTTATTATGCCCATTTATTAGCAAAACAAGTCAATGTAGTTTTCTAAATTGTCTTATTTATATAATTCCATCAGAATTTCCTCCAACATCATATCTACATATTATATATGGAGATGGCTAAATTACTGCTTTTAAATAATAATAATAATAATTACAATACTTTATTTTTAATTACCAACATAACTAAATCCCTTTGTGTCATTCATAATGCCCTTTCATAAATGTTAAAAGTTTTGCAAATATTTGCAAAGGTTCCCAGATTTGAATTGGAACACATTTAAATAATTTTCTCAAAGATTCTTTTACTGTGTCTAAAAATACAGGTTTTTCTTAATAAATCGCTGCATTTGCATTTGATGTTTCTGATAGAAAAAAAAAAAAATGTTGCAAAAAAATTTTTTTATTTTGTTTGTCACTATATATATATATATATATATATATATATATATATATATATATATATATATATATATATATATATATGCATCAAGTATTCATCCAAATAAGTTTGATTAAAAAAAACATCTGTCTGTATATACTTTTTCAACATATTTTTCCAATTTTTAAATAAGGTGTTTAATATTGTGCTCAAAGTTGTGGATAAACTGTATGAAGTTCATATTTTGCTATGGTTTCCTTTAAGTAATTTCAATCCTTGCAGTCATTTTAAAAAATACATGCAAAACACTAGAAGCTGTTATCATACAAAATAAACTGTGTATATATTAATATAAGAAGAAATACAAATAAATAAAATATTAAAATAAATAAATTATAAATAATAATAAAAAATAAATTGCGTTCATTTTATGTGGCCTCATTACACATTAGGTCACTGTAGACTATTTAAAACTTCCAGCTTTCAAAAAAAAAAAAAAAAAAAAAAAAAACATAGACAAAAAATTCTGCCTACCATACAGACTCCATATTGGCTCTTGAAAATGACTGCGATGTTCAAAAGTACTCAAGCAAAACAATAACAAAATATTAACTTCAAACAGTTTATCCAAAATTTCAAGAACAATATTCAGCACCTTATTCAAAAATTGTAAAAATGCAACAAACAATTAAACAGAGAGGCCTTGTCAGTTCTTTTTAATCAAACTTATTTTGATATATGCAGATGCAAAACATATGGCATAGTCACATGTCTCTCCATCTCAATTTAACTTTTGAAAAATCATAGAACTGTGAAACCATTTTACTCTAAATAAATATACTTAAAGACACTTCTTTTTGCTATATATTTTTACCCATGTAGGACATATAAAAAAATTTTTAAAACTTACTTTATTATAAATAAATTATGGACTGCTTTTTTGTTTATTTTGTTATAGTAACACAAAAATGTATTAGCTAATATATGAGTAGTGTAACAGATATTTTGGTAAGGAAAGTGAAATCATCAACCAAGTTCAAATTCTAGGCTTGTCTGTTGCATTCACTTTTGCAGAAATGCTCTTGGAGAAAATATAACTCTCTTCTTCCACCTCGTTATGGGTTGAATAGCAGAGTAGAATGTAATCTCTAGTTTTGAATAGTAACCAGTCTACAAGTAGAAAAACTGAATACCAAAATCGTGGAGAAGGCAATAGGAAATTACTCCACCATGTTTCCTAAGACAGCATGACAATTCACAGATAATAATAACACAAAAACAAAAAAAAGGAATTTGTTAAGTGTCATGATTGCCTATGACCTGAAGGGACATACTAGAAAAAAAACATTGCTACTGTAGTGATAATAATTTTGATTTTGTTTTTACTGGCATATGTTGTTCAACCATATTGCCTGAATTTTTAATATGTAAAGGGATAAGAAGTGATATTGAAATTTTCACTGTGGCTTCTTGGAAGAATTAGCCCTTCACATGTATAAAATTTAGCCAACATGGTTGAAATTCTATGAGATATATATGACAATTAACTCATGGCTAGTTTAAATGTTCAAGAAGTTTGAATTAAGAAGTCTCAAATATGCATGGCAAAATGCATTTTGGTTAAAATTGAGAATCACATGCTGAATGAGAAAACTATATTAAACAACTTATAAAACTTTGTACTTGACTTTTTACTTAAATCACTAAAGAATGGTCATTTTCAAAAAGGAAAAGGGCTGTAAAATAATGCAATATCAAAACCAAATGTAATTGGCATCATTTCATAAATTATTCAAACTTGTATCCCCTTTCCAAGTTCTCTACTGCCTTAACCAGGTATTGAACTGACACTCTCAAGGACACATGGCACAGTGGATAAAGGCATTGGTTAGATCCAGTGACAAGACCCAAAGAGTGTGAGTTCAATACCCAGTTAAGGCAGTGGAGAACTTGGAAAGGGGAATTAACAGGAGATAACTAATAACTGACATCCATTAAACATGGCACGTGGAACTAGAACAGTGAACCCCAGTAAGCAAAATAAAGGGTTCAGTCGACATTCCAACCACCTGAAGAAGGCTGGAGTGTACAACGGCCAAAACGTTGTGATAAATATGGCGACAAAGATGAGGACAATAGTCCGAATAATGTAAATAATGTACAGAAATATAGACAGATAACTTTCTTTTATCAACATAATAGGCACACATTTTCATTGCACAGTTGATTGAAATGTTATGATAAAAATGACATGTTTTCATATCTTTTGAATAATGAGTCGAGATATTTTAAACTGTATGTTCAAAACATTTTCAGTAATACACAGTAATCATAATACAACTGCTATTTACAGGCTTTTTGCCAGAGGGAATTGAAAATGAACACATTTCTTATAACTTTCATAAGAAAACAAATGCACAAATAGAGGGAAAAGAAAGGTATTCTACTCATAAGCAGAGAAAAAAAAACTTAATGACCTCAAGGAATTAGTAACATTAACAAAAAAATGGCACCAGGTATGAAATCTCCTTAGAACAGATCCAGGGCCTTCTCATGCCTTAGAGGAACCCCTCCATGATTGACCATGTCATCATGAGTGTAGCCATATTCACCAAGCTTGGCCAATTGTGTTTTTAAAATATGTTTTTAAGAGATTTGGAATTCAGAGTTTTCTTTCTCCTACATTGGTTTCCACCAAAGTTGATAGATACTCAGTCTGTCCTGCTATTTAACCATAGCTGCAATGGGGAGTGGAAAAGATGGATTCATACCTTTCTCAATGGTATTTGCACATGCATGAATGCAATGAACTTCACTGGAATTTGAACTTAGCTCACTGGTTGTTCAATCCAAGCTGCTATCCATTAACCCACTGTGCCTCCATGTAGCATTAAACAGCTTACATATAATAACCAAGCAGATGACTGATGAAATATTATTTTTTTAATCATTTCACCCCAAGTAAAGAAATAAAGACCACTAAGATGCAAGCAGTTACTGAGAGTGAAAGAAATAAAGAGGACAATAAAAGAACAGGATTCAAGAATATAAAAGATGATTGTGATTGCATTTAAATTTTTGATTGTAGTTGATATGAACGCAAGAAGCTGGAAGAGATCCACAAGCAAGAAGTAATAGTAAACTAATAGCATAGAACTTATGGTTACATCTAGTAATTTTAACAGTGAAATTATGAAACTGAGCTGCCAATATAGTTGTATGCTTAAGTTCATGAAGCCAAGGTACCAAAAATGAAAGCTCATCAAAACAGTTATGATGAAAATAGAAAGCCATTTTAAACTAAACATTGAGAAATCTAGATTAAGTGTTCAAGTTAGCAATTAATTGCTTTTCTACTGGTTTGCATTCACATCCACAACAGGTAATTTTATAGAACTTTTCAGAATAGTTCATAAGTCAGTTGCAGAGAATGGAATTTGAGGATGAAAGGTAAGTTTATACCAAAATATTATATTAGTTTAATTGTAGAATCATAAACTGACACCAAAGAAGTAAAACTGACTTCAACCTCTGATACGTCTTTATCCCACAATCTGTCACAACAGACATCATAACCATGACAATCTCCTAAACTACTGAAAGTAAATTCATTTCTACGTGAGCATTTCATGAATGTGTTTTTTTATGCCATGGCTGGATTAATTCAAGAGATATTCTTTCTTGCAATATTTACTGACTGTTCCATGAATGTGTGTGCCAAATTTGGCTTAGTCCAACAAATAGATGATATGTATGTTTTAAAAGGAACCTGCGAGAAAGTAACTTAACAAGCACGTCTGACAAACTAGCAAGTTCATTCCTCTATGAAGGCCCATATCAAAAATCAAAATTTTTTAACTCTACTTTTAAAATCTACAACAGCTGAAATTTTATTGATTTTTCTTCAAAATTTAGTGGGTTTTTTTTTTTTCACTCCAATCAAGACAATAAAACCACTAAGATGCAAGGGGTTACTGAGTGTGAAAGAATATAAGAAAAAGAAAAACATTATTAAGGGGTGATAACAATAAAATAACAGAAATTAAAAAGATAGTAGATAACCATTTAAATTTGAAGATCAAAGTTGAAAGGGAAGAAAGAGGCCAGAAGAGAGTTAAGTGCGAAAGTAGCTGTTTGGGAACAGATAGTTAAAGAGAAAAAAGTTTTATAAAATTATGATTTCAAAACCAACTTTTTCTTGAAGTACAGTTTTTTTTCAATTTGCAGACTAAAAATAAGGGAAGGTCAATCTGTATGTAGGAAAAAAAATTACTGTTATGTTGAAATCCACACATAATGAGAAAAGCTAGGTGAAACACTTAGTTTCAGTTATGGATATATTAAAAATATCACAAGTTACATCCCCCCCCGACCCTCAACACACACAAGCAATCTCTGCGACATGATGGCAAATATTAACAATATTCATAAATATTATTAGCAATAAGTATTTATCCACATTGCAACAGAATGTTGTGCAAGGTTGGAGTTTAATGTGGGATTTTGGAAAACTGCACAAAAATTGCTCAAGCCGCCTCAGCACTTCATTTTTGGTGATGAGTCAGTAATGACCCCAGCTTCCTCCCAAAGGAGAGGTAATAACTGAGGGTGTATAACCTCCTAGGGTTGAGCTAATATTCATTTGAATCTCCCCCTGCTGTGATTATGGGGAAATTGAGAGAAATAACAGCAAACTAACATTCATCAACAATATGACTTTGAATCACTATATATATATGTGTGTGTGTGTGTGTGTGTGTGTGTGTGTATATTGTGTGAGAAAACGGGGAAAAAAAAATCTTCTTGAGAAACAAAAACGAATGCCTTCTTGCAAACCTGAAACGATCGCCTTCTCTTCCGAATGAACACTTTACAACAGCAAACGGCACCCACGACAGCTGCCGACCAACCGCAACAGCTTTTGTCGCCCAAAAAAAGACACCAAACGACTCATGCATCTTCTTCTTGTAGTCCTCAGTCGAGTCCATTATGGTACTCCAAGGTGTGCCCGGCAAAAACACACACATGCAGTTCGAGGACGCATCCGCGCATGCTTTTTATATATGAAGAAATATAGTCTTAAGGTGTGCTATATTTATGGGATAAAGTGCTCGATATCAGAGATAGAGCGTGTGTAAATATAAAAGTGAACATAGAAGTCAACACTTAGAGGTGACAGTCTGTTTCATGCTATCTGCAATCGTCTGACGATTGCAGATAGCATGAAACAGACTGTCACTCTAAGCGTCACTTCTATGTTCACTTTTATATATATATATATATATATATAAAAAGAAAAAAAAAAGAACAGTAAGATATATAATCCGGAGTACTTATAGATATTTTATTTTTACAAAATAGTGCTCAATGTAAATTTACAGAGCATTAATATTGTAAATTAATTGATTTAAAATATGTTTTTTTTTTTCGCTACACAATTCTAACCATGTTTCAAAAATGGAAGCTAAAAGCCCCGGATTTAATTTTGTAATTAACTTAAAGACATTAGTTCCATTTCATCCTCAAGCAAATTTTGGAGTAACTTTTAAAATTACTGGGTTTTAAATACACAGCTAAAAACATAATTCATGTTTCCAAGGTTACAGATAAATCCAGTTTCCTAGACTTATATATATATATATATATATATATATATATATATATATATATATATATATATATATACACTTACTTAATTTGCATATGTGATAGTAGAACACACCCATGTTTCCACAAGAAATCTATAATCTATATTCTAACAGTTATTGCAATAATATTCTACTAGCTGGACATGGAATTTACAGAGGCATTCAAACTTCTGACTTGGAGAAAACTAAGCAAATAACATATCCATTAAGGTATCGTTCAACCACTTGAAATATTAAAATAAATTTTAAATGTTTGCAACAGTTTGAATTAATTAGATTTGTTCTTCCAGTAATTCTCATGCATTAAACACATTTAAAACAAGTAAATTAAAGATCATTCAAGCAATAAGAAAAAGCGTTTATCACTCTTAAATCTGGAGTAAAAGAGTAGGTCGGAAAATTCATTCAAAATTCCTTTGTTTTCAGAACAAAAAAAGGAGGGAAAGTCAGTCGGAATAAACAGACAGGTTGGAAAAAAGTGGAAATATATAATAAACAGAGTGTTTGAAGTAACACTAACAGTGAGCAGTAGGCAAATAAATCAAAATTCAAATAGCTGGCCAGGCTTGTCTATTCCACATGTGAGAGTATATGTGTGTAACAGTCAAGTCAGCAATGAATTTTGTTTTACACCTACATCCTAATTACCTTCATCCTGATTACTTATTAAAGAATAAACAGATGTTACCAGGTAAATGTTTGAACAGGCTGTATGTTATTACCTAAATGTTTGTAGATAAAAAAAAACAAAAAAAAACTGATAAGTTGGTAGACAAAAGATAACCTTCATCTGTACTAGAGCCAATACCAAGCAATAATTCATTTCAGAAATAATAAACTGACTACATCAGATAAGTAAACACTAGTATTTAAACTCCAAACTAATAGAGTAAAAAATTGGAAATAAATATTTCCAGAAGTAATTTTCCTCCCAGCAATTTTTTTAAAAAACACTGATTGCACTATTTGTTAAATTAATTTTAACAATATATTTTTATTACGGAACAATAATAACTGAGGAATAATGTAAAACATTATTAATAAGGAGGAATAATGTAAAAATATTAATGGAGATATGGTGGGGTAATATTAGGTTGGTGCAAAAATAATGACGTAATAATGTCGTTTTTTGATGTATTTTTTAACGTCAAAAAACGACATTATTACGTCATTATTTTTGCACCAACCTAATAGATTGAGGAATTGGAGAGCTGTGTTCAAATTCCAGTTGTGTTCATTACATTCACTTACATGCAAATACACTTGTGAAAGGTATAAATCCATCCCCCCTGCCCCCCGCTATGGGTAAATATCAGGACAGATTGGATCCTATCCTTGGGTGGTAACTGGTCTAGTAGAAGGAAAACTCAATTCCAAATCTCCATGGGTAAAATAGCTTTAGCAACTCACAATTGGCCAAGTGTGGTGAGTATGGTTACACCCCTGAAGACATTGTCAATCATGGAGGTGTTCCTCTAACAGGAGTGAGAAGGCCCTGGATCCGTAGGGAGATATCCCTATATCATTTTCTTAAAATAGGTTTTCTCTTTACTAGCCATCTGATAAAACTACTTAGATGCAACTGAGAGTGGAAGAATCAAGAGAAAAAAACATTGGGCAGAGAGTACAATAAAAGAACAGGATTCAAGGAAATAGATGATGATTGACATTTCATTTAATTTTTTAAGATCAAAGTAGACTGGAAAACCGGATGCCAAAAGGGAGACCCACAAGAGAAGAAAATATTAGCATAGAACTTGCAGTTACATCTAGCAATGTTAACAATAAAATGATTAAACCTAGCTCCCAATCTAGAACTGTGCTTAAATTTGTAAAGTCAAGGTACCAAAGAGGAAGTTCAGAAAAATTACCATGAAAATATTTATAGAAAAAGGCACTGGGAAGCTACATTATGGCAGTGGGAAAGTGATTGAAGTGTTCTCATGCTTCTTCTATGTGACGTGTCCCTTCAGGACGCTGGTGATCATGACACTCCACGATTTCCTATCATTTGTAGCTCTTAATAAATTTTGTCTTTTTTGTTATCTCTCCTAAACTTTCTTCTGCCATCCATTTACTCAAACTTGCTAGGTAGGTTATGCAATGTCCCTCTGCGTTCAATATGTCCTATGAGTATCAAATTTTCCAAACCCTCTTTCCTTATTATGTCCTTAGAAGTTCTAATTATCTCTTTCTGATGATAAGTATAAATGTCCTTTTCGTTTCCATGTTCTCTAAAATTTTGTTGTTGCTCACATATTCAACCCATGGTATACTCGGTATTCTTCAATAGAACCAGATTTCTGTTGCTTCGAGTCTCTTCTTCATCTGTGAGATGATTGGCTAGCATTCATTACCATATAGAAGAAACAATATTATGTAACAGTTCAGTACTCTTTTCTTTGAGGCTTACAGCCACATCACATTGTTCCCATATGATCAGCAAAGTTAAACAACATTGTGCCTGGAAGCACAGTGGAGTAATGGATAGCGGCTTGGATTGAGGAATCAGAGCTGAGTTCAAATTCCAGTTGAATCCATTAAATTCTCTTACATGCTAATACCTCTGAGAAAGGTATGAATTCTCCTCTTCTTCTCCCCCCAGCTATGGGTAAATAGCAGGACAGCAGGTTCTATAGCCTTGGATGGCAACTGGTCTACCGCAGAAAGAAATAGCAATCTACTGTGGAGAAAAAGATCTGCCTCGTCAGTCATGTATTGAAAGATACATGATCACCTAAGTGTGTATCATGCATGGCACATAACTGACTGACTGTGCCTGGTCAGTACCTTGATGGGTGACTACAAGCCGTTAGCTTGTATGTGCAGGTGATGTAATGGATAATGGCTTGGAATTGTTAATCAGGGAGCTGAATTGCAATTACAGTTCGGTTCCTTATAGTCTCTTATGCGCAAATAGCTTTGAAAAAAGTATGAATCCACTTCTCTGCATAGCTATAGGTTACTTAGTAAGACTTGTATTACTAAATAGTTATTAACTTAAAAAAAAAAATTACAATTTAAAAATATTTTCTGGCTTTAAATAACCTCCAAAGAGTAGATAAACCATAGAAAATGAATGAATCAATCTTTTCTTTGTTTCTAACAAGATTTTTCTGCTTCTTAATACTTTTTGCTTTTTTTTTTTCCTCATGCTTATTAAATACTAATTACATGCTTGATGAATTGATATAGTTCATTCTGGAAAACTGTGTTCAATCCCAAAATTACTCTGGCCAACTGTCTTTTGGAAAAAACAACTCTGTATGTATGTGTGCGTATACGTATTCCCCAGCTATGAGTAAAATAGCAAAGCAAGACTGAGATCTGTTGCTTGGGTTATCAACAAGTCTAAAATATAAACAATTCCAAATTAAATAAAAATGGAGTCTTCCCAAGTTATGTGTCAAACAAAAAATGGTAGACTTTCTGAGCCTAATTTTTAAATATTTTGGTATATTTTAAATTTCTTTATTTTTGTTTTTTTAGCCACTGCACTCTCCCGGCTTTCTTTAAATAAGCATGGACCCAATTTGATTCTTCTTCTATGTGCCATCTCCTTTCAAGATGTGTGTGATCATGGTTCTAAAACTTCCTGTTATTTGTAGCTCTTAGTAAAGTTTTTTTTTTTTTTTTTTTTCAATTCTGTCAAACTCAAACATTTACACAAGCTTGTTAGGTAAGATATGCACAGCTTTCCTCTGTCCCACTTGTCTTCATTATGTGCTGTGACTTTGAGTGTAAAATTTTCTAAGCCCTCTTTCCTTACACACACAAAAAAAATTATACTTGTTTTTGTGTTTTTTTTTAATTCTAAGTAACAGGAAATTGTGGAGAGTCATGATCGTGTACATCCTGAAGGGATACGGTAATAATTTGGGTAGAAGAAGAAACAGTAAAGTTTTTAACATTAAAGGATTTTTCTCAAAATATGACGTTCCTGTTGTAATGATTCTCTATAACAATGTCTACTTTGTTTCGCTGGACTCAGTCGGAGTCGGACATAAAACAAAAAACCTGCTTTCAATAATGCGGATTGAACAAGTAATAAGGGTTATCTGACAGGTTTTGTTTGCTTTTTTTAACTTGTAATAAAAGTAATTATAAACAAGTTTTTTTGTTGTTGTTGTTTGTTTCGTTTTTTTACTTCCATGTCTACGTCAAGTTGTACATCATTCTCTCAAAAAACTGCTAACAAAAATCGTTATCGATCGAGACACTTTTTTTTTTTAAGACACTCGTTGGAATGCTTTTAAAAATTATTCGACATCCAAATGGTTTCCGTTGTCTTTAAATTTACTTTAAACTTTAAAGACTTTATTAAACAAACAATTTTTACTATGAAAAAAATAATTCAACACCAGTCGTCGAAAAAAAGAGAAGAGCTTGATTTTTTTTACCTTGCAATTAATACACGGCAGGTGTAAAAGAAACTGAAACACGAATAAAGGTGTGTTAAAATATAATTTTAAGTTGCTATTTATTGCGTGAGTCAACAAGGATTTTGCACAAAATAAGTTTAAACTTCTCAAATGCAAGCAAATATCATCATGTTTAAAAATACTAAAAAATACAAAAAGTTATTCTTTTTAAATTAAAAAAAAATCTTTATTCTCAGTAAGCAAAAAATGTTATATTCAGTAACTGAAAATAAAATTTTAAAACATAACTAATTTAAAAACAAAAAATATATAATTCAGAGATTTTTAAAGAGCTAAACTTAACTTTTTATAAAGTATTATTCACAATAACTTTATCAATTGAACGAGAAAAAGTGTGCTCAGTTATCCTAGTTCTATTTTTTGTCAAGTTTGTTATTATTTTCAAATTACCAATTTAAATTTATGGTTCCTTCTTGAAAATCTCTTTTTATCGAAAGGGCTACATCAAATTTTTAAAAATTAAAATAGTTTAAAATAAAAATGTTAACCATTTATTTACTATTTTTAAAAAGTCACATTTCATTAATTAGCAAATTTATAAATTTTGTCTACTCTGAATTAATGAATTCATCTTTCGAGTGTTTCTTTTTTTTTTTTTTGTTTAAATATTTTGACAGCAACTTTGTTTTTTATACTAAGCTCATTTCTTTAGTTTCTTCACATACAAAAAACAATGAACGAGGATTTTTTTTTTTAATGATACAATTCAAAATGAAACATCTTTACTAGTATATTTATTTTAAACAAAGCACAAATTATGAGTTCATTAGGAATGTTTGTTCATGCAACCACCTTGCCATATAAATTAATAAATAAAAAATATAATGTAGAGCGTAGAAAAGAAACTAACAAAAAAAATTACTTACAATATTAAAATGAAAAAAATCGTCTTTCGTGAAGAAGAATATAGATGTTTCATATTTATTAGTCAGTGTGATATGAAGTATAAAAATAGTAAAATAAATAAGTACTAACTAATAAGTAATTTTTTTATGTTTCTAACTTTTCCCCACAAAAAGACGAAATTTGAATCATTTAAAAATTAAAAACTATATGAACGAATTATTTATTTAATTTATTAGTTTATTAATTCAGAAATAATTTCATTCTAAATTTAAAATACATAACAAAAGAAACAATTTTATTGAAGAAAAAGTGGACATGTATTTATGTACTTATAAACAATTACATTAACAACATTATCCGATTTTAAAAAGACAATCAGTCAGTCATCAATCATTTTCTCATTAAGAGCGAATTAATGTCTTTTCAAAGGCCACAACTTATTAAATTGAAATTAGAACGAATAGACATTTTTTTTTCACAAGTAGTTAATATTTCTAAACTATATTTCTCAAACTGGAACCTACCTGTTTATTTTTTAAACGGAATTCCATAGCGGGAGTCCAAAACGATCAAATGTTTCATAATAACATCACGACTTTCCTGCCAACTCACCCGGTGATAAAAAAAAAAGCTGCAGACGACAGTTTTTTTTAATTTTACCATTTCCTTTTCTTTCCTAGTTTCCTTTTTTTTATTTTAGCACAGAACTATCCTTTGTGTTATTTTGGATACTCGGAAATGTTCCTTATATAAAGCCTTCTTGTCTCTTGTTTCGATTTAGTATTATGATTTCATTATTTAAGAATAAAAAAAGAATATTTAATTCACTAATATCCAGAATAAATTTCATTATTTTTCAAGTTGTCTCCCTTATCATAATAGTACATTTTCCAAAACCGGTAACACCTTAAAAGTAGTCTCCAATAAATTTTAGTGCCGACATGTTTTTTTATTATTTTATTTATTTATTCTCTCTCTCTCTCTCTCTCTATATATATATATATATATCAATTGAAAATAATATATATATATATATATTGTATGTATTTAGGCAGCATTTTTTCATTGATGCATGTTTTAAATAATATATATATATATATATATATATATATATATATATATATATATATATATATATATATATATATGTGTGTATATATGTTTTTTAATTTTACTAAAAGATTATGGTCTGAAGAAATGAATATATAAATATTCACAAAATAAATCTTTATGGTTTTCTTCTTGATTCTATATATATCGAGAGCTATTTTACTAGTATTATATAAAAAAATTCAAAATAAATTAACTCGCATTCTTTTGTGCAGCCTCATTTCCAATAGCCATTTGACATCACACTAGACCATTTAAAATGTCCAGCTTCCTAAAGAAAACCATGATGCAGACAAAGGAACTCACCACACAAACCTCACATTGGTTATTGATAATGACTGCAAAACTCGAAAGTACTTGAACAATAATAACAAAATGTGAACTTTGGATAATTTATCCACAACTTCAAGCACAATACACAATTGGAAAAATATATATATATATATATTATCCCTCACCAGTTGCATGCACAACACAATCTTCAGATGCTGAGTATAGACTGACTGTTATGTAATTTCCATTTTAATTTTAATAAGAGTATCTGGTTACCACAATGTTAGTGCAGTCTTTATACAGGGATTACATTTTTTTATTTTAAAAAATATATTTGGCATTTAAAATAAATGGGATTTATATATGTGTAAAAAAAACTACTTTAGAGTTGTGAATATTAATTTTTTATATTAAGCATAAAAGGAGATTACAAGTTCTTTTTAAAAATAAAATAAAACAAGCCTAAACTTAAATTAAAAATTAATCTGGATCAACATATTTCAGCAGATATTTGTTTTTATGCCTACATGTAACCATCAATTCATTTCCCGTTTAATAAATTAGGGTTATTTAACTGTTTTAAGAAAACTAAATTTTCAGCAAGGCATAAATTGCATCTACCACTTTTCCCATTGTAAGTTTTGGCGCTTGCTACAATATCCCATGTAATAATGAGTGTATTACCACCATTCTTTAACTGTCAGAAATGTTTAGAAAGATCAGTGCTGTTTAGTATTTTTATTATAAATCTTGTTTGCTTAGAAATATTTTTTGCACTTTTATCATTTGAACACTTTCTGTAGAAATAATAATAGCATACTTACTCCTTTAACTCTAATCTTCAGGACATGGGCAATCATGGCTTTCCACACCTTGTGGATTTTTGCAGTTTTTATCTTTTGCTGTAGCTCCTGCTCCCACCCTCCTGTTCTGCCAGCTTGTCAGTTGTGTGGCTTACTGACTTATCTGATTTCTTATGTCCTCAATATGCCTCATGAGGGCGAGGTTTTCCAGGCACCACCTTCTTCATTATGTGTCCTGGGAATTTCAGTGGTCTCTTCCTGATTCTGAGTGTAAATGTTCTTTCTGTTGCTATTTTCTTTGCAACTTCTTTGTTGATTGCTTGCTTCATTCATGGAATTTTCAGTGCCCTTCTTTGAGAAGGACATTTCTACTGCCTCTAGTTTTTCTATCCATCCATGGGGAGATTTTTTTTGCATCCACTGCCATATAAGAGGATGGATCTCACATAGCAATCTAGCACTATTTTCTTTGTTTCTAATATTTTTTTGTTTCTCAGCACCTTGCTTAGTTTATTTAAAGAATTTGCAATAAGTTTACTTCCAGATATATAAATGATACTAAAATATATCATGAGTAAAAAATATTCAAGACAGGTGTTGGTGAGTTAGAGGATAGCTTTGTCTGAGTAGGAGACATTATTTCATTAGACTAGGAGCCCCAAAAGGTAATAATCCAAACTTGGTAAACATGTAAAATTCAACAACCTGCAACTACAAAGCTAAACTTAGTAGAGTACAAGACTATATGAGGAAAGAGGTCCTGAAAAAGTTTGAGACACGACTATAGTCAATTTTTGTTTGGTTGATTCATTTTCTGTGGTTTAGCAACCTATTGCAGATTATTTAAAGCTGGAAAATATTTTTTTAGATTGAAAGAATATTCTTTGTTTTCATAGACCATAATGGTTTAGTGATACAAGTCTTACTAATTAACCCATAGCTGGGGGAGAAGAGATGGATCCATATCTTTCCCAAGGGTATTTGTAAGTGAATATTACGAACCCAATGGCAATTGGAACTCAGCTCACCAATTAACAATTCCAAGCCATTATCCATTACACCACCTGCACATCCAAGCACCTAGTATTCCTAAGTGATCACCCATCTAGGTACTGACAATGTTCAACATTGGTTAACTTTGGTGATCATAGAGGAACTAGTGTTTCAACACAATGTGTTCGTAAACCACCATCAACAAGATAAGCATTAAAAGCTTTATTTACATTATTCAGACTATTGTCCTCATCTTTGTCGCTATATTTATTACAACGTTTCAGCCGTTGTACACTCCAGCCTTCTTTATTTCGCTCACTAGGGTAGACTGTTCTAGTTCCATGTACCATGTTTAATGGATGTCAGTTATCAGTTATCTCCTGTTAATTTCCCTCTGAAAGTTCACCACTGCCTTAACCGAACTCACACTCTTTGGGTCCTGTCACTGGATCTAACCAACACCTTTATCCACTGTGTCGTGTGTCCTCAAGGACACACAGCACAGTGGATAAAGGCGTACATAAATAATGTACATAATACCTCATCTCAGAAATATAGACAGATAATGATTAAAAGCTTTCATTTGCATTTTTAGTTCATCATGGAGAGCAGTGATTATCAAGCTAGTCGATTACTGTCAAAATCAGTGATACTTTTTGGTACTCCACAATTGTAGCCTTGTGTCAGTCAGGGATATATAAAGATTCCTGTGCTTTATATAAAGAAGCAATAAATGCAATCAGAACACATATCAGGGCACTCAGAATTAAAATGTTTGAAGACCTAAGATTGCCAAAGAAAACAAAATGGTGATAATTGACATTTAAAACTAAAAGCAATACAAATAAAATAAAACTGTAAGGTCTGATATAAATTACTTTATTAGCTTCCTGGGAGTAATGGTTAACCAGAAAGTCAAGATCTGTTTACTGGCATTGATCCATTGGAGTGAATATGCCAGGATACTGATGGCCTGTCTACTGGAAGTTGACCAATTTTTTTCTAGTGTAATTTAGGAATAGTTTAACAGTTCTATAAAGATGCAAGTGCATATAAATGGTGACAAAAACAAAATTGTTTCAACACTTTGAATTTTACTTCATGTAACTGGCCAGGGGAGATAACATTTGCACGGCATTGTTGGTTCTCTCTAACATATGTGCCATGTGATTTCTGGTCTTGAATGGATAAAAGTTGTGGTGAACCCATAAGTTTTATTCGAATGGTTTCTTTTCTCACAATTCTCACCTCTAGAACTATTGTAGAGGACCTGGGGTTTGAAGATGAAAAGAAAACATGTGTTTATATTTTCTGCTAGAAGAAGGTCCAGATACAAGAAAATGGCGGACTGGAATTAAGTCCAACTGAAGATAAAGAAGACAAACAAGACATATATATATATATAAAAACAAATATGTGTTAAACAAAACAATTTTACAATGGACAATAACATTTGTGTGTGTAACATTGGTGTTTGTTCTTTGGTGAATGTTCGTATGTATAATGTTCATGGTGTCTTCCCACAAGTAGTAAATGCTATCTCCTAAGAGAGCTTACATTGTAGTCACTGAAATGAAGAAATGAAAAAGAGGATTTACCTCACCTCCACACGAGGTGGGATGTGGCACAAGGCCTGAAGGAAAGAGAGATTGAGGCAAGAAGTCACTGAGTATTTATAGTATGGGGAGAGAGAGACCCTCTAGTGACAATTTGGGAATTAAGGAGGAGGTAACTCCAACACTATCTTCCAATTTCTTGCTTTCCTGCCACCTAAAATCTTCAAAAGTTAAAATGCAACATCAATTGCAACCTTCTGAAGCCTGTTATTTTATTGGCCTTTCCTCTCGCTAAAGTCTCCTCTTTCAGTCACAGTAACCTCCTTGCATCTTAGTCGAATATCACTTTGCTTGAAGTGAAATGATTAAAAAAAAAAAAAAAAAAAAAACAACCCTCAAATTTGAGTTTTTGAAGTATATCTGGGTCAATATAGTCGATGTTTCATCTCATATTGTATTTTTTTTTTTTATTGTGAGATTGTCCCTCTTCCTGGATTTTGATTGAAAAATGAAATGTCATGGAAAGGGACATATTTGTTTGAAGTAGTAAAGTGGTTTTGGATTACTGTAACCGAGTAGGACAAACTAGCAGGTAACCGTAATGGACTAGTCCTCATCATAGTGGTAGACAATAGGCGAAAACAATAGGTGTCATCAATAGGCATCCCCATGTACCTCCACATCAGTCTATTTATGGCTGACACCAGCCAATCATATTACTGTGAGGGGGAACCCAGGTGTATGTATATTCATTACATCAAAAAATTATGGTAACTTTTTGTCTGTATAGTCAAGAGGAAATGGTGAGTTTGCACAGTAGATGGAAGAATGTGAGGAGGAAGCATTTTTTGGAACAATTAATGGGTGAGCATTCATAGTGGTTTTCATTTTTGTAGTTGTTATCAAAGTTTTGGGGAGACAATAGAAAATTCTCACAACAATGGTTCTTCTGAGAGAAGACGGGGTACTTGTGAAAGGAGTCACCTCTGTTGACTTGTCTTTGCATACATCAAGTTGCTTTTTGAAAATGGAACAGCATTTTTTTAATTTTTTAAACTTTCCCCAGAGTGGCAGAGCTGTTGTCTTTTAAATAACTGAGCATACAACAATGGTGACTTTCCTTGGACAGTACGTGTGTCAACAAATACAGTTGTCAAAATGGACAGAGATCCTACTGCCCTCAACCACAAACTTCTCTAGTATTGCCACAACAATTTTTGGCAATTGAGAAGTCCAGGGGGATGATAAAGACTTTCCCAGCCAGGGGTTGCAGATGAGAATATCATAGCTTCATTTTAAAAAGCAGATAGGAGAAGATCTTATTGCTCAAGAACCAAAGAAGCCTTCTTCCCTGTCCTAACTGCAGAGAGGTAACCACTCTTGCTGCAGTACCAGGATTCCAGCTTTTTCTCCAAGACAATGACTGACAGATTCTGGCCCTTGACATTCAGACAACTGATGTTGAAAGCTTTCCTGTTAATCATGACATTAAACCACCAGTTTACAATCTCCCTGTACTGTAGATAGTGTTGTAATATTTTCTACTCTGTGATACAGAAATTCTACTTTTGTACTGAGTTACAACTGACTTATTAGTAGTTGCTCAACTATGCAAAATAAAGCAAGTCCATTTTGCCTGTCACTACAACCCTGGTCCAATGCTAGCTCTGATATTCAAAAATAAAGAAAGTGTATGTTATGTTCAAGATCTTTCTTCCTCAAGATGACAGTTTTCTTGCATGGGTAACAGTATGTCCCACATGGGAGAGGTTACCACTTAAATAGCTTTCTAGATCTTTATCAATAATTTGATCACACTGTCAAGACTACAAAAAAAATGTTAGTTTATTTTTGCCAACAATGAAGACAGACAACTGTTGTTTTTAATGGTCCTCAATTCAGGCACACCAACCAGTAACTCCTCTTTTACTAGGTGAATGCACAGCTTGGTCTGACACATGAATTCTGTTAAATCTATTAAACAAGAAAGAGGTCCATTCTATTATTTCTACAGTCCATGTGTAGTCTCATTTTTATTTCCTGTTTTGTGGATATTTTTATTTGTGCTTTTTCAATTTTTTATCTTTCTCAGGTCCCCACTTTTTGAGGTGGGATCCTAAGCAAGGCTTTTTTTTTTTTTTAACTTTACCTAATTTGTTAACCATTAAAAATTTAAGGTCAAGGCAAAATTTCAACCACTTACGAGGGTAGTCAGAAACAGATCTGCAAAACACAAAAAAAAAAAAAAAACTTTGTAAAAACATTACGAATAAATACAGTTTCTGACACACTCCATTAGTCCACCTTCTGGTCAGTGATATAGCCCCCTACTCTTATCGCTTCTTTCAACTTAACAAGCAAGTCCAACCCAATGAATAATGATGCCCAACATTTATCTAAAAAGTTAAATTTTTTTCTCATAAATACACAATAAGATTGATCAAGTCTTTGTTATCACAGTATAAAAGATGTACGTTATTAAGAGAAAATAAGATTTTTCTTTTCTAAGTCATTCCAGAGACCCGGTTTTAATTTTTTTTAAGTATTAAAATAATTTAATATGAAAATGATAATAGTAATAAAAGCAACAGTACTAAAAAGAACTACCACCCTATATTCAAGGTCTACTAAAAGCAAAAAAAAAAACCTTATATAAAATGTTTTTAAAGAATCAATAGTATTGATATAGTTATTGTTCATTATTATTATTATTCCATCATTCTGTCTTGTTGATTGGAGTCAAGAATACACCAAGCGCATCCCTGTGCAGAAAGGTAACCTTAAGGGGGGGGGGCATCTGTTTACTCTACCTATGCCTACCTTTTTGAATCTTGTCCAAATCTATGTTTACCTATCTATTGTATGAGAGAATTTGGCATTAAATGACCTGGAAAAGATTCATATGTCTTAATACAAACCAAATCATTTGCAATCATAAAAGTATACAGCTTAAACCTTTATCTTATTCTTAAAATTGTTTTTTTTTTTGTTTTTTTTTTCATTCTCAATCTTTATAACTTGGAGAGGATAATTCAGGAAAATCTACTGAATTTGTACAGAAAATTTAACTGAATATGTAAGGAATTTCTCTGTTTTAAGTTTTATACAGATATGTATTTTGTAAAAGTCTTACCATTCAATTTATATCAGTTTACCCAACAACTGCTACAGGTACCATGTAACCCAGTACTACTTGACACACAGTTTGGATCATCAGCAAATAATCAGTTCTCTCACCAGATTTTGCTGGGGATGAGGGTAGCTAGACACCCAGAAGGACTATAAACTTTTTCATAGAGTCAGTGGCCATCTAGCACAATGTGGTAGACTGGGCTCCATAGCTATGGATGCAACCAATGTGGTGATGACATGGTATCATGGAGTTAAAGAGCTTCATAATTAAATAATTAATGAACACTAATATATTTGGAATAATTTCTAGAAATTACTTTTTAATTGTTTTTATGGTAAAGAGGGTTCAATGCAGAACATTTATCAATAAACAAATAGGAAATATGAAAAATCCTTTAAAAAACTTTAGTGTTTGTAAAGAAAAACTTTAAAAATTTACATGAATTTGGTAAAATGAACAAACTGATTCAAATTATAGCTAAGACAGTATTAAAACTTATTTTGTTAATTCACCATTTTCAGACAAAATAAAAATTTTATTGAAAATTATCAAGATACAATACCTCTACTGAGTGAATACCAACTTAAAAAATAATTAACTTATAATTTACAAAGATAAAAATTTAAAATATATCAAATTATTAATTTATAAAGTTTCAGCATGTATAATTAAGGCATTAGAAATTTTATACTCTTCAAGTAACAGCAAAAATTCTTTTAAACAAGTTTAATTGGTCCTGACCTGGCATGTCATCTTCAGTCATTTTCACAGCGTTATGACATGGCTTGTGTCTTTTCTATGAATATTTTAATGACAGTTGTTCTAATATCTGGTCTGGTGTTTCTGCTATATATCACCAGATTCTTGATAAAATTCAAAGAAAGGTCTGTAATATCAATCCCAACCTGTTATCGTAACTGAAGTCACTTTCTCATTGATGGTGTCTTGTCTTTTCTATATTTTCATGGCAATTGTTCTGGTAAATTCATTGAGCTGAGGAGGAAAGTATAAGTGTGCTACTGTTTTGGCAACTATGACTGTTCTATACTAATCATTTCTATTCTCACCTGCAGAAGTCCCTTCTGATTTCTTGCTTGCTTGCCATCTTCAAAAATTTAAATGCAATGTCAATCCCCATCATCTGTCTTCCTGAGTCCTGTTTTTTTATTGTCACTTCTCACTAAAATCTCATTCTTTTTCACTCCCAGTAAGCCCTTGCATGATAGCAGCATTATTGCCTGGCTTAGGGTGAAATGATTTAAAAATAAATAAATAAAAAGTCTTGAACAATATCAACAAAGTCTGTCTATAATTTTTTAAGTTTTTCAAATTTCTGAATAAATTGTTTTACACAATCAGTAATTTTTCAAAAATTCATTCTAATTCTTTTCCTCTGAGTACTTTTAAATGTTGCTACATGTTGTCAAGGATTTCGTTTTTGTCAGCAACTTTCCTTGAGTTGAATTTTGTTCCAACCAATGAGGGGAAAACTGGAATTAGCCAAAAACTGTTTCATAAACTGACAAAAAGCTAAGTTCTTGACAACAAATGTAGCAAGATATGAAAGTATTCAGGAAAAACACCCCCACCAAAAAAAAAAAAAAAAAAAGCTTTGGAAAGGTTACCAATTCTATGAAACAACTTATTCAGAAATTTGAAAAACTTAAAATAATTGAATATGTCAATATTGTTAAAAAGAAAATACAATTTGTAAATAAAAATATACTTGAACAAACTGATATTGGGGAAAATAATTCAGTAAAGGACTAAAGATATTTGTATTGGTCAAAAATAATCAATCAGCACCGCAATGCCTAAGCAAAAGAAAAGAACACCAGCAGAGTAAATTAAGTAAAAACATAAAAATGCTCAATACAGTAAGTAGAGCAAAATCTAAAAACCCTGATGATCCGTTAGATAGGTTCTGGCTCACTAGGTTTATATATATATATATATATATATATGTATGTATGTGTGCATGTGTTTGAAGACACTTGGAAAAAAAAAAAAAACTCACTTCTGTTCAGGTACTAAGCCAAACATTCTAGAAAGTACATTAAAAATTAAAAACAAATTCTAACATTCAAATATCTTTTTGTTGATTTAAAAAAGGAAGAGAGAGAAAGAAAAATGACAAAATTTCTGAAATAACTAATTTTTTTTTTTTTTTATTATTCCTTAATCTCTTATTTTTGGCTGATACACTCACCATGCTTATTATATCCAGCAGTTTTTAGAAGATGCTGAGGACAAAAAAAAAAAAAAAAAAAAAAAAAAAAAAATCACCAAATCAACCAAGTCTTGTACAGGAGAACTTTCCAGCCATACTGTAAAACAAAACTGTTCTTATTAGGGGACTAGCTTAAGATTGACTCCAGTATGAAAATCCTGAACTTTGTTAGAAGTAAAAAGCTCATGCTAGCAAGAGAAGTAACTATATTATTGACCAGTGATGTGGAAAGTTTTAACAGTTCAAAACCATTGAACACTAGTCCCATGTATGCTTACATTTTTTTTTCTTTGTTTGAAAAATTCATATATAACTTCATTCAGACATTCATGGCTGTCTTTAAAAAATAGAACATTATCACAAAAAATAAAATTGAACATCAATATCTCCTGCTTTGGGACATGCATGAATATTTTAAAAGATAAAACAGAAATAAAAATATTTACATAAAATAGACATATAACTTAAATAATAGGTGGTCTTAACACATAACATTTCAAACAAAATAGCCTTTCACATGGCTACCTATAAAACTGCTAACACACATCAGGACATTAGGTTTTCAAAGGCAATACTGTACTCATCAATTTTGGTTCGAGTGATATTTACTAAACTGAGCTTGATCTACTAGAAGACTGGTGTAGGCAATTGGAACTGCCTTGAAAATCAACATTCAAAAATTCCTGGCTTTTAGCTTGTTTCAAACATTAATCAATGGCATTGGTAGGAAACAGTCACCAAGAATAGTTACAAGTTTTGATTTAGGTACATTGCCTTTCAAAGAAAGGCTGAGGAAGTTGGTGTAACGTTCTTGTACCTGAGAATAAGGTGTTTATGCTATCAGTTGAAATGAGAAATTAAATTATAACAAACAAAAATCCTTCCTGCCAAACAGATCTTCAAGCGGTCATACAAAGCTAACTTGTAGATCACCTCGTCTACTGGTTAATCTCAAGAGGTGAATTTGTCACAAGCTATTTAGTCTCTTATTAATCTCTTGAATGTGTCTATATGCAAGGCATGAAGCTTGCTCGAGTCATAAAACTTGCATCAATAAACTCTTCCTTATGATAATGATTAAAATTGTTTAAAAAAAAAAAAAAAAAAAAAAAAAAAAATAACTGCCAAATTTTTTAATGCACATTTTTGGCCCAGACAGGTGACTTAGGAGTTTATTTATTACTTATGTTTAATTTCAGTAGTTACCATTGTCATTTTTAAAGAAACTAGAGCATCAAATATATATATGTGTATAAAACATCAAAAAATAATATTGATTAGAAATAATAAAAAATACTTTTCAAAATAATCATTATTTTTCTACTCATGAAATGTAAAATTACGAGAGAAAGTGTCTTCTTACAGCTAATAATGAAAACTTTAAGGGCTAAGTGTTGTAAAATATACCTCTGCAAATGCACTCTATGTAAGCAATTCAATGTAAATACAAGGAATATCATGTAGTGAGTTTAATTTTAACAGATCCCAAAATGGGGCTCATGGCAAGTAATGGGTTAAATTATTTTTAAATCAGGATCATTTCATACAATAAAGCCTTTTTCTCCCCCATATTTAAGAATTACATAGAGTCCAAAAATTTCATTGATACTAAAAAGTATAGTAGAAATCAAATTTAAAATTGGACAATATATGCATTTTCTGGGAACATGGGTAACTACAGCAGCAGTTGAAATAAATTCAGTGATTTAAGAGCATGTACAAAGCTATTTTCTCTTAACAAGAAGGATTTAGGATTTGTTGTTTCTGTCTAGAAACTCACACCTATTTAGTATTGGTTTTAAGAGATACAAATTAGCAAAAATAACTAGCTTCTTAGATTTGATATATGAAAATCTTTGTTAAAATTGGCCCTCATAAAATGCTCAATCCTTATTTAGATCTTAAATCCAATTATCCCCACCCCTCAACTCACATTTTTTTGGGGAGTTGATTAAAAAAAAAAAAAAAATTGTTTCAAGATTAGAATTTCTGGAGAAACAAAATTTTCCTTAACAAATGCAGCTAAATAACAGGAACTTAATACCAAATTTGCAAATTTTTTTTTACAAAAAATAAAACAAAAAAACAATTAAAATAAAAAATATTAAAATAAAACTAAATGAAAATAAAATAAAAATTGGTGGACAAAATGCCACTAATTCAAGCGTTGTTTTATATGTTCTCCTGATGAATATGGTATGTAAACACTAAAAAAATAAAAACCTCAACTTTGTATAGAATATCCACATCTTTTGAAGAAAACTGTAGAGATCTCTTGAACTAAGCAGAGTCAGATGAAATGAATGAGAAACAAAGAAAATTATGAACCTTGAATGAATGGAAGTGAACAAAACGAGAAATGTAATCTAAAAAGAATTCACCAGCTTTCTTCACAAAGCCTGAGGTCAAAGAGAAAATGTCCCATGTCACAATCAAGCAACACCAAATACTAGAACAATTTCTCACCCCCACATATTGCATTGAAGATTGATTAGTATTTTTTTTTTTTTGTCTGACACTTTGTGTTACCCCACTTTGGATTCTGTTTATGATTATTAAAAAAAAAAAAAAAAAAAAATATCACTTTTAAACAAGCTGGATTGTGCCTTGGTCAATTAAGTGGATGCATCTTCCAAACTGACATGACCTTGTGCCAGACAACTGGGCAAATTACAACTGGACAAGGAAGTAATTTACATGATATGCAAGGATTTAAAAAAAAAAAAAAAAAATAAAAAATAAATATGAGTCAATTGCAATTTAAGACCATCTTTCCATTTTTGGTTTCCATTGCAGTGAAGCAAGTGTTAGTGATCAAGTTGTGTCAGAGGACTGTTCAAACGTTGTGTGGACTGTAACATTTAGCAAACCTTTACAATTCAATTTATATTCAAGTCCTACTCCATTTATATACAAGTTACCACAAATGCAGAGCAAGATAATTGTGGCTGTATTAAAATAAATCATCTTGCGGAAGGAAGGTTCCAGATTTCCCTCTCGGTACCAAATGATCTGCAAAAGAAAAATAAATTTTAACTTACTCAGGATATTATTTACATTATTCGGACTATTGTACTCATCTTTGTCGCCATATTTATTACAACATTTTGGCCGTTGTACGCTCCGGCCTTCTTCAGGTTGTTGGAATGTTGAACTTAACACTTTCCTCAAGGACACATGGCACAGTGGATAAAGGCGTAGGTTAGATCCAGTGACAGGACCCAAAGAGTGCGAGTTCAATACCCGGTTAAGGCAGTGGAGAACTTTCAGAGGGAAATTAACAGGTACAAATGATAACTGACATCCATTAAACATGGCACGTGGAACTAGAACAGTCTACCCCAGTGAGTGAAATAAAGGGTTCAGTCCAACATTCCAACCACCTGAAGAAGGCCGAAGTGTACAATGGCCAAAACGTAATAAATATGACAAAGATGAGGACAATAGTCCGAATAATGTAAATAATGTACATAATACCTCATCTCAGAAATATAGACAGTTACTCAGGATACTATTTTAAAATAAAGCCATGTTCAGCACTTCATGCAAATTAGCATAGAATACAATTACAGATAAGAGAAACTTATGTAACCCCCTTAGTGCATTGTCAATCTGTTGTTTTCTGTCCCTGCATTACCAAAAATGTATTCTTGGTGTTGTCACTTGGCAGTGCTAATCTTTACAGTCATCACATATAGATACAAGGACACTGGGAAGTAACCAGATTTTAGTGACTTCAACCAATGGTTGTTATGATTCTTGCTGAGAATTCAGTTTTGAAAACTACGGTTGTTTGTTGTAAACAAATTTCACAGCACAAAGCAACAAACACTGCTGATAACTAAAGACAGATTTAATGAAAACAAATTGAAGAATTTAATAACACATAAGGAGTAAAGAATTATTAATCTTTCTATGTAGCTCAGTTGATAATTTTTCAGCAGGAAACATATTCTACCAGTAATTCATAATAAATTAAAAGGTCTTGATCCTGGCACTATTTTCTTGTCTATTTGGGCTTGTATCTGCAGCAGCAGTAATAGAGAAAAAAAAAGGTTTATGAATGAACCTTTTCTACCCTCTTGTCATCTTTTATGCCTTTCTTGTTAATATAAAAAATTTTGATTTATTGCATATCTTTCAATAAGATGTTCATATCACCTTTTGTTCAGTAACATATGCCCTTTTTTGGAATGCAATGAGATCAAACCCCTAGCTGAATTTTGGTAATGATGTGAACATTTGTAGACTAATAGTATTTTGTACAAACATAGCAAGAATTCTTTCTTGAAATTTGGGAAATTTCAGAAGACCTTAAATACTTGATATATTGCTCCAGAGGTAACTTGTTTGGCTGGGAAAGATCTAATCTTGCTAATAATATTCTACTTAATTTATTTTCAGTTTGAATCTTCTAGGCGCCTTCTCCAAACACATTCTACAGCTTCTAATTATTATTTTTAATCTTTTCTTTGTTTCCTTATTCTCCTCAACACTTAGTTTCCCAGATTTCTTTCACTGTTTATATCTTAATTACTTCCTGTTTCAAACTATTATTCTTCTACAGTAAAGCATTGAACCAGTGTTACAACCCCGTCATATCTAATCATGCAGTAAAACATTGAACTAGAATTACACCCCAGTTATGATAATTCCCATTACATTATGTACTTTGTGTTCAATATTGACTTATCTATCAAATATATTTGAAATTCTAAATAAGTTCAGTTCTCATATTCAAGGAAAGGAAGAAAATATTTTGATATCAACTTGGAGAAAAAAAAAAAAAAAAAAATATCAAGGTTTGATTGAATGAAGTGAGAAATAGAAATTTCAGGTGGTTTCCAAAAATAAGTGCCGGCAACAAATGTTCCCTCACTACAAGCTACCTTTATCTAAGATGACACTGCCCTAATCCCTCTCTACATACATACATAGATCTCCACAGAGTCTGGGTTTATAGGATTTTTGATTAAAGAACATCTTTTATTATATTTTAAAATGATTATAATTATTAAAGAATGATTTTAAGTGCAAAGGTCAGTTGCAGTTCAGAGTCAAATTAGTCTTCAACAGATTGTGAGGTCACAGAACATGATTTGACCCCTCACTCCAAACAATTGCCTTTATTTAAGATGAACCCACACTTCAATCCCTCTCTGTGTTAACACTTTTTGCCTCTCTACATCTGTTTCCCTTTCAGTATCTATAATACTAAGTGTGACACACTACATACATAGGTCCAAGCATATTAATATAGTACCACATAGTCAATTTATATTCAAGGGCAATTTAGTATATGATGGGAAATAACCAAATAAACATAAAATATTCACTTTATTTTTGATATCTTCTAAATTGTTTTGAAATAAAAAAATAAGTAGAGACAAGAATGTAAGCTGGTTGGAAATCCTCCTCTGGAGCTCTGATCCCTGTGATTTGTTGCCCTATTAGTCTCTTACCTCTTTTTGGCAAAGTACACTGAATGGTAAGCATGGTGGAGTAATGGATAGCAGCTCAGATTGAGGAGTCGGAGAGCCGAGTTCAAATTCCACTTGAACCTATTACATTCACTTACGTGCTAATACCCTTGGGAAAGGTATGGATCCTCTTCTCCCTCCAGCTATGAGTAAATAGCAGGACAGACTGGGTTCTATAGCCTTGGATGGTAACTGGTCTACCACAGAAAGAAATGGCAACCTACTGTGGGGAAAAAAAATCTGCCTTTTCAGTCATGTATCAAAAGATACATGATTGCCTAAGCATTTATCACATATGGCACATAACTGACTGACTGACACTGAATGACCAGATAATAACCAACACCTGGTTCCAAGAACATCCAAGACAATTATGGACATGGAGAAGCCCAAGAGGAGAAACTAAAAAACAATTCAACAACATAACTATTTACAAGAAATTCAGATGTTCACTGCAAAACCTATCCAAGTGCCGACTACGGAAGCGATCATCGCCTTGTTATATGTAAACTAAGAATGAAACTATAGAAACTGAAGAAGCCTAATGTAGCACCCAAACTGCAATACAACTAACTCCTGAATAACCAGGATCTGAAGGAAAAATATATGGACAGTGTGAAAAGAAGATACGAGGGATAAAATGGAAACTAAACTTTAAGTGGGACACACTAAGAGAAGCTTCAGTGACATGTAGTGGACCTCCTGGAGGGGATACAATATAATATGGCCTGTGAGCCACAAATCAGGGTGAGTCAAAAGAAGCCCACTAACATTTTAAAAATAAGAGACATGAATCTGACAGGTCAACAAGAGGTCAACACACAACAAACTCAAAATTAATACAAAATTTATTTATATCGTATACAAAAGAATGCATTTAGATTAAAAGAACATGAACAAACAATGAATCAAGTAATGGATGCAGAATTAAGTAAATTGAAAGGAAACTGACTGGCTAGAAGATCTAGATAATATAACTGTGACTAAATGTTAAAAGTAGAATCCATGTAAGTTGGCATGTAAATCCACAGTTTGAAAGTTCAATTCACATGTCCGGCAAAAGTGTTGAAAAGTTGCTGGTGAACTTTCCATAATATTTTGAACAAATTGTAGAGAGTAGGTTATTTGAAGTCTGGAGAATATAGCCAAAGAGAAGAAAGTTCAATTTAAATGTCTGGTGCTGGTTATGTCCAATGGTGAACCTTCTGCTGTATTTTAACTGAAGTGTACGGAATAGGTTATTTGAGTAGTCAGAAGTTCAGGGTTGTTGTAATCAAGTCTATTAATGCCAATCAACCAGGTGAGTTGAGAGACATGACAGAAGTAGGGACCATGGTGTAGCCAGAAGTTCGGGGCTATTGTAAGTAAGTCCATTAATGCAGATCGACCAAATGAGTTAGGTCAAGATAAGGGCCGGAAGTAATGAAGGCCAAGTATACCGGAAGCAAGGGTCTGTGGTAGCCGGAAGCAATAAAGACCAGGAATGCCAGAAGATAAGAGTCCATGGTAGCTGGAAGTAATAAAGGGCAAGTGTGCCGGAAGTAAGAATGGATAGGAAATCCCAACTAGCATCCAGTTGACAGAACAAAATTAAATAGGCACATAACCTATCCATGCGCCCTGGCCACAATGGCCTGCATTTCTCCTCCTTCCTCTTAGTTTGGCAAGAAGTCACCAGGTTATATAAGGGAGTATAAACATTA
The DNA here is from genome assembly GCA_903632075.3 of Acanthosepion pharaonis. Lineage (NCBI taxonomy): Eukaryota > Metazoa > Mollusca > Cephalopoda > Sepiida > Sepiidae > Acanthosepion > Acanthosepion pharaonis. The sequence continues at coordinate 931,629 of CAHIKZ030000129.1, read as the reverse complement.
ACTGGTCCTGCATATCTGCTTAATATTTAAAGAAAATAAATTCAGTGTTGCTACAAAGTATAAAATGTGTAAAAATGTCCACAAAGAGTATTCAGACTAAGTTCGTAATAGTGAAACCACAAAAAAGATATTGGGTTTATTATGAATCTAAATGAACTTGCTATATTAAATTGAAGGTAGTGGGGCAACAGGATAGACATCAGCAAATGAGATCATCCCAAAAGAAAATAGATGAAGAAAAAAAAAAACAAATGGATCACAAATGAGATTCTCAACATGATGCAAAGGAGACAAAACAATGCCAAGATATGGCACAGAATGTAAAGAAATAAAGAACAAATGCAGAAGGCTAAAGAAGAAAAATAAATGTGCAGAAATAGAAGGAATATCACAAATAAAGCAGCTGTACATAAAAAAATAAGAAAACAGGACAAAAGACATCCTCATAAACAAGATGGGTAAAATTCAAGGACGGAACATTGTTACCAGAGAAAGAGAAAATACTTCAAAAGATGGAATGAATATACAGGAGCACTCTTTCATGATAAAAGAGAAAAATCGGCAATATACAGAAATACCAAGGGACTGGAAATCTTAAAAAAAAAAAAAAAAAAAAAAAAATGAAGTGGAAGCTGCACTGGCCAAATTGAACAGAAGAAAAGCAGCAGGGCCAGACAGATTTGTAATATAAAGATGCTGGAAGCTTTAGATGACTTTGCCATAGACAAGATCACAGAAATAAATGAAATCTACAATAGTGGGGATTATACCAGAAGACCTAAGCAGATCTATTTTCATAGCAAGAAACCAGGCACAAACAAATGTAAACTCCACTGAACAATCAGCCTAATGAACCATGTAACAAAACATCATTCCAATTCTGATGAATAGAGTGCACAACAGAATCAGGCCAGAGATAGGACAAGAATAGTGCAGGTTCAAAGACACCAGAATAAGGAATGCAATATTTACCCTCAGAATGTTATCAGGAAGAGCATTACAAATGCAGAAGGATGTATACTGATGTTTTATAGACTATGCAAAGGCATTCAACAAAGTATACCACAAAGATCTATTAGAGCGGCTCAGCAACCTTGACATATACTGGAAAGACATTAAAATAATCAAGACTATACTGGGAGAAAACTGCCTGCATACCAATAAGAAAATGAGTTCAGCAGATATACAAAAATAGAAAAAAAAGGGTGTAAGACAAGGATGTGCCATCTCACCAGATTTATTCAATCTATACAGTGGGACAATTCTAAGAGAACTAGGAATCTTAACAGGATTCATCATTAGTAGCCACAGTCTTAATATACAATATGCAGATGACACAGTGCTGATAGCAGACCCGGAAAGGGAACTACAAAACTTCCTACATAAGATAGTGTAGGAAAGCAAGAAGAAATAACTAAGCATAAACTACAAGAGGACAGAATGCATGGTCATCAGCAAGAAGATGAGCCCAAAATGCAAATTACAAGTTGGGGATACTAAAATCAAGCAAGTACGGAAATTTAAATAACTGAGAAGTGTTCTAACAGAGGAGGGAAACTGAAACACCGAGATCTGAAAATATAATGGGATGGCCAAAGTCGCATTCTAAAAGCTAAGCAGAGTATTAAGAGACGGATGGTTGGAATGTCGATCTGAACCCTTTATTTCGCTCACTGGGGTAGACAGTTCTAGTTCTACGTGCCATGTTCGATGGATGTCCGTTATCAGTTATCTCCTGCTAATTTCCCTCTAAAAGTTCTCCACTGCCTTAACCGGGTATTGAACTTACACTCTTTGGGTCCTGTCACTGGATCTAACTAACGCCTTTATCCACTGTGCCATGTGTCCTCAATATGGCAACAAAGATGAGGACAATAGTCCAAATAATCTAAATAATGTACTTATTCTTTACATAGAAACATTTTTAGTTTATTTATAACTGTTTTATTGTCAACATTGAAGGTTTTAAAATATTTTCTATGCTTTGTCCAACAAACTGAAAAATATTAAACTTCATATGTGAAAGCTTTGTTCCTCTTAACATTTCAATTAAAGAGTTTAATTTTTTAGGATGATTGATTCACTGTTGAGGCACCATAATCTTTTCTTTTTTACCCTGTACAAGGCCCAAGAGGCACTTAAGATAGAGGGATACAGAGTAAGAGGTACAGTCTGTAGGGATATGTGAGGGAGATAACGGTTAATTGAACAAGTTTGTAGTGGTTGAGGAAGAATGCTCTTGGAGTCGGCTCCATGAAAAAGCTGTTTGAGTGAAACTTACAGATGCAAGTTAAGAGAAAAAATAAATTTAAATACCCCCCCCCAAAAAAAAAACAAGAAAAATTTGGTTTACTTACAAGTGTTATATGTGAGCCACAGATCATCAGAATAATTAGAGAGAAAAAGACATTCACAGCATCGTGCAAACTTGGGAAAATACAAGGCCGTAGGAATGCCATGATCAGTGTAATCTGAAATGAGATTTTTAAAAAAAAAAACAAACATGAATTTGAATAAAAGTATTTATAAGAAATGAAGTAATATTAAAAGACTTCTTCATCAGATTTAATATTTAAGAGACACTAAAAATTTAACCTGTATTATTCTTTAAATGCAGAAAGCATTTCAATTATAAACAAAACTCAAACAGTATAACCCAATCATGGGTAAGTATTAAAGTACTAAGCTCTGAAGTTGAAGGTCAAATTTCACAATGGACATGTCATTAGAGTACAAGACTGTAATAAGCTAAGAAAGAAACTGTTTTCATCTGAGGATGAAAACAAAGTTGAAAACAATTGCAAAAAATCTATTTTTTTATCTTTACAATTCGTAAAATCCATGGTGACCAATAGATACAGAAAATCTACAAGTAACAAACTCACAGGCACAAGAAATGAAACTAAACACAGAAAATAGTCCTGAATAATGAAAAGGAAATTTATGAAAATCTTATTTGCTTAAATTTGCTTGATCAAAGGACATTTGCAAACTTAATAGAATGGCAAATGAAACCGACATGTGTGACTCATTTGACAATCAGCACTAACAATGATAATGTGATTTTAGGAAAAATCTAGCAAGGTTGGTGTGTAGTTTCAATCTGGTAAATTGAGGTGGTTTTCACTTTACTGTACCCAAAGTACATTTGTGTATTTGGAACCTCACACCCTCACTACTCACACCACCACTCTTCTGTCTCTTCATTGCTAGCTCTGCTAGCTTTATTGAGTAATATCAACCTTACAGATCATCCAGCTTTTTTTCCCCCCTCTTTGGTTGGGGCCAGTGTGTTGTCTCAATAGAGTTGATTCAGGTTTCCCAAAATCTTACAATATTGAAGATTGACAGTGAGATCTAGTGTGGACTATGTACATTGAGTATCATAGTTACGAAGGAATAATTCTTAGCCTACAGCCATGATAACTTGTCTCTAATATTAGGCTGGAATAAAAATTCCTTCAATAAAATGCACAAAAATGTCGATAACTAACAGATTTATCTATCTATAAAAGGCAGGATGTGTGTGTGTAACGAATGCACAGCCGCAATTTGACGAATTTGCACCAAAATTTACATGCACATGCTCCAAGTAAGCGAGATGGCCAAGACTGACGTTGCATTTCCCAACTCCCATCGATAGTGGAAATAATCGATTTTTTCATGCTTCTACGGCAGTTTCCATGTAGTTTGCAGCCATTTTGTACTGGCCAGAGTGAGAGCCAACAGCTGACTGACACGAACGTTAACTAGCATGTCGATAGCTGCATTCGTCACAAGTGGGAAAAATTTAAATCTGCATGGCACTTTACTCCAATTGGCTCATTCGCTTGCTTAAACTCAACGTTGATTCTGATTCTGCAGAACTTGGTTGGGTAAGAAAAAGTATTTGTTGTTAACATTTTTTTTCATTCAGTTTTTCCAGTTACGAGTCCTTTTTTAAAGCTGATTGTTTCATGTTCATTTTGTTTAGTTTTTTTTTCGTAACAGATTTAATGTTTAGTATAGAGCTTAGAAAAAATTTGCAGTGTGAGATAGGCAAGAAGTAAGGCATGTAGCAACATCAGTACGGCAAAGGGCACTCCTTTAAAGGCAAGGAAGGGCAAAAATATTTTAAGTCAAGTGATAGCGATTGCTGTATGAGTCCTAAGATTTTTGAATCAAGCACAGGCAACGCCGGGCCATGCTGCTAGTTGAAGATAAAGAAAAACTGGTGAATAAAATGCCTGTAGTATTTATTGAAAGATTAAGCACTTTACTTGCCAGATGGTGACTTTTGGTAATTTAGCAGTAATTGTTATAAAATAGGGGAACAATTGACTGTCATTTGTGTGTGTGTGTGTGTTCACTCAAGCCATTTCAAAAATGTGAGGGTGTTTCTCTTGACTGACAACTCCTCATCAGTGGATTTTCTGTCTGTGTGTCTCTAGGGCTGGGGAATTCTCATTTATATAAATGATCCCACCCATCAAAAATTTTGACATTGATATATCTAATTTCTCCACCCTGACTGACAATCTTAGGAGACCTAGTTAAAAAGTGGTAATCTTTTAGAATCTTCTTAGATATCTTTCTAGGAAAAATAATTATGTTCTTGGGCAATCAACATAAACAAATCCCACACTTAAGAATTAACAAAATTCATAATTCTTTGTTTAGAATAATTTGTAAGAACACACACATTTTAGACAGATAGTATAATGTAAACAAGCCCCAAGTCTTTTTTGTCTAGAATAATTTAGGTCTGTCTCTTCCCTAAGAACACATACATTTTAGAATAATGTAAACAAACTTCCAAATTTAATTTCTCAGGACCATAGAATTCTGATCAACACATTAGTCATGTCTTATCGACAGGAAGTGGTTAAAATTGGGAACTGTTCCTTGAAACTGTTCCTATTCATTTAAAACAATTATTTTTACTTTATTTTTTTTTCTTAACCATTTAACCTACTTTAAGAATTTAAATTATTATCCAATTAGTAGTCACTCCAAATCACTGATCTGTAATCTCATTCAATTGAGCATTTAATGCTACAAACTAACTAGAAAAATACCAAAATCATTTCTCCAGTAAAGATTTGATTGTATAGTACAAACATACATTTTGGAGGAATGGATGCCACAAAAAATTCATCCCTTCTGAACAGTTATTTTTTGAATAATTTAAGACAAGAAATAAATGAAGGCAAACTACTTACCAAGACAAGCATTCCAGTTAAAATCCCAAGAACTAAATTCCGCACTCTGTCCTGAAAAGAAAAGGAATTCGTCAAATGCTAAAAAGTGAGTCACACAGACAAATATTGAGACAAATCTTTAAAAGTTCAGAGAGTTAAGCAAGAATAAAAAACATTTTATATGAAATAAACAATAAGGACATTTTTCCATGAAATTTTACAAAGTTCCTATAAAGACCTTATGAGAAATATAGATATCAAATCTTTTAAAAGACATGACCAACAGAAACAGATCATAATTTTACAAAAGTTCTATAAACATCTTCTAGTTACTTGGTTAGTGTTGTGGTTTCAAGTTGAGAAGGTATTGTGTTGAACAAAAACTAAAAGTGTCAAATTGGGTGAGAAAATAGACAAACAAAAGATTGAAACTATATGGAATAGAAATATTTATTCTAACAAGAACATTTTTTGGGGTTATCAACATATGCATGTAAAAGGGTTTACAATCAGATACAGCCCCCTCCCTTCTGGATTGATGACAAATATAGTTACCAATGTGTCAGTACCCAATGTAGATCTTGAAATGTTGAGGAAATGACATCTTCTGACAAGATTTTGTTTGTTTATTTAGTGTGATTGTTTGCTGTAATGTAGCTGTTTGTCATAGGTCATTCTTTTTTGTAATGTCAAAGTTGGTCTCATTGGTGCCGAGAATGTGTCATGTTGAACAAAACTAAAAATGTTGAGTTAGTTGAGAAAATAGACAAGCAAATAAGCAAAACAATACGAAATAGAAATATTTATTCTATTGGGAACATTTTTCGTATAGAGAAAATTTCAAGCAATGTTCTTAAGCATCTTTATAAAGAATGAAGGAAACATTGGACTTACTCTGCTGTTGAATTAGTGACTGATGTGCATAGCATAAGCTATGTGTGGCTATTGGACTGAGAGCTAATTTTAGCATCCTATCCAGATCTTGGTCCACAGCATGTATGCTCCCAGTTTTGCTTTTTGTGCATACCCAAAATCTGAAACGGAGTTATTGATGCATGTGTGTCTAGCAAAAGGGTTCAACATCTGCTACAATCTGCAGATGTCCACTCCTTTAAATCGTGTCAAGGTTTTAACAGTGATAACAAAATATATCAAAAGAGATCAAAATGAAACAGTGAAAAGCAGATATAAAGAGAATGAAACTGGTTTTGTTTTTGTTTTTTTGCAGTTTAAATAATCAAGGAAAGGTATTCATACTGCACTGCTGACATGAACACAACAGCTTTACCTTTCCTTCTTTCTTTTTTTCACTTTTTTATAGGGAACATGTATTGTGAGGTCTACATTTACTGTCTTGAAAGTTTTGTACAAAAAGTACTTTTTTTTTTTATAAACTTCATTAACACATTCTCATAGTAATTGTGAGATTAGCTATTTCATAGAAAGAAAATAGTTGGCATGCATTGACCAAATTGTTAACATTGCTGTCAGTTGAAATGTATAAAATCATTCTTTTAAAACATTTTTTCAGGAAAATACGTTTCTCAAATACACTGTTATAAACACATTCCCTTACAAAGGGAGACACAGGTTTGATCCCTACCAGGTGAACGCATTTTTCTTTACTAACATTTCACATCATAAATAGAAATGGGGCATCTATTTCGAATACAGAGTATCCCCTATAATAATGTTTGAAGTAATAAAAATCTTGGATTCAAAATAAAATCCATTAATTCTTTAGAAATTACTTTGTTTACAACTTAGTGATGAAACTTGTGAAAATAATCTGGGTGAAGAGAATGTGCATCCTTAAAACAGGGAAATACAGAACCTTGCTTGCTGTGACATCCTTTGCGGATGAGCAGTAAAGTATACTGGATCAAACAGTGGTTCCTCTTAAAAAGGGGGATGCAGGTTCAATTTCTGCTAGGGAATACATTTTTCTATGCTAAGATTTCTCCAATGCACAGACTGATAAACAGAATACACACTGTTTAATAAATACAAATGGGGTGTCAATCCACCATAATAATGTTTGAAGTAATAAAAATATATTTATATAATAACTAGTAGCACTCATTAAAATCTTACAGCTTTCCTATTTGAATTTTCTGATATATCATAATATCTAATGAATAAATAAGCTCCTTGTGAGTTCCAAGACTACAAAATACTTGTGAAAGTTCCCCCATTGCATCATTAAATATTTGAGCTTAACAACTTCAACCAAATATTGCAATAACAATCATCAATATGAATGTAGATCATTATTTAAAGAAGTAATAAGGTATAAATGAAAAGATTTGAAACTGACAAGTTTTTTCCACTTCACTGAAGCAGACATCAAACACATCAGAGCAATATCATCTCCAATATCTTTCTTTTTCTCATTGAAACCAATCAGCATCTCTGATTGGTCTTTTCTGTCTTTCTCTGTGATGAAAATGAAATAGTCCATTGCATGCGATAACTACCAAAATCTAAATATTTTGTATGCAAATTTTTTTTGAGATAATAATGGTTTCAGTAATACAAGTCCTACTAATTAACCCATAGCTGGGAGGAGAAGAGTTGGCTTCATATATTTCTCAAGTTTATTTGAGTATAAGTGAATATAACAATACCAACTGGAATTGGATCTCAGCACTGATTAACAATTCCATGCCATTATCCACTACACCACCAAGTGGTCACCCATCCAGATACTGACCAGGCTTGATGTTGCTTAACTTCAGTGATCATACAAGAACCAGTGTTTCAACATAATGTGACTATAAGCCAGAGTAAACAAAAAATATAACATTAAAAGGTTATTTTTCTTAAAGTCCACCAAACATTATTTCTGTTTACATAAGAGATGCTCTGTAAGATTTCAAATTACTGATACTGATTTCAAAACCTTACTCAGCACAGAAAACATGTCCAGGCTATAAAACTGAGCACACTGCTGGTTTTTAATCAAATGTTCTGATACATTAACACATTTATGCAAATTGTCCACCTTTCCCTTGCAAATATTGGCTGGTACATTTTGGTCAATCTGTGCCTCCAACTTTTGACCTATTCTGGCAACATAATCAGCATCTCAGTGACATCTGAACTTATAAATTACAGAACTGATATGATGGGTAGCCAGAAGATCCTTCCAGATAGGTATCAACACAGTGTTGGGTTGAGTTGGTGAAAAAGGTTGTCTTTTCCTACATAGAAGTAGAAAACCACATGACAATTGTCTCGGTTCAGAGATATACAGGGTCTGGCATAGTGAACAGACACTAACACAAGGACTTGGGACCTGCTCCTAGGCCAAAGGACCAGCTCCAGACAAAGGGAGCCACAGAACTGTTCTGATGAAACAGATACCTGTTATCAACAAAGGACCCCTCTGGTAAATCATGCTACACATTCTATGTAGGGGATGACAATGTTTGCATTAGTTTTTCTAATAATAATAAATATTATTATAATAAATTGCATCTATGCCTTTTCCTTAACCCAGACAGTCCAACAATAGGTTGTGCACCATGTTTTAATTGTTATGTTTCAGTATTGCCAATTTACAGTAATATATATTTTTTGACATTGTACCTCTTTAAGGATACAAAAAACAGACAAAGGTGGTTTTCGAGTGAAGGAACAGCAACACATGCGTAGATGAAAGAGAGGTTTATTGTAAAAGAGAATACACTACTGAAAGGCAAGGAATCAGGTAGCAGGCTCATAATTCCCAAAGCAAAGATATTTGCCAACAGCCCCACATGGTCAAATGTGGCACAAGGCCGAATTTAACATGGGGTATCCGAGCCCATAGCCTCAGGCAAAAATTCCCTGTAGACCCTGTAAAAGACGGGGTCAGGTAACTGTCTACCACCCCAGACGAGAGACTGCCCTTCGGCATAGCCCCGTCTGGGTTTCTCTGCCTGAAGGCAAATAATTCAACTAGCTTAGCTGGAGACGAATCTCCAACTAATTCTCAAAGCAAGCCCCCAGGTATATCCTGTGCTCACCATATATAGCTACTGATATAATCAGTCCACATAGGCAATAGGAAGTGTGGGACATTCCATTACAATATGAAATGTTTCTTTTTTGTTATGAATGGCCTTTTAATATTTTTTTTTTTTTTTTTTTACTCCTGCAAAAATATTTCAGTATGATATTTACTAATACTATTTAATACTAGAATATATATTAATGTTTATAATATTTATGCGTGTCTATATTTCTGAGATGAGGTATTATATACACTATTTACATTATTTGGACTATTGTCCTCATCTTTGTTGCCATATTTATCACAACGTTTTGTTGTACACTCTGGCCAGTGGTTGGAATGTTGAACTGTGTTGGTTAGATCCAGTGATAGGACCCAAAGAGTTGTGAGTTCAATACCTGGTTAAGACAGTGGAGAACTTGGAAAGATGAATTAACAGGAGATAACTGACATCCATTAGAAATGGCACATGGAACTAGAATAGTCTACCCCAGCAAATGAAAGAAAGGGTTCAGTTTGACATTCCAACCACCTGAAGAAGGCCAGAGTGTACAACGGCCGAAACATTACAATAAATATGGCAACAAAGAGGACAATAGTCCAAATAATATAGTGAATATTTATGATATTTATTTTTTAATATTTATTAATGAAACAAAAAAAAACAGATAAACAAAAAGAAATATCAACTTACTCTTGGCCTTGGAATCCCAAACAATGGCCGTAGAACATTCTCATCATATTCATCCATGATGAAAAGGGTACACTGAAATCCTTAATCTTTGGCAAGAGGGAAAAAGTGAACAGAAGAAAGAAAGAAAAGATTGTTCAACATAAAAGACCAGTCAGCCATCCAATGTACTTTAGGCAAGGTCCTCATTGCACGTCTATCATTAATATTTTTACAATAATTAGAATTGTTGAAGCTGTAATATTGACTAAACAACTTTCATTGTTCACTTTTTCTTTGCTTGTTGGCCAAAGAATTAATAACAGTTTGTCAAGCTCCTCAAGAATTAAAATTTATATGTATTGGCATCAAATTTTAATCAAGTTGCAAGAAACTGGTCAAATATTCATTTACCTGAAATGAAAAAAAATTTCAAATCAAACAAAAAGCTTAGACAATTTTTTGTACCTGAAAAAAAAAAAAAATCTCAAACAAAAATGGACAATTCTTTACACTACTTACATGAAGACTTGACCACATCTTTGTTATCAAGGTTTCAACCACTGTGTCCTTCAGCCTTCATCAGGTGTATGTCAATCCAGGTAACCTACAGGGAATTCTGAACTTATCCCTTTATTTAATGTACAAGAATAGACTGTTCTCATTCTACTGCTCATGTCTAGGGATTACTTTTTTTTTAGTATTGCTCAGTTACTACTCACTATTTCAACCAAGTCCAAGTACACACTGCCTGGCACAGAGATTGAACCCACAATTATTATTTCACCAAATTCACAAACCAACATATTCTGGCATGGGAGTTAACTGATGTACATGAAATGAAGTAAACACTTCGTTATTTTAGATGAAAGTCGCAGGGATTCCAACCCTGCAGCAGTGCCTTCCTCATTGCAGTAAGTGAGAAAGGGTCAGTGTAATATCGATGCCAGTGTGACAGCAGTCATGGGTACTGGGCAAAAATTTTTTTTTATCCTTGTCACATATGCATATGTATGGCACTCCCCATGTTAAAGCAATCTTGTGTCACATTCTGCCATGAGGAGGCCAGGTAAATATACCAACAATTTAATTCACTAGGCTAGGCTATTTCCATTATTAAAAAAAAAAAAAAAACAGGCAGTATTTTGCTAGGAAAAGTTTCAGTAAGAGAGGGAAAAAAATTATTTTGTTCAGCACTCCTTAAAATATCCAGAATTGTTAATGCAAAAGAAAAAGTAACCACAGAACACACAAACAAGGCCATCCTGACCACCCTTTTGACAGAGAGAGTTGTGTATTTCTAATTGCTGCCAATGGACAGGGTTTCAGCCCAGGGACAAAGCCAATATTTCAAATGCCAATTTAAAAAGTAAACAAACAATTAAGATGGCACAAGGTTTTCTAATCCAACTATACTAAGCTAATCATAGAAATTTCTTCTATGTACTGCATCCTTTCAGGACATAGGAAGTTGTGGGGAGCCATGATCACCTATCTCATGGGGCTCTTAGCAGTTTTTTCTCCCTTTGCTAAGCCACCCCCCCCCCCACACACACACACACACTCTGTTCCACTATCTATTCCCAAAAGCTAAGTGGGACACTACCTTCCCCTATCTCTTTTGCCCTAAATATACCTTGTCTGTGTTAAGTTTTCCAAGCTCTCTTTCCTCATATGTCAAAGGAATTTCAGCTATCTCATTCTGAATCTGAGTACAAATGTTCTTTCAGTTGCCATTTTCTTTAAGACTTCCTTGTTGCTTACTCAATTCATCCATGCAATTTTCAGTATCTTTCTGTAGAACCATATTTCTATTGCCTCAAGTTTTCTCATCCATGGGGAGAGAGTCCAGCATTCACTGCCATATAAGAGGATGGATATTAAATGGTAATCCAGCACTCATCATTTTGCTTCCAACAATTTTTTTCTATTTCTCAGCCCCATGCTTATCTTTTGGAGTTATTCTTTTTCAAATACAATGAGTTTTCAGATCTCAGTATCACATTTTCCAGTCTCTGTTAAAACATTTCAAGATATTTAAACTTCTGCGCCTCCAATTCATGACATACATCTTAGGCTTTTTCTCTTGCTGATGACCATTAGTCAATCTTCTTGCTTGAAATGTCACAAGTAATAAAAAAGAACATCTGTAGAGAGATTGTCTTCTAAATGGATGGATATCATATCACAATCCAGCACGCTTATCTTTGATTCTAACAAAATTGTCCTGTTCCTTAGTAATTTGATTAGCTTTACGAATTCATTTTTGGCTAATCGAAATTTCCATTTTCTATTAAAAGACTTTCTATATATTTAAACTTCTGCACTTGTTTCATGTTGAGATCTCCAATTTACAGTTTGTACCTTGGGTTTTCTTCTCTTGTTACTACCAACCAATCTAATGATGACTCTCCCCAACTTCCTATCCGTGTGGCCCTTTGCAGTTTTTCTTTTTGCAGATGATGGTTAGTCATTTTTCTCTTTAAATATCAAAAAAAAAAAAAAAACTACTATTTAGATAAGATAATCAACTACCAACCAATCTCATCTGATATTTATACTTAGTAGATAAAAGCAATTTTTATTTTTTAGCTGTTTTTTTTTTTTTTTGCCTGTCTTACTTTTTCATTGTTTTTTAATGACATGTCCTTTCAGGAGCTAGGTGATCATGGCTGCCCCCCCACACACACACACACAGATTGCTTTTCTTAAGATAATTACATCACAAAAACAAGGAATTAATTTAATTAATATTTTGATAATTTTGAATTTTATTTTGAATTTTTTTCAATCTTTATTTAATAAATAAATTCCTGATTACTCATTGCAGCTATAATTGAAAAGCTTGATGAGATTTTGTAAATGGTTGGCATAACAGATTAGGAGGGATAGCAAAAAAGACAAGTCTTACTAAGAGACTACAAAGGACAGGAAGCTGTGAAACTTTGCATGCTGGTGTGTCTCCATATCTAAACTAGCAATATCACAGGAGCTCTCAAAGATACAGCACAAGGGTTGATGCCTTGTCAAAGGCTGCATCTTCATTTCCAATATATGCTGTTTCATGGTTGTAGAATATAAAATGACAAAAACATGGCCATAAAAAGCAACAATAATAAAATGAAAGATAAACTAGTCAAAATTAATAATGGCCATCAAAGGTGTATTTTTTTTTTTTGTAATCCCTTATAAAACTGGCAGAAGTACAGGTTTTGTAATGGGTGTCTGTGTTGGAAGTGGAATCGGCAGGCCGAGTTCAAATTACCACCTCGTCTGTTGCATCCACCTTTGCACTAATGCTCTTGGGAAAGGCACCAATCCATCTAGTTTCTTCCCTGTTGAATAGCAAGGTAGACTTAACTCTCTAGTGTTGTATGACAACTAGTCTAAGAGAAGGCAAACACTTAATTCTATGTTGTGGAGAACACAAAAGAAACAGCTACACTATCTTTCTCAAGAATGCATGGCAATTCAAAGATAAATATGGGTTAAATAGCAGGGCAGACTGGATTCTCTATCCTTGGTTGGCAATCACTCTAAGAAGCAGGAATAAACTCTGCATTCAAAACTGGTTGGAAGTAGGGCCGACATCTTCAAGCAAAAGCCACTTGTTACAGAAACCACAGCAGCATGTACCATGGTGTGGCCACATAGACCCCCAGAGGACTGTAATGACATTAATTGGCAATGAAAAAGGAAGACTAAGTATGAGAACCAATTAATCAATGCAATCTAATTGCAATATAAAAAAAAAAAAAAAAAAAAATAGGATGAAAGCTCAAACAAAATTAATCATAAAAATTTTTCATTTAGATTCAAAAAACCCAAGGCTAATATGCTTTAGGTATCAGCCTCCTAGCAATAATAGGAGTGCCGTGGATACAGTGTCATACGTAGACACAAAATTTAGGATTAGGTTTATAAATAATAGGCTAATGTTAAAACAAATGCATACATGAGTATACAATAAATGGCCTCATAAAAAAATGCCAGCAATGCCATATTAACTATTATTCAAGTTCAACATATTTTGTATTGTCTTATCACGAAGACCACTTCAGACAGAAACATACAAAATAATTACAAAAGAGAGAACAATAAATATCAATAGTGAGAGAAAGAGAAGAGAGCTGTTCACATATAGTGGAAGAGGGACAAGATGGATTGAAATAATTCCACTTTGAAAACACTCATAACAAATTAGATAAAGTATTTTAGAAGAGTAGAAAGTGGGTTTTATTAATAACACATACAAAAAGGATTGAGGGATCAGTTTTCTACTTGAACACTTCTATTTCTCATTGATGGAAACAAAAATTGATGTAAAATTTATCAATAACACTTCTAGATCCTTTTGCACTAATGCAGGTGTCCTCAGGTTTCTATTTGTTTTAAATTTTCATTAACAATTTTCCCAACAACATTAGCTCTCAACTTGGCATCTATTCTGATGACAACCATTTACTGTTGTCTCGATACTAAGTTTGGGCAGTTAGATAAAGTCAAACTGGCAGCTGAAGTGAAAAACAACCTTCAGTCTGTTGTTAACTGATGCAAAGGATAGCTTATTAATTTTAACACCTCCAAAACTGCTCTGTTAACCATCTACGAGAACCCTCTCTGCCTTCAATCAGCATAGCTGGTACTAACCTCCAGGAGAGTGACTCGTTGCATCTTCTCGGGCTAATGTTTTCAGCTGTTATAAAGTGAGAAAGACTATACTAAATCCATTGCTAGGTCAGCTGCTAAGAAAGTTGGCTCACTGTGTCATGCTTCACAACTTTTCTGGCACATATGGTTTGGTGCTCCTGCCATGTATCTAGAAACCCTTGATAATATCCAAAGAAGAATCAGCAATATTGATGGTCCTAAACTGGCATCTCGACTTCAGTCACTTTCCCAGAGTCATAAAGTTGCTTCCCTGTGTCTTTTCTATAATTCCTTTCATGGTCATTTGGATGAGCTCTTCACCACAGTACCTAGACTTTGTGAATTTAAGTGCAGTACTAGATTGGCAATTAGATTTCACCAATATCCAGTTGAGTTGGCTTGATGTAATTGTAAGGTCTATGCTAACAATTTCTTTTCTTACACTTCTTGATTGTAGAATTATTTTCCAGCCAACACTAAATCTTCAAAAATTTAAATGCAATGTCAATAACTTTCTACTGTCCTCCTGATTACACTCTAAGTAAGGTTTCTGTTTTCTAATTCTTCCATACCCTGTAACCCCTTGTGACCTAGTGGCTTTACTGCCTTGCTTGGGAGTGAAATTGATTTAAAAAAAAAAAAAAAAAAAAAACCTTAAACAACAATAAAACTGGCAGATGTAAACACATGCAAAAAAGCACACACAGCATTCAACAAAGTAGTACATTTACATGTTGAAAATTTTACGCAGGATCCAAGGGTAAAAGCTGTCCCTCAAACACTGTCCTAGAAATAACAGAAAACATTGTCCTGAGGGTAACAGTCCAAACAAGTGGTACCTTGGATGTATGCTTGTCTTTCATTATGTGAGCAGCCAATTATTTTCTGGGCAATATCTATAATCCTTGTCCATTACCAATAAGGATAATGGAAGGTGTCATGGACACTGATTCTTAGAAAATGAGGAAGAACTGCCTTTTTAAAAAAAAAAAAAAAAAAAAAAAAAAAAAAGGCTTTTATCAATTTAAAAATAAGTAGTTTATATTTCAATAGTAAATTCAAACAGCTTTTTAATTTTTGACAGTGCAAAGCTTTTAAAAATAAGCAAAATACCAAATTTTAATGGAACCTGTTTAAAATTTGTAATTACAAAAACAACTAAAATATTAGAGTTGCAGAAATTCAGTAATAATATGATATTGATAAAACTATGCAGTCAAAGACCTGTGTTGGAATGAGATTTGAAGTTTATAAAATAAAACCAGATCAATGTTGATAGAGTTAAAGCTGATAGTGACCAGCTTAGGATCTTAGAGTAAAGTTCATAATCAATAATAGTAATACAGACAACAATACATGAAGAATTTGAGTGACTTTCTTTTTTTAAACGACAAACAGATGTGATAAGTAACTCATGTGCAAATTATTTCAGTAGTGTAGAAGGTTCTTACTAAGACAAAATGATTTAATCAAAACTTATAAATAAATTTAAAAAACTTTCAGATTAAACTTGAAAATTAAAGATTAAAAGTGAAAATTTAAAAGTTAAAAATATTTTCATTTACAGTAAATAAGGGGAGATAATTACAAAGTAAATTTCCACAAAAAAAAACAAAAATAATAATAATAATTGTAAAATTCACTTTACAGTAAAGTGAATTTTTAAGTAAAAACAAAGATTCAGAGAAAAAGATGTAAAAGTTCGTGTCAACCATTTCCATGAGGATTTCTGAGAAAAGACAAAAGACAGAAAAAAAATAAAACTTTTCCAATGAATAGCTACTGGTTTAAGTTTAAAAACGAAAAATCTTTCAAGATTTTATTTTAGTTTTAATTTCAAGCTAATAGATTATTTTCCAGTATGAAAAATACTTTGCTGTATTTCAAAACGAATTTAAATTGATCGGAATGACTTTTTTGAAATAGCAAAAAATGGCTGATTTTTTAGCCATATTTACAATTCTCTCGGTACAACGTAATTAAAAATGCTTTCAAAAATATACTTTTTTTTACTGAAACTTTATTTGTGGAAGATAAGCTGATTTAAAGTTCAGTTCTTATTTGAATTGAATATTAATTACTTTTAGTTTCGCAGAAAAGTAAACTTTAACAAGGAGGTGGGTGTTTTTTTGAGGTGTTGACAACATCATGTGTAGTTATGATGCTTATCATTAATTTGGAAGTAACTAGATTTAAATCTTTAATTTTTAACCCTTTTTTGGGGATAAAAGAAAAAGACTCTTAAAGGGCAATGTATGTTTCTTGTTCACAACAAACAGGATTCATTTATTCACAATACTTCTGTTCTAAATATTAATAATCCTGGAGAATATGTTTTCAATTTTCATCAACAATTTTTAAATTTAGAAATCAAATAAAAAAAATTCAACCTTGGGGAAATAGGGACTAGTTTTTAAAGTCATCTTTCCATAAAAAAAATGATTTATCACGTAAAAAAAAAAAAAAAAAAAAAAAAAAAACATTTTTAAATGAATAAACCCTTTTAGTTTTAAATACCAAAGTTTAAAATTTAAACAATGAACCTACCAGGATAATCTTACCCGGCTTTCTTTAACCCTCGACCAATGGGTCCAAATGGACCCATCATTTAAAAAAAAAAAAAAAAAAAAAAAAAAAAATTTCACACTTCTATACGAATTCCAATTAAGTGACTTATTTTTTCTTCATTTTACATAAAGAAAATAAATTTAGAACAAAATAAAATTTTGGTAGGAGAGTTGCAATTATTACGAAGTGGATCCATTGGACCCATGAAAGAAATTTTCAATTAAATAAAATTATAAAAATATCATCCGTTCTAAAATAGGTGCCATTTACAAAGCTTTTTTTTTTTAATTGCTTACTTTTTATTTTCAAATGCAGTGATGAATTGTAATTTTTTTAAAATGTAATTTTAATTAATAATTTTTCAAACTTACATGTAAAGAAAGATGTATTGAACATTTTCTTTTTCGGTGAACAAATGTTGATTAAAATTGCTATGTCTTTGTCCATCCATATTATAAAAAAAAAAAAAAAAAAAAAAAAAAATTAGAAATGGGTCCATTGAACCCAGCTGGTAATTTAAATCAGTTTTGTTTGGGCCTTTGGCAGACGAAGGGTTTTAAACCGAGCTTCATCTGACACTTGCCAAAGGGGATAATTAGGAAAGGGAAAATTGTGTTTTCTTAATGATCTCTGATTACCTGGAAAATTTGCATAATTGTGTTTTTTTTTTTTGCTCATATTTTGAAAATAAACGATATTTTTCAAACAATTCATGGTTCGCTTTAACCAATCTGTTTATTACTTAGCAACATTCTTTAAGTATTTTTGGTGTTTAAAACACCAAAAAAAATCTTTTTTTTTTTTTAAGTCTTGCTCTGTAGCAAGAAGACTTTTAAAATACTTTTTATGTGTAGTGTTACATTTACAAACACAATATACACAACAACAGTAACACTAGAAACAAATTGGTTGTAAAACCGAAATTAAGCGTTTATTGATTTATTTATTAAAAATGAAAGTAATTGTTAAAAATAATGAAGGTTTTTTTTTTTAGATCTTGAGGGTTCAGAAATAAAAATAAAAAATTGATTTAAAAAAAGTAAAAGTGATTTTTGCGCTTGAGTTATTTGGTTTTTATTACTTTTCATTTTTAATTAAAGGATAACTTATTTTATTTTTAAAATACTGGACTGCTTGTTACATACGTTTTTTTTTGTTTTTTTTAAGCGATAGTTCCACAACAGAAAAAACCCGATTAACCACCAGCCACCACTGAACATGACGATCAGCCACATGATATTTTCATAACAAAATAAAACACTAAAAATAGAAATTTCTGGAGTATGAATCGAACATAAAAAAAATTAGAAAATATTTAGAAAAATGTGTAACTACAACAATAAGGTAAGATTAAGGATAATTCCGGTGACTCAAAAAAAAAAAAAAAAAAAAAAAAAAAAAAAAAGATATTTAAATTTCGGACGTGCTAGGGATGGATTTAAAAAAAAAATGTAAATCAAAAAATACTTTGGTCTTTCCTTTTTTAATAACTTAAACATTTAATAAAAAAATGTTTTCATCAAGTTTTAAGGCAGTTTTATTTTTTTTTATCATGCTATGCCTTACTTTTTTAGCGATTTCGTTGGGATCCCTCCCTACGTGCGTGTCATTTTCACCACCGTAATATTTAATTTACCTATTTCATAATTGTACATAGAATTAAAAAATGTATATAAATATTATTTGTATATAAGGAGACTAAGAGAGAGAAAGAGACGTAGATAAGATTACGTTTGTCACTGTGTAGTAAAAAAAAATGTAAACACTTAATTTGAGGGAGGTGTCTCCTCTGTTGATATATAAAGAAAAACAATTCTGTTAAAAATCAAATGAATTATTACAAGACAGCATTTTGTTTTTTTGTTTTTTTACAGAAAGTTAATTACGAATGAATATTTTATTTTCAATTAAGGTCAATAGCGTTAATCACTTATTAAGACACTTTTTAAAATTAAAAGAACCAAAAAAATCTTTTTGTTTTCCTTTTTTGATAATAGAATAGAGATATTTATTTTTATGTTTATTAGTTAAATGATAATAATAGTCATTACAAAGCAAATAAGATCGCCAGTTCACACCTTTAAAAATAATAACTTCTCACAAATCAAATATAAATAAATTAGTTTATTTGCATCACGTTAAAAGAACTTTACTTTAAATTCACAAAGACAGACTTTTTTTTTTTTACTTTCTTTATGAAATAAGAAAATTTTTGCCAATTCTTTTTTCGGTGTTACTTTTTTTTTGTTTTTTTACTTTATTTTTTATTTGAATGATCGTCAGGTTTCATTTTCTAAATAACGGAATAAAAGAAAATAACCAGAGTTGCATTTTTTTTCTCTAATGACATTTTAAAAATAAAGACATTAAAATTTAAAAATACACGAAACCTGTTAATTTAATAAAAATTTCAAAATACTTTGACAACTTCAAATCAAAAAGGAAATTAGTAAAAAAAAAAAAAAAAAAAAAAAACATCAAACAAAAACAGGAAAGAAAACAAAGTTGCAGTACTTGCCTAATCAAAACAAGTCAGATTGAACGATTAAAGACAAACAGAGCTGTCAGATTAAAAAAATCAATTAAGTAAAAACTGATGCTTCATCTCATAAATTGAAATCTATCTCTGCTTTTGCTTTTACGTACATCATCCATAATGCGACTAG
Organism: Acanthosepion pharaonis; assembly: GCA_903632075.3. Taxonomy (NCBI): domain Eukaryota; kingdom Metazoa; phylum Mollusca; class Cephalopoda; order Sepiida; family Sepiidae; genus Acanthosepion; species Acanthosepion pharaonis. The sequence continues at coordinate 911,898 of CAHIKZ030000129.1, read as the reverse complement.
AGAGACGAGAGCTTCTTCTCTTTATATAAGTAGAAACGTCGTTAACTGCCACCTAGCGGCCTAATGCGGTACTAACTGTCAATAGAACACGTGTTAGCCTTGTTGTATGAGAATCGCATCAATTCAATTTTCATCTCATTATCAATTAAGACTAGCAAATACGTTCAGGGGTGGAATTCACTTATTGAATCACGACATTTTTTTTTCTTGTTATTTTTGTATCACACTTATACACAAATGTACAAATTAAATACGATTAATTTCGAACTTTTATTTATTTTACGCAGTAGAATCGTTGATTTTTTTTTTTTTTTTGGTTTATTATTCGGAAATATTCTTATGTGCCGTGTCTCCTTAGGACGGAGGCTATCATGGCTCTCCACAATTTCCTGTCCTTTGTATCTCTTAATAAATCTTGTCTTTTTGTTATTTCTCCTAAACCCTGTCCCGCCATCCATTTACTCAAGTTCTCTCACTGTTTTCCTTTTGCCCTCAATCTGTCCTGTGAGTATCAGATTTTCCAAGCCCCTTTTCCTCATTATGTACCTTAGAAATTTCGACACTCTTCCTGATTTTGTTTCCTTTTTGTTTCCATTTTCTCTAAAACTTCATCATTGCTCGATTATTCGGTCCATGGTATCCTCAACATCCTTCTGTAGAACCACATTTTTATTGCTTCAAGTCTCTTCTTCATCTGTGAGGAAATTGTCCAGCATTCACTGTTATATATGAGAACAGATATCATATAACAGTTCAGTACTCTTTTCTTTGTTTTTAACGAAGTAACTTTCTTTTTAAATTCAATTTCGGTGAATCTGAACTGAATGAACGAAAAGCATACAATGATTACAAAACCGTATAAAAATGTTATTTCCTACCAAATCCAAGTTCTTGTGTTAACCACAAAAAATCTACTTGGTAGAAATAACATGTGTGGGGTTCAGTGTACCCGGATTAAAGGAGAATTTAATACGGGATACCCTGCCCACAAAATACAACGCAAATTTCAAGAAGAAACAACACGATAAGGAACGTTTATAAAAAATAGAACATTGTATATTTATTATCTTGTAAATAGGGTAAAAAAGATTAATGTTTTAGTTCGTTTAAGCAAAAATGTGATTTTGATAAAAATGTCTGTGTTCGTTGTCTTTTAACAGAGTAGCAGAATAATATCTGTTTCTTTTGTTTTGTATAGTTGTAAAATGAAAAAGGGGCGAGCAATTTAAGTTAAAAAAAAAAACAGTGTGAATATGGAATAAAGATGAAAGGAAAATATACTTATGAATGGTTTTGAAGCCAGTTGTAAATTTGTTGTTGTTGTTGTTCCTTCCTACTCCACTTTTCGGGTTGAGTCAGTGATGAAATTTACTGTCAATCTTCTGTGATCTTTTGCGCCCTTCTCTGACTGACTGACTGGCGACTGACTTGAAAACTCTGTATTTATTGTTGACTTTTTTTTCACACTGGCTCGTTAGCATTTTTTTTTTTTTTTTTTGGTTTAGCAAATCGCCTCCTTTCATTGGTCAGAAAATTAATTTCACACCTTATTGTGAAATCTGTTTTTGGTCGTTCTGATCCGATTTTGCGGGTGTGCAAATCTACTTTGTGTTTTTTTAGTCATTTGTTGGAATATAGGATTTGTATCCTATACATGTCATAGTTAGGCATTAATCACAAAAAGACTCAATCCCTTTTAAAGGAAAAACATTTATTACACAAGTATGAAAAAGGTGCAAATACAAAGTTAGCAAAAATTTCCCTTTTGTGCAGCCATTAAGACAAGATAACTATTTCTGATAAAAAGGATTACCATAAAAAAAAAAAATGAAAAAATAACAAATGACGAAAAGAATTCAAAGAAATTTTCCTTATCTCCTTGCTGTCAAAATGTCTTCTCTCTCTTCCAATAACCTGAGTTCTATTTATTCAGAAATTTAGGCTCACAAAGATCCCACGTCTCTCACTGGTCAGTATAGATGAAAAAGTAATCATACTTATTATAAAACCCAGGTTGTGTGTGTGTGTGTGTGTGTGTTCGTTTATATATTGGATCCTACATTTTTCAACCGATTTCAACAAAACTTCACAGGACTACGTAAAATTACCTTGCGGTGGTTGTGACAATTGTTTTTGCACGAAATCAATTTGAAAACACGATTAAGAGGCATTAATAAAAGGGGGACAACTCATATCGAGTTATACTTATTATAAAACCCAGGTTGTTTGTTTGTGTGTGTGTGTGTGTTCGTTTATATATGGGATCGGATTTCCTACATTTTACAACCGATTTCAACAAAACTTCACTTTTTTTGGCAGGTAGTGTTTCTTATTGTCTTGCACACTTTTTTCTTTCTTTTTTACATTCAAAATGCTTTAAAAATTCCATTTACAAGACAATTGTTTATAATAAAATTCTATTCAATCGGTAGAGTCATAACGATTGAAAACAATGATTTGAGTTTGGGTTTGACCAATTCGTAAAAAAAAATAAAACTAATTAAGACATGCGTGTCCGTCAACCTTAAACAATAATCTTTGTCAATTTTATTTTTCAGTCTTTATGATGATCGATACTTGATCTATCTCTTACTGATACATCCCCGGGCAACGCCGGGCTCTACTGCTAGTTTTTTATAAGCTAGAAATGGATTCTTCACAAATTTTAACGGGGCTTAACCGTTGAGCCGAAAAAGATATAAGCGTAACAATTTTTTTATACAAACCGTCTGGCCTTCATAAAAATACATTTCTCTCAAAAGAACGTGTACTAAAGATAACACCTAGACGAGTAAACATTTTGTTGCGGGCCCGGTAGCATGCAGTGCTGGTTTATTAAAAGGTGGCCTTGAGCCAGACACTACTTATGACTACCGAATCCATAAACAAAGTAAGAATATTAAATGAGTGATCTTTAGTGAGGAAAAGGGGTCATTTAACACATGCACAAAAATAGTAAAATATAGATAGTCAGGATTAAACGACAAAATGAGTCTGGTGGAAAACAGATAAGAAATGTTATTTTAATAACAAATAATCTTGTCTCAACAGTGGAGACTATCAGAAAAGGTAAGGTCTGTTTTTAGCCTGTAGGCTGTTAGTAATATGTAGAGACTAATAAAATGTTAAAGTTCCGCGCTAAAACAGAAAAAAACCAAGATGGCTAAGGCGGGAAAAGTTTCTTCAGAGTTGTTCGCATCAAGACGAGGAAATTAGTCTTGGAAAAGTGTGGTGACGACAGTGTCGTAGATTCTGGTAGAAAATGAAGAAGGTTCAAACATGTTGTTCACTTCAAGACGAGGAATTTGGTCTTGGAAAAGTGTGATGTCGACAGTGTCGATATTCAACGTTTTCTAATAGAAAAACGGAAGAAGGTTCAAACAAGTTGTTTGAAGAAAAGTTGTAATCACACGACATGTTGAAATTTTGGTTAGTTAAGATATTCCGGTCCGCGTATGGGTTAGGGGCACGGAATAAATGAGTGAACCTTCTAGTTTGAAAATCGGGCGGCGACTAACTTGAAAACGCTATTCGTCGGTGACGTCAGGACACGCGCGAGAAAAATTTCAAATTCTGATCCTTGACGGTATCAAGAGTAGCCAGTAACCAAACCTCACGTCAGCGTTTACTGCTATACCTAGCTGAACGTGACAGGAAGGGGTGCAGTCCGCGCACACACGCAAAAGGGTGGAATTCACGATTCCACAATTTATTCAAGGCTAACATTTTTAAAGTAATAAAAATAAGGGATTTGTCATACTGGTACGATATTTGAACATTTTTTAAATTGTTATTTATTTTTCATGAACCACATATGGAGAGAAAATGGAGATCCCCGCCCGCTGTGGGATCAGGTTGAAATCATAGACAAAGAACATCATTGGAAAATTCGTAAACTTAAGGAATCAGCACATATGCTAGTCGACAAAAATCTGCTGAGCCGACCAAACATAGAAATGAATACAATATAGGAACCAGTAATAAGGAGTGCCAGAGAAAAGCAATAATAACAACGAAAACTGCAATATGAGCTCTGGTAAAAAAATATGCAATGACAACAGGAAAAAAATTGCAATATGAGCACTGGTAAAAAAATGTATGCTGAAGACATTAGGTTTATAATACCCAGAAATTCACACACAGATGTCCTCAAGGACACATGGCACAGTGGGTAAAGGCGTTAGTTAGATCCAGTGACAGGATCCAAAGAGTGTTAGTTCAATACCTGGTTAAAGCGGTGAAGAACTTGGAGAGGGGAATTAACAGGAGATGACAGTTAACTGACGTCCATTAGACATGGCACGTGGAACTAGAACAGTCTACCCCAGCGAGCAAAATAAAGGGTTCAGTTCGCCATCGTACCACCTGAAGAAGGCCGGAGCATACAACGACCGAAACGTTCTAATAAATATGGCAACAAAGATGAGGACAATGGTCCGAATAATGTAAATAGTGCAGAATAAATATGATAACATTTATAGTCAGATACATTTACATATTAAACATTAATATTCTTTGCTGTAGCCCTGAAGAGACCAATAGTTCGAGTGTTCAAAATGATTTGTCGCAAGTGAGTCTGCAATGTTTTGAAGTGTTTTTGTGGCCCTGAAGAGACCAATAGTTCGAAATAGTTTGTTGCAAGTGAGTCTGCAAAATTCGAAGCGATTTTGTTGCAAATGAGTCTGCAGAGTTCAAAATAATATTTATGCCAATGTGTGTGCGTATGTGTGTGTGTGAAGCACACACTAATGAAACGCGTGTGGCTGCGTGCGATAGCAGTAACTTTAAAACACAGTGGCATTGTAGAAAAACCATCGCTGATATATGCGCTGTCAAGTTACGTGTGTCCTTTTTGGTAATCGAGCCTGGTCTGGTTCACTGACTGTTCCGTTTCAGATCTGTTCCTGACTGTCGTTGATAAGCTGTTTTTATGGCTTATGGTGAGCAGGTGATCGGCTCACGAATACTGAGTTTTGCTCGGGAATGTATTAGTAACTCAAGCCTTGACCTATTTCCAGGTCATTTTGAGTTCAACCGCGCGAACTTGTGATATCCAATCAGAGTCCAGAAACCATTTATTTAATTTGGAACTGTGTTTGTACAGAATTGTAAATTTTTTTCATATCTACTGAATTTAGTAGGATTTATTTGTAGGCGTCTCTTACTTGTTTGTGCTTCACTTGTTGGTTGTAAAATATAGGAGTTTATATCCTATAACCTTATTTTTATAAGTTACAGTGTCCATTTTCATATCAGGAGTATTAGCAATTGCAAAAAAAAAAAAATGACTTTGAATAGCTGATAAGCATGATGTAACAAACACGGCATTGTTATCCAGCCTTTTCTCTAAAATAGCGTGCTTATTTGTTTGTTTGTTTGTTTTTGTTTTTTTTAAAGAATGGCTTTTCCCAATCCTTTGTGATGTTTTTTCAGTATTAATTGCTTTTAATTTCTCATTGTTTACTTTATTTTTGCGTGAACCAATTTTTTGTTCTGGAGACACACCTATCCAGCCAGCCAGCCAGCAAAAAAAAATGTTATCCTTTTTTACAAGTCTAAATAACAAAGTTAAAAAGTTACATTGTTTTACTTTTAAATTTAGTTTGAACAAATTCATCTCACGGGACCCAAACTACAATTCAATCAACAATATAACAAATAACAAACAATTTTCCGTCATCTGTTTAAACCTTTAAAGATTAAAAAACACCATTTTCTACATTGTTATTTCTTCGTTTCGCTTTAAAGGTTTTCTTCGTTAAAAATGATTGAACCCACGAACACACATACTTTGCTAGTAGCATAGAAGATACCTATTATACAAAATAATTTTAGTACTAATTATGTTTCTTATATTGATTACCATACCTATACCTATATATATATATATATATATATATATATATATATATATATATATATAAATGGAAAAAAGTAAAGGCATTCTTGGGCTACGTCTCTTTTGCCAGATCTCTTCTTCTCACTGACACGCCACAGTGGTTGACCTCGAAAGTGGGTATTTGACAGCGTCACTGAACTCTTGGGTAAACCACTTTCTGTTGCAACTTAACTACCTTACCACATTGGATGTCATAACATATGTCACATGTACTGTCGACCGTGACAGGGTGCAGTCATGGCAACAGATTAAAACGCTTAAACTTATAGTGGGTCAGCCAATTTGTATTGGTTATAAATAGAAATAAAAACTGACCCTCTACAATTTTTACAATATCAAATGTAACAAAGACAACAACAAGAGAAATAATCAAGTAGAAGAAATTGTGAATTTGTTCAACAATAAATATTTTTTATAAACGCGACAAATACATAATATATAGTGCAAAAGTTGATAAACACAATAGAGTTCTTTGGTGTGTGTGTTACTGAAAGAATTTGAGTTACTGTACTGTATGTGTGAAAATGACAAGATTTATTTAGTTATATTTGTTTTTATAGGAAAATTAAACAGATGTTTTTTGTATAATAAATAGAAAAAAGTATTGTCTTGACTCACTGATTGTTATAGAGTTATCGCTCATGAAACCAGAGATTCTTGTGGAATTGAATATTTTGTGGGAGTGAGCTTTGGTTGACAAAGTTTGTTGTTGTATTGAAGATAAAGTTCGTCTCCTTTGCTGTGTTGATTTCCAATGAAGTCAAGTGAATTGGTTTCAATATTTTAAGTGCCCACTGACCAAGTCGCGTCGAAGTTTCGTTTTTATTAGTTCTCTTGGTCACGTGGGGAGGCTCGTAAACATGTTTACATTTTATGGCGTCAACTAGAGGTCAAAATTTGGGTCGGTACCTTCGGACGTAGTTGACACCTAATTAATATTTTACAACCAATCAAAATACATCAGTTGTTATATCTGGTTGGGAGCCTCTATGTGTTTAACTTGCACGAAATTTAAGATTTTAAAAAAATGTAGGAATCTGATTCTACAAACTTAACTTTAGAGTGAAAGAGAAAAAGTAATAATATACATGCATCCAGTGGCGGCCCGTAGCTAAAATTATTGGAGGTTCCACTTCAGAAAATTTTTAGACATTGTTTTAGTACTGTGTAAAGTGAAACAAGCACATAAAAAGAAAATTTATACATAAACTTGATAAAATTCTAAACGAAAGAACTATATATATATATATATATTTACTTATAAATTGTTACAGTTCAAGCTTGGTCCATTCACTTAAAAATAAAATCTATTCTTCTTGTTTTACTTTCAGCAAAAAAGGTTCATATTTTTCTGTAAGTGTTTAAAAGTTTCTCACAGTGCTTCAAGTTTCTTATTTCTTATATACTGGGAATTAAGATTGCTTAGATACATTATTTATTTTTTGATTAGGATTCATTAAAGAAACGTTTTGGAATCCTAAATACGAAAAACTTATATTTTATTTTATTACAGCCTATCAATATCGGCTAGGTCACCGTGGAGAGGGGATATTGTTGGGGATGCGCTGAATGAACTAAAAATTTTGCTATGGTATTAAAAATAAATCAGAAGGAATTTTTTTTTTTATGTCAGGTTACGTGATCTTCTCTTGCATCCACAACAATAAATAATTCTTGATATAAACAAGGCAAAACATGCATGCAATTCAAACAAACAAAAATGCATTTATATACAAATAAAAATATTATATACAAAATATTTTATAAGATGTTATTGTGTTGGTATGTTCGTAGTAACTGAAGTTTTTTGTATGTCCTTTTTGTGTTATTCGTTATGTTTTTAGTCATTCAGAAGTAGTCTACACTTAACTGTAAATATTAAGTATGTTCGATAATAATAGTATTTACTTAAATTGTAGTGAGTGTTAATAATTCACTTTAGATAAGTAAAGTCTTGCGAGTTGAAGTTCTTTGTATTCACAGAGTAATCTTTGAGTCGAGTTTGTGGGTGAGTCAGTTGTGGTTTCGTTTGCGCGGGAAAATTATAATCGCAAGTGACGTGGATTAGAGCGTTTCTCTGTGTTTGCTGGACTGACTGATTTATCGTGGATGATCAAAGAGAATGTATAGTTTGAGATTCTTGAATGACGATGAAGTTCGTAGAAGATATTGAACGGGAAAGATTTGTCGTCTCGATTCGCGAGACGGGAATTGTAGCCGTCGTCGCATTTTTAAGCTTGAGTGAGTGGTCGACAAAATGGTCTGATGCTGATCTGCCCAGGTCTGCATCTACCTGGTCACACGTGCTTTGGGTTCTTTTTAAAAGTCATGATTACGTGGGTGGATCCAAAACGATTTTGCACCAAAACTTCAAAGTGCACGTGCGGGCGACCTGAGTGGTTGAAATGAACCAATCAGAGGGCTAGATTTACGAATGAAAGTTGGAATAGTGCATTACTCGAATAAGGTAAGTTTGGGCTAATAGACGAGCCCAATAATATGATGTTGAAAGACCCGAAACCCTTAATGAACCTCGGCTAGAAACATCACTGATGATGTATACCAAAGCATCCAATAGATGTATTTTGCGAAATATTACAGCCGATATACTTTCTTAAAGAAACACTAGTTAATACTAAATAAGTAAAAAAAATAAATAAAATAAAACTAGGTACCTCCACAGAAATGCGATACCTAAGGTTTACTTTATAAATTTTTAATATGAAAAATCTTTCTTGAAGCATTTATTTTAGTTTTAATTTCGAGCTAATAGATTTAAATTCAATATATCCAGTAAGTAAAAATATTCTTTGAAAACACTTAATAAAAAAAAGGATTTAACTAACAGAAAATTCAACGATATTTTTTCTTTTTGCCGTTGTTGCATCAAAGTTTAGAAAAATTCTAATAAAAGTATTTTGTAAAATAGAATCTTACTTATTATAAAACGTAGATTGTGTGTGTGTGTGTGTGTGTGTGTGTGTGTGTGTGTGTGTCTGTAACGTTTATATATTGTATCGGATTTCCTACATTTTTCAACCGATTTCAACAAAACTTCACAGGACTACATAAAATTACCTTGTGGTAGTTCTAACAGCGCCAAAAATGGGAAAAATATAATTGTTTTTGCACAAAATCAATTTGAAAACACAATTAAGAGACATCGTGAAGATGGAAGGGGGACAACTCACATCGGGTTGTTTGTGTGTGTGGGGGGGGGTTACTTTAAATATGGGAACGGATTTCCTATATTTTTCAGCCGATAAAACAAAACTTCACTTTTTTTTTTTTTGGCAGGTAGTGCTTCTTATTATCTTGCACACTTTTTTCTTTATTTTTAACATTCAGAATGCTTTAAAAATTCCATTAACAAGACAATTATTTACAATAAAATTCTATTCAATCAGTAGACTCATAACGATTGAAAACAATGTTTTTGTTTGAGTTTGGGTTTGACCAATTCGTAAAAAATAAAAAAAATAAAAACTAATTAAGACATGCGTGTCCGTCAACCTTAAACCATAATCTTTGTCAATTTTATTTTTCAGTCTTTATGATGGTGGATACTTGATCTATCTCTTACTGTTATATCCCCGGGCTACGCTGGGCTGTACTGCTAGTTAAAACTAAAAATTAAAATCCAAAAGAAAAAAAATTAAAAAAAAACAAAAACTGGTTAACAACAAAGCGGGTAAATAAATTCTTCTTTGAAGTTCATATTTGTCCCTTTTTAACTTTTTACGGCTATAAAACACAATTACTAGGGATTCTGTGTTTAATTGGAAAAGATTGAGGTCAGATTTTTCAAACTTACGTGGGAAGTCCATACTTTGGCACCAGTCCTTTGATTTTGATTTTTCATATCTGCGTTTGTTTGTTTTTTTTTTATATATAAGTGAGAAAAAAATGAGCTGATATTGAAAGAGAGGATAAAGATATAAAGGGGGTGGGTAGTGACCATAAAATCAAAGAGCAATAAAAAAAAAAAAAAATTCTTGGATATTGGAATTGTCCCATTTTCATTTTATAGTCTTAGAGAAGAATTCTCTCAGATTTTACTGAGAAACTGAAGGAAAACTCTTCCACAAAACCTGTGTAGCGAAGACGGAAATGAGCAGCAGGACGGTCAAACATCAAATGACAAAAAAATGGTTTCTGTGTTGGAGGATTCGCGCGTCCTTCCGCTTATAAAATTAACCTTTGAAAATAAATATTTAACATTTTTCAACCAATAGGTTGCGGTTCCCACCGATAATATAAAACAGGCTTCGTGATCCCTTTGAAGAGTATTTAAGTAAAGTCTCTGGACGGACAAAGCCAGTAAAGGGTTAGAGACAGGTAAATGCGACACCAGTTCATCATGCGCGACTTCAAAGAGATTCCCTTACACCTTCACACATCTTCTTCACCATGCTATGTGATGTTCACCCATTTTTCTCATCAAGCTACGTGACATTTACACTCGTCCTCACAAAGCTACGTAACATACATTTTCCTCCTCATTTTCCCCCTTACCTCCTTTTTTTTCACACATACACGCGGGGAAATCACAATTATTTTCTCTTAATAAACAGATACAAAAAAGGAACTTTAATACAAGAACTCTTCAACATAAAAGTAATGGATATTTTTTATGCTAGTAGACATTTTTATTTTTTTCGCTGAAAAGTGAACATACGATGTCGAAAAAATGCCCAAACTTAATAAAAACATAACTTTATTGTCAAAATCTTTGTTATTATTACAAGGAAAGACCAAATTATAATTTCATTAATACATTTTTTTATTTATTTATTTATTTTTTTAGAATGATTGGAATTTTGGTAAAAAAATCTTATTTTTGTCAGCGAGGAGGGGGAGTGATATGGCGGAAAAGGATTAATAGGAAATTTTAGCGTCTTTTTCTCCGGTGAAAAACGCATTAATCTGGAAATTCTTGCAAAAATGAAATAATTGTTGGGTCTTAATGAAACTTTCAGGACTTACAAATAAATTAAATTATTTTAGAAATTTTTTCCTTAGAAAATCTTGACAAAAATATTTTTTATAACTGTTAAACCGACTCCGGACTTATTTTATTTTATGAAATTTCGAGAAATTAAATTTTTCTCGCATAATTGTCTTTTTTTATCTCTCTTGTGGACCAATGTTTGTCTTAAATTAATATTCGGGTTTTCTCAGCTATCCCAGTGACTTTTTTTTTTTTTTTAAAAAAAAAAAAAAAGAAAAAACACAGCAGAACTCCTTGGAAAATTTAAATCTGATCTGAATCGTAAAATAACGCAATTTTTATTTTACGATTCAGATCAGATTTAAATTCTCCAAGGAGTTCTGTTGTTTTTTTTTTTTTTTTTTTTTAAACTAATTTCACTGGGATAGCTGAGAAAACTTTATGAAATGGTGGATATATCTGTAAAAATTACTTGAGTAATATATAAGTATTTTTACAGATATATACACCATAGAAAAAAATTAGATGAACTACTGTCTGTCAACCAAATTGTCAACACCTTAAATAAAACGCTATTTCCGTGTTACAAAATGCATTTCTGCAATATTTTAAATTAAAAGTACTATTTATTTGAAATCAGATTAATTAAACTTTGCATCAGTTAATATTCTCCAAATAAAGTTTCAGAAAAGTATATTTTATTTTTTAAAGATTTTTAACATTGACTGAACACCTTTGTACTTGTCTTTTTTGATCTCTCTTGTGGACCAATGTTTGTCTTCAATTAATATTCAGGTTTTCTCGGCTATCCTAGTGAAATTAGTTATTCAGAATTCAGACTCACTTTTGAATGCAGTGAAGAATAGAAAGCTGAATGAACAGTTAAACCAATTTCATGAAACAATGAGAAACGTTGAACTAGAAGAATTGTCACACGAGATCAAGAGATTTGCCTCAATTCTGCAACGTGTAGTGGGTTAGCCAATCTGTATCGGTGGCAAAATACAAATTAAACTGACCCTCTACTATTTTTACTAAATCAAATGCAAGAAAAATAATCAAATAGGCAGATTTTTGTTTTAACAGAAAATATTTTTATATAACAAGTACAAACGATATAATAAAGTTGTTTAAAACTTTAGAGTTCTTGGTTATGTGATCAAGAGTAATATAAAAGGTGTTATGTTATAGATCTGGTAAGGAATCAAACATTTTATGTTGATGGTGAAATTGAATGAAATAGATTGATTGACTTACTGTAGAGTTGTCTCGCTTCGACTGATATAGTTACGATTTCCTTTATGTTGTTTTGAGTGAGTTAGTTTCTGAATGCTGTCTTAGTTGAATTGATCACTAGATGAGTTGATGTTGGAAAGAAATTGAATTCCATAAGCCGGATTGATGTTAATAAAAATTAACTTTTAGCGAGGAAGTTGGGTTTCATGGATTCGTCTGATTATTTTAAGGACTCACGGTGTTTACTCATTCCCCCACGAGAATGAGATGAGACACAAGGTCGGATTAATGTGGGGGCCCGAGCGCGTGAACCCGGGCAGGGTCAAAAATTCCCCTCAGCCCCCGCAACCGTCGGTTGAGCTGGACTCGGTGCGAGAACCGATCCCGCCCTCTTGTTCAATGGGAGGGCGCGGCCTCGGGCAGCTGTTCCCCAAGGATGGGCACCTATCAGTATTATTTTCTCAGTTGCCCCTCTGTCCTTTGAGAGAGAGGCCCCAGAGCGCACTCTGTCCAAAAACAGAGACGCAACTGAGAGATGATAAGCCATGCGTTACAAACCCCTCCCTTTAAGGACTCACGATATTGAGTCCCCCCCCCCCACTGGGGCAACATGTGACACAAGGTCGGTTGTTTATTGTGGGCATTCCCGAGCCCGTGGGCTCGGCCCCAAAATATGCCCGTTTGAACCCGTATAAACGGGTTCAGGGCCGGTTTTACCTCCCCGAAGGAGACTTCGCCCTTCGGCGTAGCCTCCTTCGGGTTCCTCTCCGTCCGTAGACAGAGAGTTGAACCGATCCGTCAGTCGAGAAAGCGACTGACTCATGATATTGAGTCTCCCCCCACCACTGGGGCAACATGTGACACAAGGTCGTTTGTTTATTGTGGGTATTCCCGAGCCCGTGGGCTCGGCCCAAAAATATGCCCGTTTGAACCCGTATAAACGGGTTCAGGGCCGGTTTTATCTCCCCGAAGGAGGCTCCGACAGAGAGTTGAACCGATCCGTCAGTCGAGAAAGCGACTGACGAACTAAATCGTGTCGAAGTTTCATATTTATGAATTTTCTTGATCACGTGGGAGGCTCGAACGAATGTTTATCAATTTTTGGCGCGTTGAACTCTTAACAGGTCAACTCGAGGTCAACCGTGTGGACGTAGGCAGAAACATGACATTATTATTTACGGACCAATCAGAAATCATTGTTTCGTACTGAACTCTGGAGCCGATTTTTATAGGTTCAGCACAAACTGAGAACACTTAGCTATGATTCTCTTTTAACAGGTTTAAAACAGAGAATGTAAAAACCTAATTCTACAAACGCGAACTAGAGATCGGGAACCGAAAAAGTGAGCTAAAAACTACCCGTGAATTTTTAGATTACATTTTTCGGATTCATGTTGTTGATACTTACCCGAACTTGTAAATTGCATTACGAATATTGCTTATTACACCAGTGATCGTTGCAAGTACCGAAAGAAGCTTCATCAAACGAAGACTTAAAATATTATCTCTTATGAAATATTACCCGGGTTAGCAATAATTTCCATTGAAAATGAAATGCCTCGGATCTTGTGAAGTTGTGAATACATTTGCACATGCTAAATTTCGAAAAAGAGAATCTAAGCTGCTAATCATTGTACCATGGTAAGGTACACTCTTGTCAATCAATGATTGATTGGGTTTTATGGCTTATCAACACTTTGTAGTTTATTTAAAACCAGATAATATTTTTAGAATGTAAGAATTTTTTAAAGAAAATAATGGCTTAGTGATGCAGGTTTTACTAATTAACCGATAGCTGGAGGGAGACGGGTTGGATTTATGCCTTTCCAAAGATTATTTGCACATAAATGAATATAACAAATCCAACTGGAATTGGATTTCGGCTCCTCGATTAACAATTCCGAGCCATTATCCATTACACCACTCACACATCCAGGCTTGCAGTGCCTGGTATTCCCAAGTGTTCAGGCACCTAGCTAATGACCAGGCTCGACGTTGCTTAACTTCAATGATTGTGTGAGAACTGGTGTTTCAACGTGATATGGCCATAAGTTTCTATTCTGCTCAATGTTAGCAAACAACATATATACTGTAAAGTGTGAGTTTTTATGATCTATTTTTAAGCAAAAAATAGGAGGTCGTCGTTGTACTATACAAAGATTTTTTTTTTCTGGAGGTGTTAAAATTCATTCATTTTTCGGTGACTAAAATCCACAAAAGGGTCATTTGAAAGACAATTCATCAGCAATGTAAACACTTGTAAAACGAAGATGAATGTACATTTGAGATAGAAGAAAATCTATTAATTCTTGATTGATATATAACTCCACTAATTTTCGATACTTCGGTTTAAATTAATTTTTATAAATGAAAAAGCTTTCTTGAAGCTTTTATTTTAGCTTTAATTGAAAGCTAAATGATTAAATTTATTATTTTCAGTGAGCAAAATACTCTGATGTATTTCAAACAGAAATTATATTGAATAGAATCGATTTTTTAAAAAAATTATTTCTAAAATAGCCGATTAGCCCTCTTTTTAAGTCGTCTTTCATCGGAATGTCATTCTCTGTATTAAAAAAATCTTCCAAAAATAAAATATACTTTTCTGAAATTTTATTTGCGATACATTAGCTGATTTAAAGTATAATTTGATTTGGATTTTTTTTATTACCTATAAGTTTAAAATAACACAGAAATGTATTTTTTAAAACAAAATGGTAGCTTCTTTTTTTTTAACCAACATCGCCATGTTTTATGTAAGTGACAAGGTGTTGACAGGTCTTGACGTAATGATTGTTGTTCTACAGAGGATTTTTCCGTAAAACATAATTTAAGAAAATGACGTGAACGCCTTTATATATATATATATATATATATATATACAATTTTCAAATACTCAGTAATGTTAAAAATGTTGGAAAATATTCTCCGTAATCTAATTTTAGGAAAGTTGAATTTAAATTTACTATAGTCATGGCCCTTATTTTCTGATAATGTCGTGTATGGTCGACGATACATTAAAAAATGGGAACGTTAAGTAATATTTTATATAATTAAAAAAATTAAAAATTATTTAAAAAATCTTGGTGCAAAATAATTTGTATTAAGATTTTCAATTTTTGATTCATAGATATAGTTTTCATTTAATAATAATATCACCTAACCGGATGAAAGTAATGTAGAATTTTAAAAGACTTATATAAATTATTATAATTAAAAAAATGAAAAACAATTCTTGTAAAAATTCATTATTCATCGGAAAAACTTTTTTCTTAATAATGTCCTTAATAAATTTTATTTATAAACGTAACTACAAGCTTTTCTAATTAAATAATGTTTTATTGCTTTTCTAATTAAATAATATTTTATTGCATCTTTTATTTTATGATTCAGAGCAGATTTTCGGGTAATGTGTAGTAAAAAATGATGATTTATATTCGCCAAACTTTTAACTAATAAAAACATTATCGGATGAAAATTTAATTTCTCGGAATTTCATGAAATTCAGTGTGTGTGTGTGTGGGGGTAATATATATATATATATATATATATATATTATTTTACCAAGATTTTCTAAAAAAAAAAAACAATTTCAAAAATAATTTCATTTATTTGTGAATAAATCCTGAAAGTTTCATTAAAATCCGACAATTATTTTGTTTTTGCAGGAATTTCCAAATCAATTTTTTCCACCTGAAAAAAGCTCTAAAACACTAATCTTAAATATTACGTCGACCGCTGACGCAAAAAACAAAATTTTTAACCAAAATTTCGAACGTATTAGAAAGGATAGAAAAATTTAATAAAAAGATAGTTTGATCTTTGCTCTTAAAATAAAACATAACCATTTTGACGATAAAACTTTGTTTTTATTAAGTTGGTGGTCTTTTTTTTATATATATAATATTGTCTGGTGTTTTTTCAGCGATAAAAACAGTGTAGGGTTTTGTTCTTCATGTAGCGAGACAAAAGGGAAGAAACTTAGACTACAAAGAAGGCAAGTCTAGGGTAAATGAGCTAACATAGTCAGGAATGAATTAAAACAAAAGCGCGGTATCTAAATCTTTATTTACGATATTTCGTTGAGTAGCTTTGTACAAAAAAGAATGAAGACCATTTATTTGTTATAAAATGTGTCCAAGATGATGTCCAGTACTGCAATATTTGACTACAGTAGACCTACTAGTATTGCCCAGAAAATGAGGTTTCATTGTACTCGAGCTATATGAAAAAATCAAGTTTTTGACAAAAAGAATTCGGTATATGAAGTAGGATTATACACGACTATATATGGTAAAGGTAGAATATTAAGGGGAGACAATCTATTAATTAAATATTCTGACAATTATAGTTGTCTCCCTTGAACCATTTTTAAAATGTTCGTGAAACGATGTATTGCCGTCAGCAAGACGAACAGCACAAGATACGAACTGAGTTACCAAAATCAAACAAATACGAAAATTTAAATATCTACAAAGTGCTTTAAAAGGGAACGGAAAATGTGTAACAAAAATCCGAAGGTACATGGAAATAGCGAAAGACGCCTTCCAAAAGCTAAACTAAGTAATAAGAAACAGAAAAATTTCATTTAAAGTTTATTGCTCTCCCTTCTTAATAGTATTTTTCTCATATTCTCTGACACTAAGTAACCCCTTGCATTTTAGTAAATTTATTGTAACTAAATTCATTAACTGGATCTGAAATCCAGCCCAGTTCAAAAATCATATTCAATATGAAACACTGACAAAGACTGAAGAAACAGCCAAAAAGTTATTTATTTTGTAAAAAAATTTAATTCCACTCCTACATGTCAACTAAATAAAAGCATAAAAATATACAAAAATATGTCATCACTTTATATATATATATATATATATATATATATATATATATATATATATATATATATATATGTATTTTGGGCAACAATCACTCTTTTATACATGTTTCATTAAAGACGACTGACAAGGTACTGTGATTAAGCTTCTTATTTAGTTTTTCTTGTGTTTGTATAAGTGTTTTCTTTTTTGGACACAAAGTGTGTAAAAATTGTCCAAATGTTCTGCATATCCAAGTGCTTTCAGCTATACTTTTAGCCATTATCAAAGGTGATTTTATTTTTTATTTTTAACTGAATGTATGAGTTTTTATGTATGTGTATAGAGTTATAGGGATTTTTTATTTTTAAAACATGGTCAGCACACTGTGGCTGTGTTGATGTTATTGAGTCTTGGCTTTTTCTTTTTTATTATTAGTGCTTCCATTATTTTTAGTGTTATTTTACATGTGGATGAGGCTATTATACTTGTATGTTCAGTATTGCTATTAGTTACTTTAGAAAGAAATAATCTGATCTGGTGATTGATGAGGTAGTTCAGAAAGTCATTTTTAACTAACGTCTCTTTCACCTTATTGAGTTCTTTAAGGAAAGGGGATAAGAGGATGAATTTTTTAAGCTCTTTTGAGGAAATTTTTTATTAAAACTATTTTATATCTAAGTGGGTATAAAATTAAGGTGGAAAGAGTTTCTGATAGTAGGTTTTTTGTATAATGACATTGTGAATGTGTTACTAATAAATTCTACAAGAATGTCTAAGAATTGGAGTTTTTTTTTTAATAAGTTCATTGGTATATTTAAGGACAGAGTTTTTTCAAATGTGGTTTATCAATTCAGATTATCAATTTCTTTTTTGTTTTTAGTGAAAATAAAAATATCATCTACATTGTGGACATATATTTTGGGTTTAGCAACTTTTTAAAATATCATGTTTTCTACATGGGACATGTAGTAGTTGGAGAAGCATAAACTGAGTGGATTTCCCAGACTAACACCATTAATTTGAATGTAAATATTGCCATTATGCTCATAGAAGGGGACTTTAGTTATTCAGGCAAGCAATAATTTTGTGAGAATATTAGGTTTGATATATGGAGGTGGTATGGAATTATTTTTATAGACAAAACTCAGGATTATATTGATGGTTTCATTAATGGGGACATTTGTAAATAAATTTTCAACATCAAGTGACACTAAAATGCTTTGGTTTGGTTTTGTAGTTTTTAGGATTTGGAGAAATTCATGAGTTGATGTGATTGGTAAGTATATATGGAGTGATGATATATATATATATATATATATATATATATATATATATATATATATATATATATGTTTCATTGAATGTAATAGAAAAGGAAAATTTTACATGTTTTTTATTCATTTTTTTTTTCTAATGTTCTTATAGTTTTCTTTTTAGAGGGACTCTGGGGGTAAAAAAACTATCTGTATCATTTTTGATATTTCATTACCCATATTGAAGGAGTTCATTGTTAATGTTTGTGTACTAAGTTATATTGAGTAGAAATAGTAGTAACCTCAGAGTGTACATGAGGATATGGCCATGACTCCATGTTGTGGTGTCTTGCTAAAAGTCCATTACATTCTCACTATTATTAAATAAATTAAAACTGATGCTTGGCTTTAATTGTTTAATATAAAGTGCTTTGATAATTTTTAGTTACCACCTGTAGCTACATTAGTATAGAATGACAGGCAGTTGTTTGCAGGGGATGAGATGCTTTTTTTTATAGTACTGATATCAATTAAGTGGCCTGTCATTCTTCAGGAGAGGGTTGTAATAGTGTGTCCAATGTAGATTATTGGTTTATAATAAGAGTCTTGTAATGGGTAATTAATACACTAAATTGGTCACCTTCAGTTTAGATACAACAGGCATGCTGCTATCAGCAACTGTGAGGTTGACACTTTCTAATTTCCTATAGTATATTGTAAGTCCCATGCATCATCCGCCAATCTGTCCACAACACCTGTGTATCTGATTGCAGCAAAATACTTAATGTTTTACTGCACTACATCCATAGTGCCTTTTTCATTCAGCCTCCACTGGAATAATTCTATCTAGACATCAATGATGCAGTTGGGTAAACTACTGTCAACCAAGATTTGTCCTACATACTTGAGGTCACTAAAAAATGTTTCCCAGGAAGAAGTGAGGTGTGCCCCACTTAAGAAGTTCTCTACCCCTGCCACCCTACATCACTGCAAGCACTCACTGTTACATACTAGAAGGTGGGAGTTCTCATTAGTCAGCCCTCTATACAAGTTCATACCAAATGTACTGAGTCCCTCAAAGCAAACTATAAGAACATAAGAAAAAATATGAATAAAAATCTTATAAAATTTTCCTTGTCTATGACATTCAATGAAACATATATATATATATATATAAATAATAATAATCGACTCTCCTGTCGAGATTCGACGTATGAGGGTCAAGCAGATCAGTTTCCAGGAAACCGACAGCCCGACACCGGCACATGAGATTTGATTACAGTGGTGAAGGCTTTGTGCAGGACCATCCACACTTTTTGAAGGGATGAATACAGAGACCTGGTGCTCCGAATGCCACAAGGTTCCCAAACGACCCTCCGCAGGTTTTGAATTCAGAGTTGTCCTTCTCCTAGACCAGTTGCCATCCAAGGCTATAGAACCCAGTCTGTCCTGCTATTTTACCCATAGCTGGAGGGAGAGGAAGAGGATTCATACCTTTCCCAAGGGTATTAGCATGTAAGTGAATGTAATGGATTCGACTGGAATTCGAACTCGGCTCTCGTTTCTCAATCCAAGCCGCTATCCATTACTCCACTGTGCCTCCTATATATATATATATATATATATATATATATATATATATATATATATATATATATATATATATATATATCATCATTCCATATATACCTACCAATTATAACATCCATCAACTTCATTCAAACATCAAGGAATTACACCCTGTCATTAACACCAAGTCTATGACACCAACATACCCTGCACAATTCTCTGGCCTGGCTGCCATTCTGAACACCCTGTCTTCAATGTGCATCATGCAAAAGTCATTGAAGGCTGGACTCTTTTGGAAATAGGGATTGACAGAAGTTTGTAAATTTCACCCGTCAATCCCTCCACCCAAAATTTGACCAGCAATTCTTCAGAAATTACTCCTTACTTGCACAACTGAAGCCTGGAGACATCTGCACTTGGGCTGGTGGAGTTGGTGTGGACAACCTTCTGAGTCCAGCCTTCTCTGACTTTTGCATTTTACAAACACCCATCAATCCCACATTAAATATAACAATCTTAAATATAACAACAGTTGCCCATGGTTCATTCTATAACACAGAAATCCAAAATGTAATTTTAACTACTTGGGTGCAACTGACAGGATATTTCTTTCTTTTTGAATTCAATTAGATAGTAGTGATTCAAGATAATTCATAGATGCTAACAAAGTGCAGTGTAAATTATGATTGTCCTGGAGTTATTGATGTGATATACTGCCACTCTAATATCAAGCAAAAATATCCAAATCTAAAAAGGTTGCCTACTGTAAAAACACGTTTAAGAACCATTACTCTATGGCAGATGTCAAAACAGCAATTAAACCAACTGAAATAAAGCGACATATTTTTGTTTAACTCCATAAAAATTTGCAAAGTGCATTTCATGCAAAATAAAACATAAAGGACATTGACTTTTAGGATCATTTTATTCTTGATTGGCTATAAAAGATCATTATCTACAACTGAGAAAATAAATACAATTGGATTATGTGAATATAAATGTGTCAAATAAAATCAACAAAATTAAAATTTATCAACATCTCATTATTGTAAAAATAAATAAATTTTACAATTTGCACATCTTGCTTTTTACATAAAAAAATGTAATTAAAAAATAGAAGCAATAAAAACATGAATCCTCTGAAAAATAAACATTACCACCACCAACAACACCATCATCATCATTTTTATGTAATTATTTCAATTATTATTATTATTATTTCCTTTTCTTTTTTTGTATCCTCCATTTCTTTCTGGGATGCAACCAGAGACCTAAATGGGTTTTTCAGTATCCCCATATCGCTACTGAATGTGACATAAGGTTGTGGTTTAAAGTAGATTTAACAGAAATACAGTGGAAAAACTGCTAAAGCTCCCTCGGCACGTCCTCTTTTCAGGGACGCCTCAGGCACCAGGTAATGATCCCATCCCCACCCAAAGGAGGTAATACCTGGAGGGATACTCTCCTGGGGTTTGAGCTCAATATTATTTTGAAACTATCCAGCCAAAATGATATCATGACATTTTCCACTGAACTTTTTTGTAAAAAAAAAAATAAAAATAAAACAACTTAAGATAACATACATTTTACATTGATAAAGCCCAAAGGCATGAGCTGTGCTTGTGAGGAGAATTTTTTTCTATTTCTTTAAGACTTGGGCTGCCAGTAATTCCTTCAATGAGTCCATCAGAATCTTTTCCAATCAAACCAAGGGCTTCAACCACAAATGGAATTATTGATATCTTCATGTACTACATTTATTGAGATTTCCACTTCAAGATCCTTGTATTTTGATAGATTATTATTATTATCATTATTATTATTATTATTATTATCTTCTTTGATTTCTGGCGTTTACACATTTCTTTCCAGGTCCTGCCCAGGGACCTAAGGTTAGAAATGGCATCATGACACTTTCCACTGACAAAAAAAATTTAAAAAAATAAAAAAATTAAAATAAAAAAAAATAAATAAAAAATAAAAAAAAATAAAAAATAAAAAAAATTACATAGATAAAGCCCTTCGTAAAGTGTGAGCTGTACTTGTCAGAACAATTTTCTGTATCTCCTTGAGGCATGGACTTCCAGGAATCCCTTCAATTAGTCTACTGCAATCTTTTCCAACTAATCCTAGGGCTCCAACTACAACAGGGATTGTTGATGTTTCCATATGCCACATTTTTGAGATTTCTATTTCAAGGTTCTTGTATTTTGACAGCTTTTTAAATATCTTCAAAGATACATTGCAGTCAGCAGGGACTGCCATATCAATAAGGAGGCACTTTTTTGTTTGTGGTCTTTAATAACAATGTCTGGGCGGTTGGCTTTGATTGTTCTGTCAGTGTGTATTGTGTAGTCCCATAGAATTGTAACAGGTCCTATCTCCGTAACCGGGTCTGGGTGGTGTTCATACCAATTTCTTTCAGTTTCCTTCCCATAGAAGTTGCATTATTATTATTATTATCACTACTATTATTATTATTATTACATGTTTTTCTGATTTTCTGTTTGATACAATCCAAGGGTATAAATTGAGACCTGAGGTGTTTGTAGGTTTTCTTAGAGAGTTATTAATATTATTATTGCTGCTGTTATTGATTCATTTGATTGATTTGTTTAATGGCATATCACCTCTTTATGGATCATTTAATACTGAAATTTAATTTTCTTGAGAACCTTGCAGTAATTTTTCTATAAATAAATATTGTTGATTATTTTACTATAAATAGATACTGTTGGTAATTTTAATATAAATAGGTATTTTTAGTAATTTTACTATAAATATATATTTTTTATATAAAATGTATTGCTAGTATTTTTACTATAAAAATGTACTTCTTATACTTTCATATTGTTTTGTTTTTGCTTGGGGGTTCATTATTTGTTCATCGCTGGGACCCTAACAGGTGCTACCATCCTGGGTCAGGGTGAACCTGGGAACAAAAGCAATTAAGAGGCAGTTCCATGCCCCTCAAAACCTCCAGTCTCCTGATCAGAGGCCCTGTTGCCGGATGTAGTCTATCATCATACCCAAAACTAGTTATTGATTGAGAAAGCAGCATACCAACAAAGTGACACCAGGGCACAAATATAGAAAATCCAATATATGCATGATGATATCCCTTCTGATAAAGACATAATAGGCATATATGTATCACAACTAAATGTGTACAATATTGTGACAGGTTTGGATAAAATCTGTGTATACCCTTGCTGTTAGGGCCCCAGTTAAAACTACCTTCAGGTCATATAAGGCCATCTGCTCAAAATGCCTATGATTGATGGTATTTCCAAGTATCCAGATGTGACTCTTAAGCTACCTTGACTGCCTCATCTTCTTCATACCTGGCTATGATGCTGCCTCAATAATCCTACTGATGAAAAGAGATACACAGTACATAAACGTCTAGTGAACATGCCCAAGTAGTTCAACTCAAGCAACGGATAAGCTAATCTGTATGTGGTACTGAAGGGCTATCTGAAGTCCATCTTAATTCACCAAGAAAAAAAAAAACTAGTACTTTTATACTTTCATTGCATAACTTTGGTGATTGTACAGGAAACAATGTTTCAACGTTATGTGGCCATAAGCATAGATAGATAGATAGATAGATATGAAAGAACAGAGATAGATAGATATGAATAGATAGATAGATAGATAGGAACAGAGTAAGATAGATAGATAGATAGATAGATAGATAGATAGATAGATAGATAGATAGATAGATATGAAAGAACAGAGATAGATAGATAGGAACAGAGTGAGATAGATAGATAGGAACAGAGTGAGATAGATAGATAGGAACAGATATAGATAGATATGAAGAGATAGATATAGAGAGATAGATATGAAGAGACTGAGATAGATAGATAGATAGATAGATAGATAGATATGAAGAGACTGAGATAGATAGATAGATAGATATAGATGATAGATAGATGGATGGATAGATAGATAGATATGAAAGAACAGAGATGGATGAATGGATAGATAGATAGGAACAGAGTGAGATAGATAGATGGATAGATGGAGGAACAGACTGATATAGACAGATATGAAGAGATGGATAGAGAGAGATAGATAGATAGATAGATATGAAAGAACAGAGATAGATAGATAGGAACAGAGTGAGATAGATAGATAGGAACAGATATAGATAGATATGAAGAGATAGATATAGAGAGATAGATATGAAGAGACTGAGATAGATAGATAGATAGATAGATGATAGATAGATAGATAGATAGATAGATATGAAGAGACTGAGATAGATAGATAGATAGATAGATAGATATGAAAGAACAGAGATAGATAGATAGATAGATAGATAGATAGATAGATAGGAACAGAGTGAGATAGATAGATAGATAGGAACAGACTGATATAGACAGATATGAAGAGATAGATATAGAGAGATAGATAGATAGATAGATAGATAGATAGATAGATAGATAGATAGATAGATAGATAGATATGAAGAGACTGAGATAGATAGATAGATATGAAAGAACAGAGATAGATATGAATAGATAGATAGATAGGAACAGACTGATATAGATAGATATGAAGAGATAGATATAGAGAGATAGATATGAAGAGATAAATAGATATGAAGAGACTGAGATAGATATGACTAGATAGATAGATAGATAGATAGATAGATAGATAGATAGATAGATAGATAGATAGACATGAATATAAACTATTCTTCTGCACTAGGCTCCATACATGAAAGATTTTCACTTCCAAAGACTCTACTGTTGTGTGAGCTGGCTTTTGGTAAGAGAAGAGTGCCACGAAGGTGATACACAAATTCCTTAATAGGCACCCCTATCTCTGACAATGGAGTTTGTTGACAGTGCACAAAATTCAGAGGAGAGACAGTCATTAGATAAAGGAACAGATTTATTTTATTTAATATATATTTATACACACACACCCATACACAAAAGAAACAACTCACATTAAACTTCTCAAAGAAGACAAGGCTGAAGACAAAGAAATTCTAACTACCCCACCTTCCCAATATCATTAGTTTCCCACTAGGTATCTATGCAGATGACACAGTTGTTTACTCCTGTCTTAGTAGCAAGCCCAACAGGTCTGGCAACTGCTCTTTAAAAGGACCTCCAATCAGTGGTTAACTGGGGCAAGGAATGGCATGTAAATTTTAACATCTCGAAAGGAAAGCTTCATTTTATAACCACAGGAGAACCTTTTCTGTCTGCCATCAGCATGGCTGATGCTAAACTCCAGATTCTAAGTCATTAAAATATTCACGGAATGCTAACATGAAACAAAAGACCAAAAAGCAATATATTAGCAACCTGATCAGGCTATTACTAATCAGATATACTACTATGATTTTGTTAACATGAGGCAAGTTCACTTATTAGAGTCAATTAATGCATCATGTTATGATAAAAAAGAAATTTCTCATTATTACAAAGAGGGGAAACAAGGATGGATGTCAGATAAATATATCATCATATTGTGTTTTAGATTACAGAAGAGATAATTTTTTGCTCAACACCAAGAGTTGGAAACAAAAACTGGATATATATATATATATATATATATATATATATATATATATATATATATATATATATATATATATATATATATATATATATATATATATATATATATATATATATATATATATATATATATATATATATATATATATATATATATATATATATATATATATATATATATATATATATATATATATATATATATATATATATATATATATATATATATATATATATATATATATATATATATATATATATATATATATATATATATATATATATATATATATATATATATATATATATATATATATATATATATATATATATATATATATATATATATATACATACATATATATATATATATATATATATATATATATATATATATATACATATATATATATATATATATATATATATATACATATATATATATATATATATATATATATATATATATATATATATATATATATATATATATATATATATATATTATTAGATTCTGAAAGTTCCTTTGGTTTATCTACTGTCTTATTTTACTGGATATATTAAATAAGTCGTCCCTTTTTCTCTTTTCTTTCCCCTTCTTTTACTTTCCCCTCTGACTATCACTTCCTGTTGCTATTGCCACCTCCTCTTCCTTTCTATTCTTCATCTTCTTTTTTCCCTTGGTTTTCTTTTTTCTTCCTTTCTTTACTCCCCCTTGTCTGTTTTTTTTTATGTCAAAACTTTATCATCCATTGACTGTTTGAAAAATCCTGTAAAATTCTTGTAATTTTACAAGATGAAAATGATCATTTACAGAATCTTAATTCTGATCGTATGATTCAAACCTGCATCCCCTAGGGGAAAGCGTGATTAGATTTGATGCTTCTTAGACTAATTCATCCACATAGGTCCACCTGATCAAACAAACACACACACACATATATATATATATATATATATGGTATGTGTTGTTTTATAAAAATATATGCATGTATACATAAATAAAAATAAAATAATAGTAACTCCACCAACTGATAATACATAAAATTACATAATTCAACATATATCAAAGCAAACAGAATTTCTTCCAATAAAGTGCTCTAGATATTTTAGTTTATCCTCTGGGCCAAGTGGATAAAAGTGTTGGTTGATTGATCCCAGGAAGTGACTTGGCCCAAAGAGTTGTGAGTTCAATCCCTGGCCACAGCAGAGAGAACAAACCTTGGAGAATTGAGTTATCAATGAGAATTAACTAAAACTCAGATATTCAAAGGCATGGTGCATGGAATTAGAACATGCTACCGCTGAAGACAAAATAAAAGATTCGGTTCGAAATTCCAACAAATATTACCTGAGGAAGGCTGGAGATTACAATGGCTGAGATGTCATGAATATGGCAATAAATTGATGAGGACAACAGTCCAAATAATGTAAATAGTTACAATACCTCATCTCAGAAATATAGACAGATGCTGAAAGATTATTTAGTTTAAATCTCCCACCATCTCAAAGCTATCAAAAACAAAATGAAGAAGTTTATCTTTTAAACTAATAAAAACACTTTCATGAAATGTTAAAATTGAGACATTGTTACATATTGAAGGTAAAAAGGACAGTGCATAACCTACCTAGTGTGTGTAAATGGAGGACAGAACAGGTTTTAGGAGAGACAGCAAAAAACAAAATTTACTAAAAGCTACAAACAAGAAATTGAGGAGAGCCATGATTGCCAATGTGACATGACATAAAAGAGGAAGTTGCATGGACAATATAATTCTACGAATAAAAGAGACATAACATCAACACTGTCTACATTTAATATGAATTTCACCTCCACTTATAATTGCAGGAATAGAGATACCTGCTCCCTGGGTGGCAGATGTTTAACTACTAATATTATTTACCAGGCAACTGTGAAAACTGGTATGTCGTATATTGATGCTACAAAAGAGCTATGGAAATAAAGATACTATAACCACAAAATCTCTTTTTCAAGATGGCAGTATGACAGTAGCACAAAACTTTCTATATATTTGTGGGAACTGAAAGATAAGGACAGAGAAACACCAGATATAAAATGGATAATTCTAGGGAAAATGTTAGCATACAAGATACAACTAAGAAATGTAGACTGTGCCTGGAAGAAAGACATGCATTTTAAAATTTATCCAGGATGACAGGCTATTGAATAAAAAGTACAAATTTCTTTCTAAATGTCTACATAAGAATATCTGTTATGCTGCACACCTACTGACTAAATGTTTTATGTCATTAATAAATCTAACCTGGTGGTATACTATGTGACTAAAGAATGCCCAGCATAAAATTGACAGTCACATTTCATATTTTTCTTTTGTACTTTGAATTTATTTTTTTATCGATATATATGTATACTCACAGGAGGCACAGTAGAGTGATGGATTGCAAATCAGATTGAGGAATCAAAGAGCCAAGTGCAAATTCCAAGTGAATTCATTACATGGTAATACCCTTGAGAAAGGTATGACTCTATCTCTTCTTCCCCCAGCTATGGATAAATAGCAGGACAGATTGGATTCTATAGCCTTGGGTAGCAACCAATCTAGGAGAAGGTAAATTCTGAATTCAAAACTGTATGTAGCCCTGGCAAAGCACATATTATGCAGCTAAGGAAAGAATTGTTCACATTGGTTCAATGATCCCAACTACAGTTGACTCCTATCAGTCTGTGATTTTGTATTTTTACTGATAACTCCTCAAAAGCTTTGGTTCTATGAAGGCTACTTGTTCAGATAAAATTCCTGTCATTGTTTTCAAGAAGCTCACCTTGACATAAATCCCTCAGGACTGAGCATCATCAGAAACAGAATAAAAAAACTTTGCTTGAAGTATATTCTATTTTTAATGAGGCCAGGTTATCAGTGAAATATGTCATGGTAAAATTATTTTTAAATAGTCAGTTATATGTCTCATTCTATCACATTCACATACACCTTCACTTGTATAAAAGTGTATTGTTTTTTGACAGCTTATCAACCTTTTTAAGGTTATTTAAAACCGAAACATATTTTTTAGGATTGTAAGAATTTTTTCGAGAACATAATGATTTAATGGTACAAGTCTTAATATTTAACCCATAGCTGGAAGGAGAAGAGTTGAATTTATACCTTTACTGATGTAAGTGAATATAATGAACCTAACTGGAATTTGAACTTGGCTCTCCAATTTCCAATTCTGAGTCATTATCCATTACACCTGAGCAGTCACACATCTAGGTACTGACCAGGCTCGTTGGTTAATTTCAGTGATCAGATGAGAACTGATGTTGCAGTGTGATATGGCCATAAGCCCTATAAAAGTGTATACATACATTATGAATATAACACACTTGACTGGAACTTAAACTCAGCTCTCCGACTTTGAATCCCAACCCATTATCCATTAGCCAACCCACACATCCATGCTTTAAAGCATGTGGTATACCCGAGCAGTTATCCATGTAAGTACTTGTGCTATGTTCCATCTCCCTCATTAATAGATCTGTCCTGAACACATATATTCTGGAGAACTCTGCTGATATGCAGAGTTTATTAAAGCTTACTGATAAGCAATATGTAGTGTCTTGAACAGTTCTACTACAGTACTGGCCAGGATCAATGTTGCTTAACTTAAAATTTAAGTGTGTTGAAGGTTTTTAAAATAGAAAGAAACCAACCTGAATTCTAACCACAATCGATTTGCGAGGCTCAGAATAAATACTACTAGCATTTAGACACCACAAAATTGGCATCCTAAACAGACAAGCATGAAAAGAAATTAACAACACTTAACAACAAAACCCCCTTAAAAATAAAATAAAATGCTAGCAAAAGGTATAAGCACATTTATATAATTTAATGCATATCAAATATAAAAGAGTTTCTGCTAATAATGTATTCAATATAAGACTAGTGTGATAACTATTGTTAAAATAGAAGTCATTCAATAATTATCAAAGGTCAATTTTTATACAATTGGGTATAAATTTGGTTATACTTAATAACTTTCAATTGTCTCATATCAGCCTCCTGTCAGGCTGTATCTTTACAAGATCAGGCCAAAAATAAAGTATAGCTGTTCAAGCCTTGACAGATTTCAAAAGCATTTAGACAGACTTTTGGGTGATGAATTATTTTCAATCCTACAACCCCTTTCCAACAGACGCAATATTGCAGGCCTATTGCTACTCTAGCACAATTTCTATGGCAAATGTTCAGATAAGCAACATTCCTTAGTTCCACCAGTTCAGACCTTTGCAGCTAAGATTTGCCATGCCATGTACACATGGTCAAATCATCCTCATTTCCTTTGCTTTGTATTCTATTGGTAAGAAAAAAGTTCTACTCAGACAGCATCTATCTGAGAACTGCTACTTTGTGGAACAGACTCCCGAGTGGATGCTTCTCCAATCATTACAATCATAGCTACTTCAAGTTAAGGGTCAATTGTTATCTATCTCATAATCTCCACTTACTTCTTACACTTATGTCCATACAACAACCTCATTCAGTAAAACTCTACCTTGAACGGCTCTTTAGCCTTGTATTAGGTGTACATATACTAAAATATATATGATTTTGTGTGCTTTGATATCTCATTATATACAAGTATATACAAAGACAGATAAGTATTTACATAGGGTGGCACAAAGCTTTAAATATGAGGCATCCAATAATTGAATAATAAAAATTGAACTTTCGGTATTATTAAGAGTTTATTCTATGATTAGACACAGCACACACTGTTTAAAACTTGCTATATTTACAGAAGAAGGCTACTTTACTCAATACAGGAAATAAAGCATTTAGAAATATTCTATCTTCTTTATTGAGTTTGTTTCATGTAATTTTATTTTATTTATTGTTCTTAAGGAGTCTCTCCAATTTGTGAATGGTAAATTTTGTCTTTTCAGCAAATCACCGGGATTGGTACTATATATATATATATATATATATATATATATATATATATATATATATATATATATATTTATTTTAAATTTGCAATATTTATTGGGAAAAAGTGCTCAATATTGGGGATAAAACATTTATAGGTATAGAAAGGGTGAATATCGGAATCAATACTATATGGTCGCTGTCAGTTTTATACCTCAGTGTTATATTTCATATCTCAATGCAATCTCCTTGGCTGGAAGATTGTATTGAGGAATGAAACTGAGTCACCACTCAATTTTTATTCCTATGTCCACACTATCTCTCTCTAAATACATACATATATATATTATTTATTATAATTTTACATAGGACAAAACTTACTCATGACAAAGATGCATTTTTGTTTCGATGTGCATGCATCTCGACTGGTGCGTCTTGCCAGTCAAGATGCATGCACATCGAAACAAAAAT
This sequence comes from Acanthosepion pharaonis, assembly GCA_903632075.3. NCBI lineage: Eukaryota > Metazoa > Mollusca > Cephalopoda > Sepiida > Sepiidae > Acanthosepion > Acanthosepion pharaonis. Next base: position 881,243 of record CAHIKZ030000129.1, on the reverse strand, counting down.
GCATCTTTGTCGTAAGTTGTTTTGTCCATATGTAAAAATTTTAATAAATAATTATTGCTCCACTCTTGGTATTGAGCCCTCTTTTGAATTAATGCTTTTATTTTTAGTGAACAGAGCATCTACTCAAATAAAATAAAAACAATGTTTAATAAAATTTGTCAGATTAATAAATAAAAATCCACCACTTCTTTATATATATAATTAAATATGTATGTATACTTACACTCTCAAATACACTTATATGTACAAACACATACACACACACATACATACATGAATCATGTTTTGTCTCACTAATGTAAATTTAGTTTCTGTGAGCTAAAATTCTTGTTTTGATGATGCCAATTAACTATCTGGATAAAACATGTCAATTATGTCAAAACAGAAGTTTTCCAAATTGTTACATATATTTTACCATTCTATCAGATTCTCATCCAACTTTATTCATACAGGGCCAGTGCAAGGTCTCCTCCCCTCACAATTCAATCTCGGCTATGAGCCCCCAACTCATTCTATTAACTCAATTTTCATAAGGTAGTATTCATATATAAAATACTAATTTTATTGTAACCTAATTATGTAGAATAATGGCTCATATGCATATATAGGTGAAAAATTCAACTAGAAAAATTGAAAATAAATACAATGTATCTAAATACAAATTAGAGACATGCCATAATAGATCATTCCATCTTAAATAAATCAACAATGTTTTGCAGCTATGTTTAACATCAACTTGAGATTTTTCTTGTTAAAAAGTTAAATAATTTAACCCATTCAACATGATGGATAAAAAAATAGTGAATTTTATATAGTGCTTCTTTGAGACTTAGCATGAACAAAACAAATTCATAGATTTGGATAAAAAAAACACAGAATAATGTCAAAATCTGCAAAACTTTTTCAGCCTTTAATAGCTGTGCTGAGTTTAATTTGTAATGTATATAAACGTAGGTAGAAAAAAATCAAATGTTGATAAGATAGCAAAGGTCACAAAGCATTGTCCAGGACCCAAAATCAGGTTTGAACATAGTACATCAAGATGTATTCACTAACCAATTCCCTATAACAAAGATCCAAGGCCAGTGTATTTTGTTCATTTGTATAAGAAAGCTCGATAGAAGGTGATATTTATGGAACACTCAGGGGAAAAAAATTCCCAGCTTGCAAGCCAGTGTTAATAATTGTTTAATCGTTCATGTAGTGGTGAGCTTTGAAAATATATTTCTCAATTCTTACAAATTCAACTTATTATCATTATTGTCCATCGTAAGAAGGCAAACAACTGTTTTTTGTATTAATATTGGAATCACAGAGAAAACCTAGAAGAAAAAGAACTTGTAGGTCAAAATTCAATGAAACATCCAAACAAATTTCCATAGCACTCTATGCTACTTAAAAATAACGTTTATAGTATTTATTTATATGTGTATATACATATATATATATATATATATATATATATATATAAGCACTAAGAAATTGATTCGTGAATTTGGGAGGATTAAAATAAAAATAAATAGACATAATATGCCTAGATTATTCAACCAAACATGCTTGAATGAAGATATGCTGCCTAAACACACACACATTATATATATATATATATATATATATATATGAAGAAATATATTCTTAAGATGTGCTATATTTATGGGATAAAGTGCTCAATATCAGAGATAGTGCGTGTGTAAATATAAAAAGTGAACATAGAAATCAACACTCAGAGGCGACAATCTGTTTCATGCTAGATGCAATTGTCAGGCCTGACAATTGCATCTAGCTTGAAACAGACTGTCGCCTCTAAGTGTTGACTTTTATGTCCACTTTTATATATATATATATATATATATATATATATATATATATATATATATATATATCAATGTTTCTCAAATGGCAAATTTCAGGAAAGCCACAGAAAATTTATAATTATTTGCTAGGCCACCAGGCTAATGATATATGAGCCACAGCTTTTTGAATGGTCCATATAGCTTTTATTGAGTACTAGTCCATAAATTAATGAAATTAGATGTATGTAAATAATTTTAATATATTTAGATTATAAAAATATACTAATTACTTAGTGTTTGAATAACTTTTAATTATTCAGGCATTGAAAATACCAATTTAAACATTACCAATTTTTGTTTTGTGTCATATATAGGAAAAATTGTAAAAGTAAATATTGATAATAAATGGTTGTTTTATAGAAGATGGAAAATATTTTAGATGCTTGTGAAATTGTGTATTTCCAATAGACATAATTGTATCTTTATTGGACATATTTTATATAAAATGGAAGTAATATTTAACACTATAATAATTTAATGGACCACAGAAAAATTCTGGGTTCAAAGTGGGCCATGAGCTAAAAAAGGTTGAGAACCTCTGATATAGTGAATGTCTAATGTATAAATTGATCACTTGAAATGTATCCCAGTTAGTTATTAATTTCCACTTCTAAAATGCTATAACAGCATGAAGTTCTGAGTAGCTAAAGAAGTATGTATCAACATAAAAAAAATTTAATAATAGTTATATATAAAATATTTAAAATATATATAATATACAGTGTAACCCGGATATAAGAGAGTTGTCAGGACCAGAGAAGAAGTCTCTTATATCCGGGTTTCTCTTATATCCAGGTTTGGTCTATTTTATATACATTAACACAGGCTCTAATTTGGGACCAGAGAAAATCTCTCTTATATCCGGGTTTCTCTTATATCTGGGTCTCTTATATCCGGGTTACACTGTATATTTAAATATACTTATATATAATATATATTTATTCACACACAAAAAAACACAATTGTGATAAGGGAGGTAAATCAACTTTTAGTAGTAAATTAATACTTAGTTACGTCCCTTAGTCATTTTAATAATTTATATGAAAAAGAATTTTTTTTTTATTTAGACAAAAATTAGTTCTTGAGTAATGACAAGTAAATGTGCTAGTTTTGAAAATAAATTTGTGTTTTACCATATTTAAATAAACCGATTTTTTGTTCTGTAAAGCATTCATATTGTAATGCATACTAAAAAGAAATGTGGAAAGATCAATTTTGGACTAGCTATTTGTTGTTTTTTCATATACTGTATTTTAAACAAAAACTGGAAGCTAAGTAGAGCAAAACAAAATAAACTGTAAGGTCAGTTTCCTCTTCCCTTACTTCCCTTAATCTCCAAATCGAGTAGTGGCACTTGGTTTAAAGATCAGCTTGAGGTGTGAAAAATTATTGACCTCTTTTAAGAAAAATATATTTCTGGAAAGAGAATCAATTTTACAATCAAACTGCCTCCTGAGTAGCTTTAATCTCTGGAAAACTCAGAATAGGATAAATTAACACATCATATATATATATATATATATATATATATATATATGAAGAAATATAGTCTTAAGGTGTGCTATATTTATGGTATAAAGTGCTCAATATCAGAGATAGAGCGTGTGTAAATATAAAAGTGAACATAAAAGTCAACACTTAGAAAATGCAGTCTGTTTCATGCTATATGCAATCGTCAGGCCACGTGTGCTGTTATTTTTTTCTCAGCTATTTATATATATACGGGTCAGTGGTGCATTGTGGGTAGTCTATTATGGTGGTTATTTTACCGAGAAAGTCGTTTATTTATTTGGGTTAGGTTATAAAACAAGCAAAATAATTTAACCCAAATAAATAAATAAAATAACTTCAAAAAATATGTTCACTTTTAATATATATATATATATATATATATATATATATATATATATATATATATATATATATATATATGTATATATATATATATATATATATTGTGTGTGTATTTGGCAACATGTTATCATTGAGGCAAGTTTCATTGAATAATTTAGACAAGTTTTGTCTGCTTATTTTCAATAAGATCTGTTCATATTCATAAGCTTTTTGGTGCCAGTTTTATTTTTGTCTTTGGAAATAATGAACACTACATTTTTATCTTAAAAACACATTGGGCTAATGTTGAAGTACTTAGAATAAAATAATATGTATCATCACAGTAATTTTATCTCTTCTTTTAATAACAACACCAAAAAGCACATCTGAGAATATGAACATATCCTATTGAAAATAAGCAGACAAAACTTGTCCAAATTATTCAATGAAACTTGCCTCATATATATATATATATATATATATATATATATATATATAACAATATATAAATTTTTATATATCAAGAACAATATTGGGAAAAATGTATAACAAAGTAGAAATAAGTTTTCATGTGACGCATTTCATCCTTTAGGACTTCATTGGATTAAATTTGTTATGTTGATGCAACTACACATGCACATGAATGAAGGATGCTGGGAATTTTTAATTTTAATTTTTTATATAATCTACCCAATTTCATTTAGATGATTTTTTCTTTTTGTTTCCATCCCTTTTGTTAGTAGGTATCCCATGCTGTGATAATAGAAGATCTCCAAGGAATGGTGAAATGCTGTAAGTACCAAGGCACCAACTTGCAATCAAGTCACTCAGTAAACATTTTTGTCATAGTGAATTATTTTCTCTTGATCAGACTAGCATTTTTTGTCAAAATTGTGGTCAGTCAAACCAATGCATTTGATGCATTATTTTGTAAAATATCCTTTTTGTGTTCCTATAATCTTTTGTTTAGATTCCTTGAGGTTTCTTCTATGTATTTTTTGTGACAACTATTACAGACAATGGAGCAAATTCTTCCTACAAGTTTTATTTTATTGTTTTCTTTAGTATTGACTTAGTCTTTTATTGTTTTCAATGTAGCAGTAACAAATTTTATGTAGAGTTTAGATAGATTCTTTTAAATTATAGTTGTGATAGAATTAGTGGGTAGAATAATATATTTTTTGGATTCATTGGGTTCGTCAGGAGGGGCTTTTTTATTTTGGAACATTTTATGAGACTTTTGTTTCACATTGAATATAAAATTGATGGAAACAAAAAGAAAAAGCATCTAAATGAAATTGGCTAGATCACATTTAAAAAAAAAAAAACTTTAATTCTCAGCATCCTTCATTCATGTGCAGTTGCACCAACATAACAAATTTAGTCCGATGAAGTCCTAAAGGACAAAATGCATCACACAAAATTTTTTTTGACTAGGTTATGTTGTAAAGTTCTGTTAAATACACACTCACTTTCCAAAATCTGCCCAGACATCAGATTTTTGAGGAAGGGTTTCTTGATTAAGCTGAGAACTTCTCAGCAACTGCATGTGCGTTTGTGTGCATGCTGATGTAATATTACCAGGAAATGTGGGTGACTGGAGGAGAGTCTGCTTCAGTAGAGAAGGATTGAAAAATCTCAAAAGAAGCCATGTACAAAGAGTTGACTTGGATTAGGCTACATACAGCATAATAATAATCTGCCATAAATGTGGCAAGGTTTGGCAATCAGCTGGATGTCACATATAAGAATATATAGTGACCAATAAATAGGTCCTGTTGGTGGAGGCAATCATGTATGTAACATCTATGACAATGAGAGTAGGTCCCTTGCTAGCCTGGAAAGTCACATCCATGTTGCTTCTCAGATTTAATTGATATTGAAGTTCTTCAAGTTATTGCTATGCTTGAGAATGAGGAACCTGTCATTGTTTGTATATATATATATATATGTGTGTGTGTGTGTGTTGTATATATATATATATATGTGTGTGTGTGTGTGTGTTGTGTATATATATATATATATATATATATATATATATATATTTATACAAAAATTTTATATCTATATTTACATGCGCTCTATCTCTGATATTGAGCACTTTATCCCATAAATATAGCACACCTTAAAACTATATTTCTTCATGGAGTGCCTGAATCAAATATAGTACATACTTTTGGTTACAGCCTTTCTGAGCAGTACTTTCACACTTAGTTAACACTCTCTTCTTCAAAGTAATTATATTTTCATGGTTAATTGCACTAACCTTTTAGGATAACTAACAATTGTATATGTGTGTGTATGGTACATAGTGGCAATAATTATATCATAATTTTAATATTTTTGTGCATTTAAATAAGGTTTTTGGTAATCAGCTTAGTAAATAAAATTATTCAACAACTAACTTGATTTTTCAAAAGAAAGAGCTTCAAACAATACTTGAGTGAAAATACACAAGAATCATAGGAAAAGTATAATTTTTGGTAAGGTATATTGTCTCTTCTAAAACACTTAAACATTATTTCTTGTAAAACACTTGAATATTCAAAAATAATGCTATTTTTTATCACCATGGACAGAACATGCAAACAATGATGAAGTTTTAGAGAATATAGAAAAAAAGAAGGCACTTATACTTAATATCAGAAAGAGATAAATGAAATGTCTATGGCACATAATGAGGAAAGAGGGCTTGGGAAATTTGATACTCACAGGATATATTGAAGGCAAGAGTGACAAAGAAAAACAACATAACCTACCTAATGAATTTGTGTAAATGGCTGGCAGAACAGAGTTTAGGAGAGATAACAAAAAGACAAAAGAGCTACAAAAGACAATAAATTTTGGAGAACCATGATTGCCAACATCATGAAGGGACATGGCAGAAAGAAGAATATATATATATATATATATATATATATATATATATATATATATAATATATTATTTTATTTTATTTTTTTATTTTTATACCTATACTATAACTCTGGCAGTGTAAAATAAAAAAAGAAATAGATGATGCAATTAGTAAATAAAAAAATATTACACAAACTGATAGTGGGAAAAAGAAATTCAATAAAAAAAAGAAAAGACTAAAAAAATCGGTTTCGCTTGAAAATAATCAACCAGCACCACAATGTCTAACCAAAAGAAAAAACACTGACAGAGTTACCTAAGCTGATACATAAAAGTGCTCAATACACTAAGTAGAGCACTAAGTCAGAATTATACTTATGATGCAGTAGATGTAACCTTGGTAGAAAGGTTTTGGCTTTTTAAGTAATATTATATATATATATATATATATATATATATATATATATATATATATATATATATATATATATATATAAATATATATAACTGGCCACTCGTATTTGAGGATGCCCGTCTACTAGGGCAGTTAGCCAATCCTATTGCAGATGCTTGCTCAGGCACATTTGTGTTTATTCAACACCCACAGAGCCCATCTGTGGTTTAAACTGCAACTATGCTGATCAGACCTTAGTTACATTTTCTGGGAAAGAGCATGTTATCTAGCATGACCAACAATTTGAACAAGGCCAGCACACTCAGGCCCTCACTCACGATGACTTGTGACTTTGTGCTAGCACAGCTATCAGCAGCTCCAAAGTGTTCAGTCTACCCTATTTCACTCACAAGGCTTCGTTCAACCTGTGCTTTCAGGCACTTTCCAAAGGTGCCGCCTGTTGGATAAATCCAAACAAGTTTTGTTAAATTCAACCAACAAGGTCTATTTTAATTTTTATTGTATTTTTCCAATTTCCAAATAAGATGTGGTACATTGAGATCAAAATTGTGGATAAATCCTCAGAAGTTCAAGTTTGTTCTATTCTTGCTCAAGCCATTTTAACCATTTCAGTTACTATTAAGAGAAAAATCTTTGGTAAATTTTAAATATTTTCCTTAATTACCTAATATTAAATCTTGAGAGAAAAAGATTTAATTTTTAAAAATTATAAATAAAAAACATTTTCTTTTCTTTTATAGAATCAAAGTTGATTAAACTTATTTTTAGTTAGCCTATATGTAATGAGAAAAGAAATTCTGTTGACACTCCTTAAAAAATTCTGCCAGTGAGGTACACACCTGAAGAATTCTGCCAGTGGAATATACACCTTAAGAAGGTCAGCAACCACATTAGTTGGAATAATGAATTATTTTATGAATTATTCAGACTAATATCTTTTTATTGTTGTTTTGATAACAACAAATACAAACATACAAATAATCCCTTCAAAAATTAAGAGTAGATAGATTTGCCTATCTGGTTCACACTCCAATCCAGTCTTTTGAACAGGAGTAGAGGTTTATCCCTTGTTTATTGTTTAGGATTGGGTTTCTGGTTCCTTCTAAAGTTTTCTCATTTTCTTTCTTTCCCAGTATCTGAATGGCATTATTGCCTTGCTTGGGGTGAATTGATTAAAAAAAAAAAGAAATCCTAGGAAAGGAGAAATAAGTGGAAATCTTTCTACGACACATTTCAAATTTTGTTTGGACAAATGATCTTATCACAGTATTTTATCTGAGAAAGGCTGGAGAATGGGTGGGCTGAAATGCTTACATAATGACACCAAGAACACATGAGAGGAGTTTACATGTCAGAACAAAATCTGGAATGTGAATGATTCTTTTTCAAAATTAGAGACACTTTTTTTTTTTTATCGATATGCATTTTGAAAGATTGCTTTCAGTTTTTAAAATTAATCTGGCAAATGATTATAAAAGAATTAATAATTATCATTTAAAATATTAAGAATAGTCATGTGCAAAGGTTACCAGCATTCTGTAATGATACTACACAGTAGAAAATCAGTTATAAAATTCTGGAAACTTTTGCACACACCTAATAATTTACCACAATTAATAATGTTATTAGCCCAATTTTGCTATTTGAAAATATTAACCAATTTCCAAACCATCAAATGTATTATTATTATGATGATGGTGATGCTAAAATGATGATAATTCTAACAAAATAAGACTAAAAAAAGCAAAAAAAGAAAAATCTTACTTATAAAAATACAAACTGTACAGTTTAAAATAAATGTCTAAAAGATATGGTACAATTATCTCCCATTTTTTTTAAATTAAATTTCCTAAAAATTAAGGATTTTATTTACTCATTTTTTAAAGAAATAAAATAGATTAGCAAACTTGAACCTTTGTGCTCTCAAAAAAAAAAAAAAAAAAAATGTCAAAAGAACAGTTTTTCCATTGACACTGCTATTATTTTAACTACCTTCACTCCTCAGCAATGTTTTAAAAAGTGATGATTACAATTGTAATAAAACCTAAACATATGATGAAAGTGAATTTATACTTTCTCTTTATTCTTGAGAATTGACAAAAAAAAATAATAAATGTTATTTATTTATTAAATTGTTTATTTACATTATTTATTTATTAGAGTGTTTATTGGAATGGTTGGTAAAACGTCACCCAATTTATTCAAACTTTATAAAATGGTAAGTAATAAGGATTTCCTTATAGTTGGTTCACATATTTTAATAACTTAGTAAATGTTTATAAATTTATGAATAAGAAATTGTTTTCATATTTATTTCTTTATAAATTGGTAAATTCAAAATATTGCACTAATTTTAATTTTTTAGAATGTTGTAAATATAAAATTATTTTTGTAAATAAACAATCTAATAAATAAATAAATAGTGTCTAATATTTCAAGAATAAAGAAAATGTATAAATTCTTTATCATCGTATGTTTAGGTTTTATTACAATTCTAATCATCACTTTTTGAAATAATAAACATTGCTGAGGAGTGAAGGTAGTTAAAATAATATCAGTGTCAATGGAAAAACTGTTCTTTTGATATTCCGTATTTTTAGTGGGCATGAAGGTCTAAATTTGGCAAAAGATTTTATCATTTGAGAAAAAATTTAAATAAAGTCTTTAAATTTTCAGAGCATAATAAAATGTAAAGTAATTATAATGAGAATTAAAGAAAACAAAGAATCAATTCTTAATTTAGAAAAATATTGTCTTAAAAAAGACATTAAATTGAATTTGATTAGCTTCATACAAATAATATATTTGTGTTACTTTTATTTCTGTGAAAAATAGAAAAAATATATTTCTAGAAACTGTGGAGGATCAGTTGAATGCATACAAATCTGAGAAAGAAATCAGGAACCAAAAATCTTTTCTAGTAGAACTGGACTAGTTTTGTAAGTGAAGATTTCATCCAGTGAGGACATTTTTATTTCAAGTTTACAAAAATCTCCAGTTTGTCCGCCATGGAATAATCTGCAAGGAATAAAGTAAAAGAAAGCAGACAAAGATAAAATTGAAGAAGAAAGAGAAATATTAAAACATAAAAAAATAAAGAATAAGACTTTTATATTTGTTAATTCTATCATGATGTTTCAGCCAGGAAGCCATTTGTCCTTCCTCAAATGCATATCTAAAATTACAAGTGTGTGTATGTCGTGAAACTCACTACGGTCGTATAGGCACCACATTTAGTACAGTCATAGCAGCAGTCATGTGCCTTGGCCAAGATAGCCTGATGGAGCCCAACCTTCTTCAGGCTAGTTTTCAATTCAGAGTTTTCTTTTCCACAAGACTGATTGCTATCTTAAAGCAAAAGCACCTCATCTGTCCCGCTATTTAACCCATAGGAAGTATAAAGATGGATTCATGCCTTTTCCAAGGCTATTAGTGAAAATTGGAAACTGTATTGAGAGGAAATTGAACACAGCAGGCCTAATTCACTTTCCATGCCAATATATCATTACACCATCTGCTCCTCCCAAAATTATAGGGTAACATGAATTTGTGAATTTATGAATAATTCTAACATACTGACCTACAACTGAACTCTCACTAACACATCCATGTAACCTATTCATGAATTTCACATTAGCTCTCAAGTTGTTATCATAAGGATTCAGATTGTTCATTTAAAGAAAACTATGTGGCATGCATCACAGATATGTATAAAAGAATATTGGTTCTCCTATATGGCAGTGAACTGTAGACAATCTTTTCACAGATGAAGAAGAGACTTGAAGCAACAGAAATATGTTTCTAGAGAAGGATGCTCTGAGAATACCATGGCTTGAACATGTGAGCAATGATGAGGTAGGGGGTTACTTCACTACAACAGTTGCAATCAGAGTATTCTTATTCTTGCTAGCAAGGCAGGTAAAGGTGCAATTATATGACAAACTAACTTCATCTACCTATTTGGTCTCTGTAGCTAAATCAGTAAGCATAGAATAATGGTCAGTAAGCTTGTCTAGTTCACTATTATGACTAAGTAGTGAGTTCAATCCTCAGTGAGTGCTTCATACTTATGACCTCATGGCAAATTTAAGCTCAACTTAGTAAATGACAACTTAAGACTATTATGTCTACTAATATTAAGTAGTGAACAAATAATATAGAAATAATGAAATTGTTTAGGCTAGGTTATTTGGTTTAATAAAATTTTAATCCTTCCTGGGGAATTTAATATCAAATATAAAAAAACACAATTGTTTAAAAAGGTAGACTTGGGTTCAGCTTGTTCAAGAGTCAAAATGGTAGACACAGGTCTGGTTTTCACTAGAGTGAAAAAGGTAGACATATACTTGGTTTATATCCAAATCTGTATGAGCAACCATTCAGAAAGTGTCCCCTTAGGCTTACTTCTCTACAAGAGATGCAGTTAGAATATTCTAAGCTTTGCCAGCAAGACAGGTAAAGGTGCAATTATATGACTTGAATTAACTTCATCTACCTATTTGGTCTTTGTAGCTAAATCAGTAAGCTTCTCAAGATGCAAGGTCAATTTCATCAGTGACTATTTCTTTATTTCCAATACATGCCATTTATGTAATAGTCACAGAATTTAAATGAACTTGGATTGTAATAAAAAGAAAATGAAGGAGTTTAGGGCTCCTGCAACATATCACGAGATTCGCAACAAAATCCAAACCAAGAGTCTGTAATGTTATTGGCCCTGACCTGGCATCTTGACTTCAGTCACTTTTCCAATACCATGATGCGGCTACTCTCTGTCTTTTCTATGAATATTTTTATAGCAATTGTTCCAATGAGCTCTCCACCTTGCTACCTTGACTGGATGAATTTTAGCATACTACTAGACTGGCAATTAGGTCTTATTGTTTTACTATGTTAAAATAGCTAGATGTAATCAAAAATTTTAGTCTAATAGTTTCTTTTTTCCCCACTTCTTGCTTGTGGAACTCTCTTCCTGTTTGCTGTTTCCTTAGCACAAATGATCTTCATAAATTTAAATGCAACATTAATCAATTGCCATCTTCTGTCTTCCAGGATCCTGTTCTTTTATTGTCCTTTTTCCTCACTAAATTCTTCTCATTCTTTTTCTCTCTTAATAACCCTTGATGTGTTAGTAGTATTATTACATTGCTTGGGATGAAATAATTGAGAAAAAATGGAAGCAAAAAAATCTTATGCAGTAGATGGAACTCTTTAGCTGTAGTGAAGGCCATCTAGCTAGAAGGAAAGTCTTTAGAGTATAAATTCCAGGTTGGTATCTCACACAAGTAAACCCACCTTATAAAAGAGGAAAGCCTTCTTTAAACGTACTTGTATATAAATCTTTCCAAATCTGGTGTTATGGTATGACACCCTATTTTAAGTCCTCAGCCAGCATAGAAAATTAGGCTGGGGAAACTAACATGAAAGTGTCAAAGATTTCCAAACCAAAGGGGACTACCACTGGACCCTTGTCATGTGGTCAGGAGAATGGATCAGCTGCCCTGGACTGATGCATAAAGGGATGATTTCAGTAGCCTCTGAATGGTGTGTTGCATACAATGAGAGGAAAATAAATATGGCCAATAAAAGCTGAGCTGTTTGGTGGGAACTATCTCTGCCTATGACAAAGATATGAGTAAAACATGAATGGCAATAACAATGTTTCATCTGAAGAAAATTCAAACAAAGTCTGCTATTACTCACTCACTCAAATCTCATAGGGGTTCACAGCTCTTGGCATGCTAGGCATTGCTATTCTGGTTTCCATAGTAACAAGTAGGTTTTTACAAGATGGTGTTGCTAGCCTCATGCCCAACTGGTTTTGAATTCAGATTTTACCCTTTTCCTAGACAGAACAATGACAGCAGTCAACAAATAACAAACATACAATATATTAGAACAATATCACACATATTCTTTCAAGAATGAGTAAGAATCTAGACATTGAATAGAATTTCTCTATTGCATCTTTCCAGCAATTTTTCCATTTATTTATTTGTAAACTTCATTATAATTCTAACAATATATGTTTGTAGATCAAAAACAATTATATAAATAAGGTTAATGCTGTTAAAACAGTTTACAAATATTTTTTTGTAATTTGAGATAAGTTGTTTTTACTTACCTGGTCTTTTTTGATATGTCGTCTTTGGAGAATACAAGAACTGGGGATACATTTGGGGCTGTGTGTCACAGACAGCCCCAACATCACTGTCTCTCACAAGAAGCCACCCAATATCACCTTTACAGGAACCATAGCCTTTGTTAATATAAAATCGCCTTTTGTAGAGCTTTTCTCTGGAACAAAGGAATAGATTGATAGCACAAAGTGAAAATAGAAGAAAAAACTTTAAAACAAAACAAAAACAGAATTCTATATAATCACCACCACTGACTATGTCTTTTCTCAGTGCTTTTATTTTTTTAATACTATTGTCCACTCAAAACAAGGCCCAAAAGCCACTCAAGGTAGAGAGTTAGTGAAGAGGTTGTTGTAAGGGGGTAAAAAAGAGAAAGTAAAAAGTGCAATTTATGGGGATATGTAGGATAGATAAAGTTTGACCCTAGACTTGAAAGGTTAAGATTGTATAGATCTGGGAAGCATATTTCAGGTGTCTGTTATATAAAGTTGCCTAACACCCAGTTCACACACCTTCCCTATCTTTCAAATAAGAGGAGAGGTTTATCCCTTGTTGACTGTTTAGGATTGGGTTTCTGGTTCCTTCTCCTAAAGTCTTCTCATTTTCTTTCACCCTCAGTAACCCCATGCATCTTAGTGGCATTACCGCCTGTCTTGTGGTGAAACAATTAAAAAAAAAACAATTCTGGGAAAGAAGATGTGCGCATGTAGCTTATACCTTACCAATGGAATAGAAACGGAATGAGAAAGATTTCAACTTATGTACATGGTATGGTAGATCCTGGCTGTGAATGTCAGAACAAGTAAAACTAAGGACTGTAGCTTGTTGGAATATTTGTCTTGAAAATAGTGGCCTATTAGCAAGAAACTAGTAATATTCCATCTCTGATGAAATCTCTCATGGACTGACAGCTGTGCAGGGTTATCCAGAGCAAAGCTTATCACATACATCACTGTTGCCATTAATGAAATGCATTACCTACCACCTAACTGTGCTCACATCCACTGTTTGGTTTCCATAAATATTCTGCAAAAATCAATGTCAATGTATGCAATTTTTTCTGCATAGAGAAGTTCAATAGTATACTGCTGTTTTGTAGACAGTTTTATGTCAGCTGAAATTTTGCCAGATTGCCAGTAAGTTGTTATTTGTAATAAGACAAACATTTATTGGTTATAGGTAGGAAGGTTCAACCTCTACTGAGAATTGGGTTTGGTAAAGAAATTTTCAGTACCCATTCATCAATATATTTTTTTTAAAGAATGAATTTATTTTTGCTGTAACATTTTTATTACTTCAAATGTTATTTTCAGGGTTATTTGTGGTTGAAATAGATGTTTCATTTTTATTTTAAACAGTGCATATTATTAACCTGCACACTTCACTCCAGAAATCTTAATAGAGTTCATTTTCTTTATTAATATTTCTCCAGTGGGAGTGCACAATGAGCAGGAGTGGGTGGGGTAAGTACAAATGACAGCTAATGAAATACATTGAAATTATATCAAAATTTATATATTTATATATATCCCTGCTCATTGTACTGAAACATTGCTTCTCTTTTTTCTTTCCTCCACTCCTCTTTTTTTAATAATGTAAATCCCCAGGAAAATTTTACTAGGTCAAGTAATTTAGACATTTTACTTCATGTTCTCTTGTGATTTAATTTTAAAATAATTTTTAATATATTGTCTCAAAGAATTTAAACCATTTTGTAATTTTGGTCTGATAAGGCAGATATTAAAAACTTATCTGTCAAAATAAATTTATAACTGAATTCTTCTATAATGTTTATCATATTGTCCTATATATAAATAAACTGAGCTCTCATCATGGATCTATCTTTTTAATATATTATATTAAAAAGACCTACTTGCATTATCCTTTCCACTTATGGATTTGATATTATTATCTATGCATACATATATATATATAGTCATCCAGAGCCTGTGCCTGTTTCACTGTATCACTCACCAGTGTGTCTAGACATCTGATTGTTTTAAGCTAGGATATATATATATATATATATATATATATATATATATATATATATATATATATATATATATATATATAATACTTTACTTTAGAAATATATATATATATTCATTAATTCTTTAGAAATATATAATATATATTTTATTTACAGTATCTATGAACACTAATGGTGTATGTCCGAATCCTCATAAATACATTGGACACTATTGTAAGTGGGGAAAATATGCTGTCTAAGTAGTCCACCACTAGCAGTGGCTTACCTACTTCACGCCGCTGGCGAGTATTGTATTATATTGATGTTATAGCAATTACCAATATGTGTGTGTGTGTGTGTCTAGCCACACTGATGATCTGTGATACAGTGAAACAGTCTGTCTGTGGATGACAATATATGTACCCAAAAAACTTAAATTCGGTTGTGCAAGATAAGTGCAAATTTGTAAACAATGACTATTACTAACATTACATGGCTCTTCCCTTCCCTGAATTGAGCTCTCTCACCAACTTTAATACTCCCAGATAAGACCACCCATGACACATACACTGAAGAGAATCAATTTCATTTCTTTTGTATTCCATTAGTAAGCAGTAAGTTTCACTCAAACATTTTCTTCTCACAAACCACTACTTTTTGAAACAGAATCCCAAAAGGATGTTTCCCCAACTACTACAATCTTAACCTGTTTTCATGTTTTGCAACAATATATCATAGCTGGCAATATATATTCACATACATATATATATATTCATAAACAAAAATGTTTGAAAAAATTATGAAAATATACTGGTAATTCAAAGGAAGAAAAAAAAAGCAAGTTTTGTAAGTAAAGAAGGAAAAGTTAGATGTGGAATGAAAGATGCAGGGAAGAGAAAGAAAGGAGCAAAAAAAGTAAAGGATTTAGGAAGAAAATGGCAAAGAAACTTGAAAAGTAAAAAATAAAAAACTGGGAATATAAAGAAGAAAATTATTAAAAATAAAGGAAGAGATAAAAAGGAAATGAATGATGATGGGAAGAAAAAGAAGCGCAAAAATAAAGACAAAGAAATTAGAAAGGTAAAGAAGAAAAACCATAAGGTGATTGAATGAAATACAGAGCTTATTCCAGATTGGTCAGAAACAAATCACATGATTTAATCAACAGAATAGACCTCTTGGTTTGTTTTGCATAAAAACAACTGCCTGCTCTTCTGACAATAACAACAGCAGCTATATCAATAATTTTTTTTTTGTTTTTTAAAGGATTGAATCATCAACATTATAATCACCAACATTATGACAAATGCAGTTATGTTATTTGATAATGAAAAAGACAGAGAATTCATTTAGATGTGAATTTTCTGTCAGTTTCTCATCACCATCATTAATCAGACTTTTCTGATCATAATCATCAAACCATATGATAATTATCAATATGTATTTATTTATATATTTCTTGTGATTGGAAGGAAGGTAAATCATTTACTAATTATGTTAGTAAATTTATGAATGACTGCTTCCCTTAGTCATTCTAATAATCCATACAAATAAAATATTTATTTGAATTTAGACAAAATTAGTTCCCGAGTAAAATTAACTGTTTAATTAATCAATTCCTTTTCCCTATGTTTCTTAGATTGTAGTCTTATTTGTTCAAGCTTTTCATGTGAGGCACTTGGATACCTTTGTCATTCTGTTGTTAAGCTTTTTCTTCCAAGAGATATTTCATTTCACTGTTATATTAAACACATAAAATTTTAACATGAAAAGATATTAAGCAAAACGTAACTTATATATCAGAAAAATCAATGAATCATAGATAACATTGAACATGTAAAAAGTATAAAGAGAACGGATTAATTAAATGATTCATTGGCCTCTATTTTAGTTGTGAATTCTTTATCTCCAGTTTATTGTATCTCAATACATTGTTTCAAGACTTTTGTTTCATTGCATCTCAGTATTTAAACTTTCTGACAATTGCCATCATTTTTTGATAGCCTGGGTACACTAGTGATTATATATTTATATTGTCATCACAGTCTCAGTTTCTGGAATGAGGAGTTAATATTTAAAGCCAGGCTAATATTCTCATCTTTGTTGTTGCTATCACAACATTTTGACCATTGTGCCCTCTGACCTTCTTCAGTTATCTGTTGATCTGGGAAACCATCAGAGAATTTCAAACTGAACCCTTTATTTAATGTATGGTGTTGGATCTATGAGACAATAGCTTAGCAGATGAAAGTGTTAGCTTGTGAATTTGGTAGGATAGTAATTTTGAGTTCAATCATTGAGTCGGGTTATATAAACTAAAACTCACTGGAAACAGGGTTAGCAATAACTGAGAAGTACAAAAAAAAAAAAGCCATATGAGATATCCCTAGATATTGACATGAGAATAAGAATAATGAAAACAATCTCTCCCCATAGATTAAATTAAGTGTTAAGTTCAAAATTCCCTGAAGGTTACCTGATTGACAGTTACCTGAAGAAGGCAAGGGGCTGCAATGACTGAAATGTTGTGACAATAACAACAAAGATGAGGACATTAGTCTGACTGTAAATCATGGAAATATGTTTTCTTTCCTTAAATATTCTAAAACAAGCATCACTGCCACCTGCACTGTTATCAACATAGAGAATCAGTTTGCTGATCACATATGATAGGTAGGACTTATTAGAATATATCAAAACTTTCATCCCTAAAAAAAATTAAATATACAGGAGCATAATATGGAATTTCAGTATGAAGGTCTGTATATAATTAAATTTTAGTAACTATTCAGAGGAAGCATCCAACATTTAGCAAGAAAGTTAGCCCTGATTGGCTAAGCACTCATCACAACAACTGCTATATAAATTAGCTATCACTACCACTAACCTAGACAAACTCCAAACAGGTTATTATTAAGGAGGACAACCCAGTTAACATTTACAGATAAATTAATATATATCTATATATCAATATAATCAATAAGTCTACAGTGATATAAAAAGCATTTATTTTAAAGAATAAATATTTAATTTTGGTCAGAATTTCTTGGGTGAGAAGGGGTTATCATTTACAAGTCAGACTAAGAACATCTTCATTGTTATTATCACAATACTTCAACTGTTGTGCACTCTAGCCTTCTTCATGTCTCTGTTAATCATGGTAACCCTTTAGAAACTTTTGAAATGAAGGTTACCTCATTATTCAACAAAGATGAAGATACTGGCCCAAATATAAATAATGTAAATAATATTTATTTTCAAACATAATTTCCTTTTTGTGAATGCACTACACCCAAAGCTCTTCCATTAATCATATAGACAAAATTATAGCGTAAATTAGTCCCAGAAATGCTTTACTTAGAACATACACAAAGTAAGCCCTAAATGGTCTGAAGTGTGGTGTGTTTTTATGACCAGTAGTAAAGTCTCCAAAACTGGATCTTCAAAGCAGCCATCCACTTGATCAAAAAGGAATAAAATAAATAAGAGAAGAATTTTGAGATCAAGTGTTACTTAGTCGGAAGTTACAAATTTCTGTTTGCAGATTTATATAAGGAGAGTTCGGGATAAAGAGGAGCCACCCTTCCAACTTGTTATGTGAGTAATATTTGAAGTAAGAACCAGCAGCACAGGGACCTGTCAGCTACCTATTCCCAGAGAAAATTTTACATCTAAAGTCAGCAATAATCCTCATGTTACCCTATGGACTTATTGACCCACACTCATATTATGATTCTAGCTAGAGCAGGGGAAAAATAAAAAAATAATCATAGCTGTATTTTATCATCACCTGCATTTAAACCTAGTATCTGCAAAATTTAGGTTTTCTGAATTTCTGCCCTCTGACTTTACTGCTACTTCACTGTTACTAGATTTCCCTTCCAACAGATGGCAAAGAAATAAGATCTAATGATTAAGCCCTAAATTCTGCGATTCTTTGTCTGAAAACTGTTTTAGCAAGTCTTTTAGCATTTCTTGTACATTGAAAAATCAGGTAGTAATGTATAGTCAGTGGTCAAGAATGAAGACAAACACTACTGACAAAATAAAGCTAGTATATGTATAACATAAATAAATTACTAATGATTTTTTTGCAATGTTTAAACTGTATCAAAGGATGGTTATTCTCTTGTGGTGAATGTGAAATAAAAATAACTCTTTTCTCCACTGTTTTCAAATTTGCAAGCCTATGTGAAAACTAATTTTGACCAATAGAAAAAGGGATTGGCTCCAGGCTGAAGCAAAGTCTGAGGCAAAGTTTAATGAGCCTATGTGAAAATTTATTTTGACCAATAGAAAAGGGAGCAGCTTACAAACTGAAAAAAAAAGTACTGAGCCAATGTGAAATTGCTTTTTGATATAAATAGGCAGAGAAAGTTGAATTAAGGAGAGAGATAAGGTAGAAAGAAGCAGAGTTCCACGCATTTGAAATACGCCAGTGTCAAATTACATGCTGATACATTATCAGTCTCTAATGAGAGCAGGGTAATTTCAAAGAACTCTATTCAACTCCAAAGCTAAGTACCTTAAAATATATCTTTTTATTCATGTTGAATACAACTGTATAACTTTTATGTGAAAAAAGAACTCTCTCAATTTGTCTTAAACATTGTAGAATATTACTTTGTGTAATATTTACTTGATTTAATATGAACATTTCCTCTTCTTAACATTTCATCGAAACTACAAACTTTAAAAATTTGATTCCTTTGCCTGAAACAAGCTACTGACAACTTCAAATGTGTAAATTTGTAAATAAATTCCTTATCTTGTTTCATTAAATATAACAGGTGTTTCTTTGTCATTATCCCTCAATACTTCACCCTTGGCACTGTATACACTTTTGACTTTCTTGACAATGTTTGTTTTAAAAACAATAATTACAATTTTAATAAAACCCAAACATATGAAAGTGGATTTATGCTTTTTCTTTATTCTTGAGAATTGACAACAAGGATATTAAACACTATTTATATATTAGATTGTTTATTAACAAGAACAATTTTATATTTACAGGATTATAAAAATATGTGAACCAACTATATTTCATGTCATCTATTTGCATGATACATGACCATACTATTTGTTTCCATAGCTTCTGCTTATTCCTATTACAATTCTATGTATTCCTTTGTTCCTTAGAACATACATCATATCCTGCCAGTAGCTCATCAATAATAAATTATTCTGTTTTGAACATGAGGAAAGATGGAAAAGACATACCAGAGATGCTGTTTAGTTTAATTGAAAGAAAGAAAGAAAGATAAAATAGAGGTAGCAACAATGCTCTCCTGTGTTTAACATCTGTTTTAGTGAAATGGAAAAACTTGTAAAATTAACTGTCTATATTTCTGAGATGAGGTATTATCATTATTTACATTATTCAGACTGTTATCCTCATCTTCATTACCATATTCACAACGATTCAGGCATTGTATGCTCTGGCCTTCTTTGGGTGATTGAAATTTCAAATTGAACCCTTTATTTCATCTATGTGCCATGCCTCTTCCAGATATAACTGAGATATTCAGTTTGAAATTCTAATTGCCTGAAAAAGGCCAGAGTGTACAATGACAAAATTTTGTAAAATTAGATACTCCAATTGCAACAGGTAAACACAGTGCATTAAACAAAGTAATTATCTCTATGACAAATATGCAATGAAAGCCAGACATAATAATGACTGTCATTTCATCATTGTGCACCCTACTTTTTCTGTCTTTCTATGTCATTTTCTTCCCTTGTACCTCTTTCTTTTATCTCTGGATTTAAAAAAGAATCTTCTTTGTCTTATCATTAATATGAGTATGATGATGATCAGCAGCAACATTATTATTATTATTGAGTGAACAGCACCCCAACAAAGTAACATTGAGGTACAAATATATGAATCCCTTTATACCCATCATGACAACCAATCTGATATGAGCATACTAAATATATGCATCTTATCCAAATGTACACAGTATGGTGACAGCTTTTTAGTAAAGCAGTGCAGAACATTGTGGGTAGGACCCAGTTAGAAATATCTTCAGGTAAGATAACCTAAGTTTATATTTTGCAAAATTCCCACTGCATTAGAGATCCTACTCTGTCACGTCTATATTTATTATAGTTCTTTGCTTATTAAGCAGCTTCTTCAGTTATTATAATTTCATTTATTTGTATAGTAATGACAATCATGAAAAAGTTGTCATTAGGGATTGAGGGACTGCAAACCTCTGATAAGCAGCACCTTCCTCAGGTTTTTGCAAAACTCTACCACTTCCATAGTTTTGACTCTAAACCTTAATTCTAATCTAAATTTTACTTCAGTTATTATTCTATTAGTATTTGGGGTGGGGAGCTTTCATTGTAGACTAAGTTATTTTCATATTTCTCATTTCTTGAGCAAGGTCTTGATATTTGCCCATTTTTTCACTCACAATTTTACTCTGTGCTCTGAAGGAACAATAACATCCATTATCAAACTGCTTTTCTTCTTAATGGTGATTAAAGACAGCCTTCTGACTTAGAATGGGCAATCTGTTTGAATTTCAAATGCACAGAGAGTTATATATATATTTTCTTATTTCTTTAAGACAGTTTCCCTTTTGCAAAAATACCAGTGTCTTATATAGGCAAATCCCAGCTGTTTGCAGAGTTTCTCATGAATCACCTTTCCTACCCAGTCATGTGTATTTTTGTAATCTTTCTGTGCCAATTTTCTGCATTTACTTATTAGAGAACTGATGAGCACATTTCTATCTTCACATATTGAATATGATATTCTACATTTACTATATTGCTATGTCCTGTTTTATCTGTTACTGACCATAATTGGTTCATATGGAACCGTTCTGAACTGCTTTCAATAAGGATTGAGTTTCCTTTTTCAAATGTCCTCTTTCTAACCACATCTATGTCTCCTCTCTTGGCTTTTTCACATTATTACAAGGGGGTGCTGAAAAGTTCACAACCTGACCTACTTCTCAAAATCATTATTTCAATATACCAATGTCAGAATACTGATTTTTGGAAGTGGGTTTGGCTGAGAACTTTTCAGCACCCTATCGTATTATTGTCTATTTATTTTCATCCTCCTTGCACAGCTTCCATGCCAATTTTTTTTTAAGTAATGTAATCTCAACACAAGAAGAAAGTGTAATTTTACATGAGAAATTTCTTAATGAAATTATTATTATTTACCTTGGAACGTGGGATATTGGTCATGAGAGGGTGTGGTCTTGTATTTGCTCCTGGTTAAGGTTTGGGTCTGCGATATTTGTAGGTTAATTCAATTTTCCAAAATAAGGTTATGGTCAAAACATGTTTGTTCCTTCTTCTTTCTGATCTTGAACAGCCTCTCTGTGTCATTTCTGTCTTTTCCCCATTTTCTTTTCTTTATTATTTATTCTCTTTTCTTTTTTTTTCTTGATCATTTATTTTGCTGTTTGCATGTATGCCTCAATGTCTTACTATTTTCTTACTATTTCCACAGGAACTAGTTTCTTTTTCTGTTTATGCCTCCAAGGCCACTAAGGATGTCTCTCAACTACCATCATCCCCACAAAAAAAAAGGAAACAAATAAAGCTTTTCAAATAATACATGAAAGTAAGGTGTGTCTATATATATATATATATATATATATATATATATATCTTGCATTTTATCATTTAATTGTATTTCAACTAATCTCTGTGTGTGCCTATTATAATTAGAAAGTGTGTAATGTTTACGCATGTATGTGTAGGAGTGTACATATCAATAAATACATGAAGGCATATATCTATAATATCTACATATTGTCTACATTCTTTGTTCTCTTTCTCATATATATATATATATATATATATATATATATATATATATATATATATATATAATGTGTAGACATTACATGAAAGTCTATGTTAGAAATTTCTTTTTTTTTCTCACCATTTCAATTTATTTTATCTAACCTATATTTTCACTATCATAATCATAAGGTATAGAACATTTATGTATACATGTATGTGTGTGTGTATATATATATATATATATATATATATATATATATATATATATATATAATACACATTTATAAGTAAATTTGAATATAGTTATAATATATATATTACCTCTATAACAAACTTCTCTCTTCACACACATACACACACATGCACGCATAAAGATATTACCTATCCTTGAATAGACAAATAGAAATTGTAAAGTTTGTCAAAGTTTGGTTTTGATCAGAAGAAAAGTTTTCAAATTAATGTTTAGCTGGTGTAAATGCTCCAGGACAATGGAAATAAAAACCTAATTTCTCTAACATAAAAGGATTTCCATTATAAACAATCATTCGCACACACATATCGACCAATATCATTTTAACATTATTGTACGATACCAGGTCTGTCTGGAAAGTGTCTGGCCATTTAGAATATCCTGAGATCCAGTTGCATAGCCTTGATGTAACTTGGAACTCAAATGAAGGGAACCTTACTGCATATGCATGAACTGATACTCCCCTGTAGGGTTACACAGTCACCAGTGAGACACCATTTATTTAGTTTTTATTCCTATTGATATATTCACAGTTGAGTATAAATGAAATTTTGTTTGAAACTTGGATATTCATCTGTGAAAACAATTCAAAGGATCCAGGCTTTTTCAGACAATTCAATCAGCAAAGCAAATAATTTTGGTACTGGTATTTCAAATTTGTCTTGAAATCTGTTGAAATTGATACATGACCATTCTAAAAGACCTCCAAGAATCAACGTATCCAAATATGTTAAATGTGTACTGGCTCTAAACAAAGAAAATTGGCAGCAGAAGTAGTCACATTGTTTGAACATCTCAACTGACAATTCTTTATATCTCATACAGAAGCTTAAAAAAACGTCATGCCACTCAAACCTAATCTATAAGCTGAATGTCCTACTTTCAACTTCATAGATTCACAATCATGAGTCTCATAATTCATCAGAATTATAGGGGCACAACATGTACTGCAGCTGCAGTAGAAGTGGTATGGTTTGGGCAAGATAGCCTGACAGGGCCCAACCCTCCCCAGGCAGGTTTGAATTCAGGGTTTTCCTTCTCCTAGACTGGTTACCAACCCAGTCTGTCCTGCTATTAGCATGTAAGTGAATGTTAATGAATTTGACTAGAATTCGAACAACTCTCTCCAATTCCTTAATTTGAGCAGCAATTCATTATCCCACCATGCCTCCAATAGATTGGTCCACTCATAAAAAAATAGGGAAAATTTGGTGGGAGGGTAATATTTTTTGTTGATTAGCATTCTTTAGTCTTTCCGTAGTCCACAACACTTGATGCTTGACTTTTACAGAGTTATTGGCCCTAGCTGCTTTACATACACAAATAAATTTTGATGTTAGGTTACACAAAGATTTCTCTTAAATAATGAACAAACATACATTTCTAAGTAAAGATAAAAAATTTAAATAAATTAATAAAATTATGTATCCATTTATTCTTAATTTAAGATAAATAATTATGAACCTCAAATGTTTGTGAATGTGCCTCCAAAAAAATCCCATGCAAATGAAAATGTTTTTAAAAAAACTTTAACAAAAAACAGGTTAGAAATTTAAAAAATGTAAAAAATATTTCAATGTCTGTAGAAGAATTGCTCTAGACAATACGTACCACTTATCAGTGAGCTTTAAAATGCTCAGTATTTACCCAAGTTCCCCAGAGAACAGTTTGTGGCACAAGACTGGCTTAACAGGGATCTTTCTGAGCCTATAAGCTCGGGCAAAAATTTCCTGTAGGCCCTGTATACACGGGGTCGGGTAGCTGTCTACCTCCCCAGGTAAGACTCTGCCCTTCGGCATAGCCTCATTTGGGTTCCTCTCTGCCCAAAAGCAGAGAGGTTGACAAACATATCCAGGCAGCAGACCACCTGACTCCTTCAAGCTTTAATATACTTGGTATTTACCCGAGTTTCCCACAAAGATGTGGGTCTTTCAGAGCCCATAGACTTGGGTAAAAATTCCTCATAGAGCCTGTATGCACACAGAGTCAGGTAGATGTCTACCTCTCCAGACAAGACTCTGCCCTTTGACAGAGCCTCATCTGCATTCTTCTCTGCCTCTGGGCAGAGAGGTCGACAAGCAGAGCCAGGCAGCGGACCGCCTAACTCCTTCACTATCAGCAGAGTTCTCCTGAATATATGTGTTCAGGACAGATCCATTAATGGGGGAGATGGATCATACCACATTGTCTCCTGCCTTATTCTTACAGAGAGAAGTCACTGAATCAAGCAAGTATCCTTTGCTGTCTGGGAGACCATGGCAGATTGCCAGGGGCATGATGGGATTCTTCCGCTTTCTTACTAGAACTGGATTTTATCCTGCTGTGTTTTTTGTAATCTTCTACGAGTTGTTTGCTCATCCTTTGAAGTATCTGTAGGTGGGTGGGATCTCTTCTGTGAAACTCATTTGTCACCACTTGAGGAACCAGAGCTCAAGGCTTCCTCAAAATCTTCATAAGGAGACCGTGTTTTTGTTTCTTCGGAGTCAGTTGAAGTGTACTGAGGATAGCCCTTACTTAGGCTTGTGGGTCTCAATTCATCCCCTACTGGAGGCAAGTCTCTTAGTGAGATTGTGTTTTCCTGTCCATCAAGATAACAGACATAAACATACTGGGGGTTGGCATCTGGAAGCTCCACTTGTGGTTTGTTCTTATTCAGTCATATGTGTCTTTTTAGTAATATTACTCCTGGTTTTGAGAGACAAGATAGGGACGCTTCAGTCAATAGGTTATATGGGGTTATTTTACTTTTGGTTACTCCTTGATCTTGTAGGAACCGCCATATGTGTTCAGACATAAATGAAGCCCCCTCAATCTGAATACGTGGGTAGCCCAGAGAGTGCAAAAACTGAGTAAAGTTCTTGTATAACTGTTGTCAGGTCAGGATATTGTGAAAGGAAACCATGAATATTTTTCAATTATTGTCAGCATATATTTGTTAGGAGTTTTTGACAGAGGTAGTCCTTTAAAATTTTGTTCTGCTAAATCTAGTACTCTTGCTTGGTTATATGTCTGCTGTAATGTTAAAGTACTGTTTTTGAGTATTTTTCATCAGATATCCATGCCTGTTTATGAAGGCATATCAAATCAATTCAGCATATCATTCCACTGATACCAAAGAAAGTAAACATGCCTTACTTAGTTTTATCAAGGCTTGATAAAATCTGTCAACAGAGTATGAGGGTAGTTGATACATTGTTGCCAGTAAGTGTCTAGTGACAATTTCATTTTTCTTTTTAATGTAGATCCTGTCCAGTATTGTTCACACTTTTTCTAAATCAATAACGTTTTTTTTTTTTGTTTTTTTTAATGCTGGACTAAGGAAGGTCTAAAGAACAATAATCTACAAGAATTATCTCCCCTCATATTTTTTATGAGTGGACCAGTTTATGCAAGTAATGCCACAGCTTTTGCAAAAGCTAACTTCACCATTAAGAGGGCAGATATTTTAAATAGCTAAGTGTTTTCAGTAGATGTCCCTGATAGCACTCATAATGCTGTTTAAAAGATGCAAAATGAAGGTATCAGATGGTTTTCTTACTATGAGGATTATGCTGAAAAGTTTTCAGCTTAATTTCCTTTTCACAATCTGACCAAATTATGAAGCATCAGAATTAATTTTGGAATACTTTTTTGGTCAGGCCTCAACATTAGATGACAAAGACCATCTTCTCGCCAAGTTCCCACATCTCACTGAGCACAATATCAGTAATATTACCATCATACCTTGTGAAATCTCTAGACTTATTAAATGCCTTGACCCTAAGAAAGCTACTGGTCCAGAGAAATTCCAGAGATTGTCCTTAAGAATATCAACTTGGAACTATCCCCAATCCTAGCAAAGTTATTCAACTGCTGCTTGAAGTAGAAATCATTCACAAGCCAAGAAAGTGTCATGCATATAACCAGTTTTCAAGAATGCAGGTGTGTGATCTTCCTACTTCCAGTACAGAGCCATCAGTCTCCTCAGTATCATCAGCAAGCTTTTTGAGGCCATAATAAGATGGCTGTCAAGTACCTAGAAAAGAACAAACTGTTAGCAACAAGCAGTATGGATGTCGGTAGGTTGATCCATTGCTGATGTCCTAACTACCATCACTCACAGAATCAGTGAGGCTCTTGATGACCAACACACCACAAGGACCATAACACTTTATATCTCAAAGACCTTCAACAAAGTGTGACACAAAGGCTTACTACACAGTTATAGAATCACTGGAAGGATCTTCTTGATCATAAAATCCTTCCTAACAGGTAGGTCCCTGAAAGTAGTTATCAATGGCCAGTCCTCCGGAGCCCTAGAGGTCAATGCAGGAATCCCCTAGGTGTTATTCCACAGACCAACACTCTTTTTGATCTACATAAATGATCTGGCTAAAAATATATTCAGATAATTTGCAAACATCTATGCCAATGATACAACTATATATGCGTGCACCTCTAAAACTCTGAATGGTCAGAAATTGGCAACTGAATTTTCTTCCAACCTTGCACAAACTACCCAAAGGGGTAAAAACTGGCTGGTTACATTCAATGCCTCAAAGTCCAAGCTAGTTACATTCCATCATCACCAATATGACCCCCAAATACCACAAATATGGATGTACAGAGGTCCTCTTGTGGAAATACCATGCCTTGAAAAACTGTTGAGCCTTAAATTCACACCTGACCTCAAGTGGAACTCATACATATTGTTAAGAATGCAGATAAAATGGCCAGCTCTCTGTACCACTCCAGTAATTAATTGACCCCACCTGCTATCCTCTACCTTTACAAGATTCAGATCAGGCCAAAAATGGAGTACTGTTGTCATATTTGGGCAGGTGCTGCCCAGACCTCATTCCCCAGCCTCTCTCCCACAGATGGGGTGTGGCCAGCCTCTCACTGCTCTATCACTACTTCCACAGAAAGTGCTCAGACGAGCTACATTCCCTGGTCTCACTGAGGCAAATCTTCATAGCAAGAACCCACCATGCCACTTCCATAGCAGCAAACTGGCCATATTCTCTCCATATTCTATTGGTGAGAAGTAATTTCCACTTGAGCAGCTACTTCTTATAAACCACTGCCCTGTGGAACTGACTACCAACATGATGTTTCCCTGATCACTACAATCTTAACCTTTTCAAGGCTAGAGTTAACCATTATCTTCCACTCCTACACACACAAATGGCCTCCACATGTAACCCTCTACCTCAAGTGGCCCTTGTAAAAAAAAAGTGGACATTGAGATTATATTAGGGGTTATCTCCCCTGTTATGGCTTTCCACAACTCACAACCTATACCAAAACACAACCTCATTTAACAACCCATCTGTCTTTCCCATCTCTCTATTAATACAACATGTGAACTCCCCCCTCTCTCTCTTTGGATATATATAATAGCAGCAGCTGAATACAAAGACAATTAGGTCAAAAGGGACTGACAACCACAGCAATGGGTGAAATTCAAAACTAAAAATAGATTCTCACACGTGATCAATCAGGTGACCAAATACGAATGACTGAGTAGGAAAAGATCGACAGAAACCAGTTGAGGTGATGAAGCTTAAAGGAGACAGATCATCTATTAAATTCTCATATGAATTGATTTGATTCTCCAAATTGAAAAGAAGGAATGTTGTCCCCAACTTACATAAACTCCAAACAATAAAAACAATATTTCCACACGTGACAGTACTTGACGTAATTTTCAGTTGACAATATTAATATAATAGCATTTTGTAAATTCTTCCAGTTGCTAAGGACATTTTGTTTTGTTAGTTACTTTGTTTTAATGAATTCATTTTGTTTTTGCCTTGAAAAAGTCCACATTGGACGAAACGCGTTGGCTAATATTACAGTTTTCCTATTGTCTTTTACATTTATAAATATTGTCATTTTCTCCAGGTTAACTCGGAGAAATTTTTATATATATATATATATATATATATATATATATATACATATATATATATATATATATATATATATATATATATATATATATATATATATATAATATTAATTCTAGAGAATATTAAGCACAGAGATTAAATATGACAGAGTTAAGCAATTGAATGACAAATTGAACAAATTCTGTGTAACACATTTTGTCCTCTTGGAAGACTTTATCAGACTAATGTTTTTATTGATGGAATTATATATGTGCAGGAGAGGGAGATGTAAATGCAAGTGTTGATTATAATTATATTAAGAGGGAAAACACTGAAGACATGAAACATACTGAACTTTCACCTTTATAATTTTTTTGTCAGATATGTCTGGACACAAAGTCATTATACAGTGAAAATTTCAGATCAGAAGTCAGCTAATATATGCCCTATTTAATCATATACTAATATGTCCTGGAAAGGGATATATTTGTTCAAAGTAGCAAAGTGGTTATTGACTACTGTGACTGAGTAGGACAATCTAGCAGATAACCATAATGGACTGGTCCTCGTCGTAGTGGTAGACAATAGGTGTCCTCCTGTACCTCCACATCAGTCTGTATTTATGGCTGACACCAACCAATCATATTACTGTGAGGGGGAACCCAGGTGTATGCATATTCATTACATCATATACATATGTACTTGCAGGTGTGTAAGTGTGTTTAATGTACATATTTGTTGAACTCATAATAATTTTCACACAGCACACTTAGAATAAACTGCTTGTAAGATATGTTTACTAACTAGTGTGCTACAAGTAAATGAAATCAAACTGAGCCTTTTTTTATAAGTGGGGTGAGAGCATTTACATATCTAGTCACTCTTCTTTGTCTGATTTCTTTTTAACCCAGTATATTTTTAGAAGCTGTGTTGCAGAAAGATTATCAGAGGTATGGGGTAAATGTCCTTGGAGCTTTAAACAAAGATGTCAAGAGTTTAATTTATCCAAATGTTGAACTCTCTGTTCAAATGTCAGATTCTGATAACAAGAAAGATTATTCCAGATCAGAAGCAACTGTTATTGACTGATAAAAAAATAGAGATCAAGTTTGAGTAGTGAAGGGGCTTGTAGGTGGGGAAATTGATTGATTTGTTTTGTTATCAACCATTGTGAGTTAAAGCAAAAACATATTTTTGATTGTAAGAATAATTCCTTCTTTTTGCAAGTGAATATTACAATCTTTTTTATTCATTTCAACCCAAGGAAGGCGATAATACCTCTAGGACACAAGAGGGTGCTGGGAGTGAAAGAGAATGAGAAAATTTTATTGAGGAGAAAGGACAATAAAAAAAAGTCTTCAAGAAGACAGAAGATGTCAAATGATGTTGCATTTTAATTTTTGAAGATTGTAAGTAGCAGGGAAGCAAGACATTGGAAGGAGCTATCACAGGCAAGAATTACAAGAAAAAAAAACTATTAGAATAGAATATATGGTTGCATCTAGCTAGTTCAACAATAATATGATGAGACCTAATTGCCAATCTAATAGCATGCTTAAATTCATGCCACTGAGACACCAAGGAGGAAAGCTCTTAAGAACAAATCCCATGAAAATATTTGTAGAAAAGACAGAGGGAAGCAACATCATGGTTGATAAAGTGACTGAACTCAAGATGCCAGGTAACAATATTTTTGAGGTAACAATGATTTTTCTATATAAAAGTCCTACTATTTAACAAATGTCTGGGGTGGGGTGGGGTCTAGAGAAGGGATAGATTCATAGATTCGTACCTTTCCCAAGGGTATTTGCACAGAAATGAATATAAAAAACTCCACTCCAAGTGTAGAAAACAAGAAAGAATTTGTGAAATTTAGCATTTGTTTTTTACCTAAAATTAATTTTGGTCAGTTTCAGTATTCATGTTGTGCTTTGAAAATCAATAAGAAAGGTATTGTCAGTGATCAGGAATCAATGCAAGCGTTAATGATAGAATATGTATAAATTGCTGGGGTACAGTGATCCCTTGCTAATTCGCGGTTCTATTATCGCAGATTCACGACTTTGCGGATTTTTAAAATATATATATGGAAAATATATCGCGGAGTTTCTGGAAAATTCTACAAAAATCGCGATATATGAACACCTAAAATTTTTCATTAAACCCATTAAAATATTAATAATAAATATTATTTCTTGGTCTAGGAAAAACAAAACAAGCGTAAAATAGCAATAGAAAGGGCACCGCCGTCTGAAGAGATGTAAAATACAATCATTGACTGAACAGTAGAAGTCATCATCAGCTTCATCATCATCATTTCTACTGTGCAGCAAATTCATCACCATCATCATACAAATTCTACTTCAACTTCTTTCGTGTTGAATACAGTAACAATCTTTTTTTTTTTTTTAATCTAAAGTGTTATTGCTTAACAGTTGTTGCTGTTATTAATAGAGTACTGTAATGGGTGGGTTGTTAGCAGTACAGGGAGGGTTTTAAAAGTCCAAATACACGTTAAATAAATACTGTAAATATGGCGTCCCTACTTCGCGGAAATTCAGTTATCACGGCCTATCTTGGAACCAATCTACCATGATAACTGTATAGTCAATATTAAAAAAAAATTATCTGAAGAGAATTTGTTGCAACAGAGATTCTTGGTAGTGTAAAAATAGGAAGTAAGGGTTAAAGTGTGAGAGAATTTATGCACAATAAGAGTAGAAAAATCCTTCACCAAATTAAGGACTGACCAGCAAAAAAATATGAGCACATCAGAAATAGCAAATATTTCTTGAAAACAATTAAAAAATATTAGACAAAAGCTCAGTCATTGATTTTATAGCAGGAGTCGGCAACCGATGACATGCGTGCTACACGTGTCATACCAAACAATTTCCAAAGGCACACAGCTTGCAAATGACATCACAAAATCCAAAGCAATAACTACAACAACACAAAGAAGATATTTAGCTGTTTCAATTTTAACATATACTAAAGTATATATTACTATATAAAACATATTGTAGAACAGGTGTATTGACCTTGACTTGTATAAAAATACATATGCTATTGGCACACTAAATGATTTTAAAACCCTAAATAGGGACATAGTTATCAAGAAGTTGTCAACCCTTGTCTTATAGCATGTACATTTATGGTTTTTAAAAAAGCATTGCAAATAAAGCATTTTATTACAGAAATGCATTGTAATATCAGGAAGAAAGCACTGATTAAATAAGGTATATGTATAATATAAATACACAGCTAATGATTTAACTATAGAAATAAACTGAAAGTCAAGGAGAAAGAGTTTTTTAGTGATCAAAATGAAAGCAAGTGAAAATGACAAGATGGTTATTATAAGCATAATTTAAATGCCTATCTGGCGGTTTTACTACAGAAATGAAGTTCAAATCATTTTACTATAGAAATTAACTGAAAATCAAAGAAAAATACTTTTTTAGTCATTGTTATATAGGAATAAAGTGTCACAACTGACACTTGGGTTTGAACATTGATCATCAGTGAACAAACACAGGTGATTCCCTTATTGAATTAAGTAGATCATGTGACCATAGAGAAAACGCATATATGGAAGGTAGCGTGTATCTAATTGATCTCCATTCTAGTCTATCCTCTATTACTATTCGGATCACGATTTCTAGTCTATCCACTATACTATACAGATGGCTGTTTTGTACTCTATTCACTATACTATTTCTCTGTTTGGATCACTAAATGCATTACTATTCGTGCGAGTATTATCAAGCAAGTACTATTAGTGCAAGTGCTATTCAAAGGTGTCTGACACTAGTATTGTTCAACAGTGGTACTATGGTTGTAATCTGCAATTACAAAGTCTCTACTACAATGAGCATTACAAAAGTGACAAGTATTCGTTGGCATCACAAAAGTGATCAAAATGAAAGTAAGTAAAACTGACAATAAGCTTATTAAATAAACAATTTAAATAAGTCTTTGGTGGTTCTACTGCAGAAATGAAGTTCAAATAATTTTACTATAGAAATGTATTGAAAATTAGGAAGTAAAACAGTGTTCATGAATTAATATATGCATTACTTGAATACTGGTTGGTTGATTTTATGATATGCCAACCTTTGTTGAGTTGAGTAATATCAAATTTTGTATGAGGCACTCAGTGAGGATCAAACTAACTACTCAGTAAAAGTAGTCAACCAGAATAACCTTACTCAGAATTACCACCAAAGCATCAGCCTTTCTGATAGAATAGGTTTGGTTTGGTTTGTTCAATGGGTTATTTAATGCCGGCCAAATTTTTATTGTTGGTAATATGTTTTTCTTCAAAAATCTATTTCTTGGAACATTTTTCCTTGAAGAAATCTATAGCTGGTAATATTTTTTCAAAGAATGTGTAGCTGTTTGTATTGCTCATACTTTTTTATTTTTTTTAAGTATTGCTGATAATAATTTTTCCTTAAGAAATTATTGCTGGTAATATTTTCTTTTATTACAAAGTATTTCTGGTATTAAAACCTATTTTTACACAAGTTTGGGTGTCAATTATTTGCCTATAGCTGGGACCCTAACATGTGCTAACACCCCGGGTCAGGGTGGACCTGGGAATACCAGCAATTAAGAGGTGGTCTCACGATCCTCAAAACCTCCTGATCAGAGGCCTTGCTGTTGGACGTAGTTTATCATCTTACCCAGGACATGGATGAAGTTTATTGTCAGACCCAGGATAGCTGATAGAATAGGGTTATTATATGTATAATGTAAATATTTTTTAATGGTTTTATAATGAAATTAATTGAAAATCAGGAAGAAAGAGAGTGTCAGCAGTCAGGCATTAATGCACAAGGTAGACATAATAGGTTGATTATATGTATAATAATGGGTATATGACCAAATGGTTAGAATGTTAGCATTCTCACCATGTAGCCTGAATTTAAATCCTACCATTGTCAACTTGATTTCTTGATAAGTTCAAACTTGAGTGATAATTCTATCATGCAGCACTGTTAGGGAGTGTCTGAAAACCATGTGACTGATTGGTCTAAGCCTTGTGAGTGAAATTGAGTAGACAAAACTGTTTGGAAGCCATTCTTGGTCTATATTTCATGCCTCAAGGACACATAGCACAATGGATAAAGGTGTTAGATCCAGTGACAGGACCCAAGAGTGTGAATTCAATACCTGGTTAAGGCAGTGGAGAACATAGAGAGGGGAATCAACAGGAGATAACTAATAACTGACATCCATTAGACATGGCATGTGGAACTATAACCATCTACCCCAGTAGTAAGGGTTCAGTTCAACATTCCAACCACCTGAAGAAGCCCGGAGTGTACAACAGCCAAAACGTTGTGATAAATATGGCGACAAAGATGAGGACAATAGTCCTAATAATGTAAATAGTGTTTAGAAGCCATTGATATTTGTACTAACACAAAGTCACAAGTCATCATGACTGATGAACATTTTGGTCTTGATCAACTACTAGTCATAAAAAATTATGCTATCTCTCCCAGAAACCGTAACTAAAGTCCACTCAGCTTAATTGCAGTATGGGCCACATGTTTTCTCTGTGAAAGTTGAACAAACACAAATGAGCCTGACCAGGTGTCTGCAATAGGGATTAGTTAGTAACACTAGTAAACTCCTTAACCTCCCTATGCCTATGGATGGATACTTAGATGTATAAAATCTGTGGGAAAATAGTTGCAGAGTAGAGAATAAGTCTTCCCACAACAAGATGAGTAAATAATTTGTTTCAACTTTTTATCACAATAAAAGGATGACCCACCCACCACATACTAACAACCTTTTCATTTCACCTTTATTTTGGTCTTCTTGTTATGAGTTTATTATGCAAATTAATGAAATCCTTCTTTTTTTTTCCAGGCCAAACTCCAATAAAATATTTTTTTAATCCCTGGTGCTGAGTGAAATTAAATATATGACAAGTCTACTGATCATATATTGCCAAGAAAATATAAGAATGTCACTTACTCTCCTTCCAGACTGAAGTAATTCTGTTTTTCTGTAAAGATGTCATTCCAAGGTTTGGCACGAAGCAGACGTTGCTTTGAGAACCAATTTATTTTGCTACTTCCTTCACCATTAAACTCCAAGACAACAACTGTCTTGGAACCTTTGTACAAGACGAGCTTCACCTTTTGTGAAAAATAAAAAATAAAATAAATATTAGATCGGAATTAAAATTCATGTGTGCTTATATTATATGTATGCATACACGCACATGTGCACACATGGTGGAAGCACCTGATAGGGTTTCAGCTAGGGGCAAATAGTGAACCTCCAAACCAAAATCAACAGCACATTTTTATAATAAAATGACCAACAAAACATTAGCAATATGACAATCAATGCAACACTAAAAAATACAAAAATACATTTTTATAGTAAAATTACCAACAATACGTTTTATGATGTATAAACTACATACCTTTACTCTGGAAGTATAAAATTAATTATGTACAAAATATTTGTAGTTAAAAGCAGAAAATTATGCAGAAAATATTTAGATTTCAACATTAAATAACACACAGAAGTTGATATGCCGCTAAACAAAATCAACTAACCAAATATTTCCACAATAAATTAAATAATTGCTATAACTAAAAATCTTTCAATCTTCATTTATATATTTTTTTAAGTTAAATTGCATAATACATTTCATGCAAATCTAAAAATTGGAAATGCACCTATTTTAAAATAAACTATATTAGTGAAGGGGTTTGATTATTTTTATATTAAGTTGATTAATTTAGTGATGGGTCAATTTTGTTGGATTATTTATTGTTGAATAGGACAAAAATCACAATGAATTAATACATAGGTCAGCATAGGTCCAATTTATATTAACATCATAAAGAAAGATATGCCCTGTTTGTAAGCAAGTCTGCAAATATCCAGAGTATCTTCTGTATTTTAGTTTTCAGGAGATCATCTGTTGTGTATTGATACCATTTGTTTACAAGGATGAACACAGATCATCAGCCTCCTTAGTGTTATTAGCAAACATTTTGAAGCTATCATCCCAAGAAAGTTTTTGAACACCTCAACAAAAACAAGCTCTTGAGCAACAAACAGTATGGTTTTCACTCTTCTAGGACCGCTGCTGATGTTTTAACTATTATCAAACATAGAATCAGTGAAGCGCTTGATAAAAAAACATCTTGGGAGTGATAGCCCTAGCATCTTAAAGGCCTTTGACAAGGTGTGACACAGGAGATTGATATACAAACTTGCCAGTTATGAAATCTCCGGGAGAGTCATCTCAGTTATCAAGTCCTTCCTGTCAAATGGGTCTATGAAGGTCTTCATTAATGGCCAGTTCTCTGAGGCATATAAAATCAATGCTGGCATGCACCAAAATTCTCATCTAAGCAACCTTATCCCATAGACAAAATGTTGTTAACCTCTTACTACTCTAATACAATTACTATGGCAGATGTTTTACATTGAGTGCCTCTTGGGCCTTGTATTGCATGAACTAACAGTATAAAAAAAAAAAAAACCTTTAGATTATAGAAATCTCATTTCATTTCTGAAAATATCTATTAACTTGTTTATTTTTTTAAAAGGTTTATAAATTTTTCAGACTGATATTATAGATAGAACCTGAGGTAATTATATCTAAATTAAAATAACAAAGATATGATGTTGCTGGCACAGTAAGGCAGATAATCAGTGAAATAACTTTTTACACTGTTCGAACTGTTCTCCTCATCTTTGTTGCCATATTCACAATGTTTCAACCGTTGTACACTCCGACCTTCTTCAGGTGATTGGGATTTCAAACCAAACCCTTTATTTTGTCCATCGTAGATTGTTCTAGTTCCACATGCCATGCCTCTTCCAGATATCTCAATACCACCTATTTCCCTTTAACTCAACTCTTTGGGTCAAGTCACTGGACTACTTCAACTACTGGGCCATATGTTCTTGAATTTTTGGGACTTATAAACCTAATGGCCCATTAACAGTTTTTCCCAGAGCTCATATTGCAATTTGTTGTTAGTGTTTTTCTCTAGGACTCTGTATGGTTCTCATATTGTATTCATGTCTATTCATGCCCAGCTTAAGAGATTTTTGTGGCCTAGCATATGTGCTGATTCCTTAAGTTTTCATATTTTCCAATGATGTTCTCTGTCTATTATTTCAACCACATCCCACAGAGGGTGGTGATCTCGCTTTTCCCCCCATGGCATGAGGAACTAGAACAATCTACCCCAATGAACAAAATAAAGGGTTCAATTCAAAACTCCAGTTACCTGAAGAAGGCCAGAGTGTAAAACAGCCAAAACATCATGCATATGGTACCAAAGATGAGGACAACAATCTGAATAATGTAAAAAATGTAAATAGTTACAATACCTCATTCCAGAAATATAGACCGATATAACTTTTACAGTTTTGACTCCCTGAGAGGATGCTTTGGGAAATTGTTATCCCCAAAGTGCTCACTATTCTCTTTTCCCTCAACCATCAAGCCATTCCAATAATGAGATGGGCCTTTTGATGTTAAGACTGAGTGCAGGAATATGGATTCATCCTGGCACTAAGCCTAATTCTGAAATTTTGTAACACCAAATGCTGAAATAAAAAAAGACCAGAATTTTTTAAAATTAAAATCTTGAGAGTTTACAATTCCCAGAACTAAAAATCCCATTAGTTGAAATCTCCACATGACAATCTGTTGTGGAGTTATTTCACAGTGGAGGCTTGTATTTGTACTAAATCAGTCCTAAATAGGTTCGACGTACAAAATGTTAGGAACTTGATATAATAGGTATTACACAAAGTAATCTTGTAGTCGCTGACTACTTTCGTATTCAACTGTCGACTACTGTCGTCCGACATCGATTGACCCTCGTTTCTCTTACTACTCCTACTTATATTAGGTGGGAGAGTCAATTAACTATAGAATAGGTGTGTTTCACCATAACACAATCCATATAGAATCAAAAAAAAAAAGAAAGATAATTAGAAAATTTTGCATGACTTAACTATTGTCAACTGGGGCAGTGAGAAATGGCTTGTTAATTTTAATTTAAATTAAATTGCTCTCTTTTAATCACCTTAGAAAAACCTTTTTTCTCCTCTTCCATCAATATGGCTGATGCTAACCTCCAAGAGAGTAACATATTGCATATTCTGAGGCTAATATTTTTCTACTGCCATCAAATGAAATGATTATATTGAATTCTTAACATTAGGTCTGCTATTAGGAAATTTGGTTTACTAGACAATTTTTTGTGCCAGTATCTCTATCTCTCAAAGTCTAACATTCATCCTCATGTTGAATATTTCTACTGGTCTGGTGCTTCTACTATGTATTTAGAGATTCTCAATACAATCCAAAAATTAATCTAAAATATAATCAGACTTGACTTGTCATCTTGACTTCAGTAACTTAACCAAGGCCATAAAAGTAGCTTCCTTGTGCCTTTTCTATAAAGATTTTCATGGTAATTGTTTCGATGAGCTTTCCTTTATTAATTTAAGTGCAGTACTAGATTGGCAGTAAGTTCTCATCATTTTAAAATTGAAATAGCTAAATGTAATCATAAGTTGTATGCTAAGAGTTTCTCTCACACTTCTCACTATGGAACTCTATTCTGGCTTCTTGGTTTCCAGTCAACTTTTATCTTCAAAAATTTAAATGTAATGTTAATCATTATCTTCTGTCTGCTTAATTCCTATTCTTTGTTTTCTATCATTAATAATGTTTTTCTTTTTCTCATATTCTCTCACACTCAGCAATCCCTTGCATTTTAGTGGCTTTATTGCCTTGCTTGGGGTGAAATGATGAAAAAAAAAAATCACATGATAAAAATTTGCAAACCAATCCACTAGGTTATTGTGAATAGTCAGCTCAGTGAATGTACAACAACAAAAACATTGTGATAAAAACAACCAAGATGAGAAAAATAATCCAAGTGAAAATATTTGAATCAACAGACCAAAATAAACATAGAGCTTAATATTTATGTTCCATGTTAGTCTTATTAATGCAAGAACTATTGATACAAGAATCAATTCTTTCATTCTTTCTTTCAAAGGACAGGGGCCGGGGGTTGACAGGATTATTCTTCAAATAACTCTGAACAGACTCTAAATGTTAAAACTGATTTTTTACAAAGATTAGTTCCACTTGGTTTGCTAAAAACTGAACAAAACTAAAAAAAAAT
This sequence comes from Acanthosepion pharaonis, assembly GCA_903632075.3. NCBI lineage: Eukaryota > Metazoa > Mollusca > Cephalopoda > Sepiida > Sepiidae > Acanthosepion > Acanthosepion pharaonis. The sequence goes on along the minus strand of CAHIKZ030000129.1, from coordinate 842,070 downwards.
ATTGTGTTTAGAATCATAAAAGATAAAACACTTAATGAAAATATATTTGCCACCTGGAAAGAAATAACAAAAAAGAAACAAAATAGGAATTCTTTACCTAAACTATTTCCAAAAATTATTTAACGAAGCAAAAGATTTTTATTGAAAAAAAAAAAAAAACAGAAAAGATAAGTATTTCTTAAAAGAAATTTCTATGTTAAAAGTGATAAATTTATTTCCAACCAATTTCTTATTTTGTATCATATCAAAAAGAGTTATCAATGAGATCAAACAAGTCAAATATATACTTTCATGAGATTTTGTCTTTATTCAATAAAATAATGACCCATATATACATCCTTGGTGATATACATGCAAACAGACAAAAAGGCACCTATATATATATATATACAGGGTGGGGAAAAAGTAACCATTTTTTATTTATTAATTTTTATTGAACAAAAATAAATTACAGTAGTTTAATAGGGCTTAAGATTAACTACGGTTTACATGTTCAGGAATGGTTAAATCTTAATTCCAATCTATGGTAGATAGTACAACATGGAGCAATTGAGTGGTCATTGCAATCTCAAAACCTAACAAGATCAGACTTTTTCTTATAAGATGTACTGAAAGATTTTTTTTCCAGGCTTAAACCAAAAACAAATCTTGAATTATGATGTAATGAATATGCATACACCTGGGTTCCCCCTCACAGTAATATGATTAGCTGGTGTTAGCCATAAATACAGACTGATGTGGAGGTACATGGGGATGCCAATTGCCTACCACTACAACGAAGAGCAGTCCATTACGGTTACCTGCTAGACTGTCGTACTCGGTTACAGTAGTCCAAAACCACTTTCCTACTTCGAACAAATATATCCCTTTCCGGGACATATCAAATTAAAACAAGCAATTTCTAATAGATTTTCTGAAATTAATGTAGAAATGTGTCAAATGGTTTGTAGAAGTGTTGCTCATAGGTTCAGTGTTGTATTAAACAGAAAGGGGAGCATTTTGAATATGTTAAATAGTTTGTTAATCATAAGAAATCATAATGTTTTAATGTGACACTATTTATAAATTTTTTTAAACTACTGTAATATATTTTTGTTCAATAAAACTTAATAAATAGAAAAAAAGATTGTTACTATGCCGCATCCGGGAATGCCGAATCCAGTAAGTGCATTCTAATTTCAAAAATTCAAAAAGCTTTTAACACTCCATTTCCACTGTTAAATAAGGTGAGGTTGATAGTATTCCAGCTACACTCAACACTCGAAGGCTTGGAATAAACACTCCTATTCCAAACAATACTAAAATAAAATACAACTTAAACAGACAAAACATGAAAAAAAAAAACATTTTTATTCTTGAAAAACTAAGCAAAAATGCCACTAACCACCTTAAAACACACATCTATCTATCTATAATATATATATATATATATATATATATATATATATATAATATATATATATATATATATATATAATATATATATATGTATATATAATATAATATATCTCTATATGTATAATATATGAATGCAAAAAAATCATTACTCATTCATAATGGCAAGCAATGGATTAAAAACTCTAATGACCACTTCAACATCACAATGAGATCATTTGATTCTGCAGAGTCCTCTGACCTTATTGGTCTTTTTATATAATTTTACTGCATATCGTGAAATTAGTATAAATGACATCAGATTGTACAGAGATGATAGACTTATGGTTGTAAGAAATTCTATGAACTTTAAAATTGATAAAATTAGAAAACTATTACATAGTTTAAATACCTAAACTTGAAAATTACTGTAAATACTAAAAAAAAAAAAGTTAACTTCCTAAATATAACACTAGATTTAATGAATAATATACAAAAAGCCCAATACTATGCTTTGTATATACACCCTATGTCTAATCATACCCCATCTATAATTAAACATATACCTTTATCTATCGAAAAAAAGAATAAGCACAAATTCAGCAAATGAGAAAATATTCTATGAACATAGTAATTTCTATAATAAAGCTCTAAAGAATAGGGGCTATAAATGCCCAAACTCAATTAAAAAATGAAAATGTACACCATAGAAAAATCATTTGGTATACACCCCCCATACAACCAAATGGTAAGAAATAAGTTAGCACAAAAATTCCTTGCATTAATTGATAAACATTTTCCTAGGGATAGTAAACTTAGTACAATTTTTAATAAAAATACCCTAAACATAAGTTACAGTTGTACTGAAAACTTAGAAATGATTATTAAGAAACATAATGCTAATATCTTGAATAAACACTTATACAAAAATAAAAAAAATATAGATCCTAAAATAAAAAGAAATGAAGATAAAGAAAAATTATGTAACTTTAGAAATCCTCAAAACTGCCCTCTTAATAATAAGTGCCGTATTGAATCTGTAGTTTATCAATGCAATATCTCATCTATTGAAGATCCAGACATGGCTAAATTTTACATTGGATGCACAAGGAATTAATTCAAAAGAAGGGGAAACCAATATCAAACATCCTTTAATAATAATATATACTAAAATCAAACATCCCTATCTAAATATTTCTGGAACGTAAAAACCCAAATAAACACCAACGGTAAAATGGAAATTAATAAGAAAAGCTAGAGCTTATAGGTCATATATGAAAAATTATACATTGTTAAGTTTCTGAAAAATAAAAATTTACTAAATCGAATATATGAAATGGCTATGTTTTGTAGGCACTGTCAAATGTTTTCCTTAAATAATAATTAATTTTTGTAAAAAAAAAAGAGAGATGAAACACATATTTATACTTGATCATTAATTAGTAATTATATTCTAATACATTCATTTGTAAAAATACTGTATAGTCTATTAGTTATTAGAAGGAAGAATGGTATTTTAAATCTGTAGGAATAAAAATTAAGTATTAAAAATATGACTTACTCATATCTAAATGACCCTTTTAGAAAATCTTTGTGTATAAAAATATGAATAAAATGGATAAATAAAAATGTCAAATTGTTTTGTCATTGAAAACCCAGACGAAATGCTGAATAACGGATGTCTTTGTTTGTGAGCAGGCACCTCCACCCCACCTAAAATTAATCTGACTTTGTAAGTAACATATATTGGATACAAGAGTTGTCTAGGGAAATTAAAACTCAACCACCCCTAATCAAAATAGATTGAATTTTCCTTAAACTTAACAACTCAAAATATTAAAGTTTTCTGTGCTTATGAATTAAGTAAATTTCTTAGAAAGTTATTCCTAACATTGCTTGACAATGAAACAAAACTCTGGATTTTAAGTTTAATTTTTATAATTAAATTTACAACTTTAGTTTCAGTTTTGAAACGTAGAAATTTCTGTGTTGTGATGGAATCATATTTTTAAAAAAGAAAATAATTATAATATATAATATAATATATATACATATATATATATTATAATATATATATATATATATATATATATATTTATATTTATTTCGTTTTAATTTAAGATTTAAGTCTTTGAGTGCATTCTTAGTAGCACAGATTTGTACAAAATTGTCCAAAATCAAGGGAATCAAGGACCAATCAATACCACAACATTCTTGTTAATGAAATGTGGCTTGCTGCTAAAAAAAAACTTTTTGCCTAAGATCAACATTTCATGTTCCAACATGATAATGATCCTAAGCCTTAAAGAATAATCGTTATCTAGAGAGGAAGCACGATGAAGGTAAACTGAAACTCTTCCAGTGGCCCAGTCAGAGTCCTGACCTTAACTCAATTGAAAACCTTTAGGCAATAATGGACAATCATGCTTGTAAAATGGAAGTTAATATGGAAGATGAGTTTTTACGCAAATTAAAGGAATACTGGAAAAATCTGGTGAAGGATGTTGACTTACTAAAGAATTTAGTCCATAGCATCCCATGAAGAATTAAGGCTATTATTAAGACAAAAGGTTACCAAACAAAATAATAAATCATTTTTTGACTTGTATAATGTACATATGTATACTTGTATTAATACCCTGTATTAATAAATGAATTCTATTACTCACTTGTCTTGGTAAAAATATAAAAATCAACTTTCTATGAGTGCGTCTATTTTTTTTGCCTTGTACTATATATATATATATATATTCTCAGTCTGTTCTATTTCTATTCATAGTTATCTTACTATCTCTGATGGAAACAATTGCATACTCTTCCTATCTGACTATTTCTGCTTGTATATCCCTTGGTTCCTATCTCAATTTTTTACTTATAAAAACTATAAAATGATTGAAATAGGTACCAAGAGATGTACCAGCTGAGAGAGACTATTCTTATCTGTCTGTCTCTGCTTGTATATCAGTGATAGACAGAAACAGTCTCTCTCAGTTTGTGCCAACCAATGAAGTTATGTTTTCTGCAATATAAACACGCCTGAAAAACATGTTGGTTTTTCAACTACAACCTCCACCCAATGCCATTTAGGTATGTATGTATGTATATTTCAGTGCCAGTAAAAGTGGGTGGGAAATAGAAGTGTCCAGTCTGTGTAGTCAGAAGTGTGTATGGGGTGAGGGGTAGGGAGAATGATTCTGGTTGGTCAATTGGAAATAAGGATCAACTAAAATAGAAACAGACATCAATATCTGGGAAAAATTCTGCTGATACCAAATTTAGTTTTCTGTTTTTATTTTATTTTGGCATTTTTACATTTATGTACATGATAAAAAAATGATCACAGTTTATTCCTGTTCATTTATTTATTTGAATGAGAAGTAGTAACAATAATAATAGTAATTAGTATGTAAATAGTCACGTGATAGGCTGATTTTTTTTCTACATTTTATTAAACCTTTGCAGGTTATTTAAATCTAGAAAATATTTTATTTTAGATTGTAAGAATTTTTCTTTAGAGATAATAGTGATTTAGTAATACAAGTCTTACTAATTAACCCATAGCTGGGGAGAGAAAAGGTGGATTCATACCTTTCGTAAGGGTATTTGTGCATAGGTAAATATAAACAAACCCAACTGTAATTAGAACTCGGCTCTCCAGTTAACAATCAATCATTACACCATCCACACATCCAAGCTTGCATACTTTGTTTTTGAGTTATTAAGTTTAAGGAAAGTTTAAACAAGATGACGCGGTGTTGCCATGTAGATTAGGTTACATTTGTCATTCATGTACATTTGTAGGTAGTTTGTCTTCAGTGTTTAACATGTGTAGTAGTGAGTTAACTGAGAAGTGTTTCATTTAATAATGGCAGGGTATTCATATCATGAACAAGCAGATATGATTTTTACATACGGTCACCTGAATGGTAATGGATGTGAGGCTGCAAGGCCGTATCAGACTGTATTTCCAGACTGAAGGCAGCCAAGCCATCCAACCTTTGCTGCTGTTTATCATTGCATTACTGAGACAAGATCCATGGCACTATAAGCTATGGATTGAGGAAAACAGAGATTCACTCACACACAATAAGCACATTCTACAGGCTGTCAGGGAGGATCCCATTGTCAGCACATGTCAAGTGGCCCTAGCATGTCGTACATCTCATAGTGCCGCATGGAGGGTACTTCAAGAGCAGCTACTGTATCCGTATCATTTGCAATGTGTGCAGGGTCTATCATCCTCTGATCACTCACCATGGGAGACCTTTTGCCAATGATTTATTTTACAAACTGCCAATCCGTTGTTTGTCTCTTCAGTCTTGTTTAAGGATGAAGCAACATTTGGAAAGATGGAATAACAAATTTGCACAGTCAAGGTGTATTTATGCATACAAGTGTGTGTTACAAAGTTCTCAGCTCAACTAAGAAGGGATTCAAAAAATTCTTATGGTTGGTTATTAAATCAGATTTTACAAATTGGGTTTGTATCAAGAACTTGTAGATTTAAGCAATATTTGACCCCTTACCTTCCCTTTGTGTCCCTGCTCTACTGTCTATTTACACAAACTCCTTAGGTAGGTTACTCACTATACCCCGCTTCTCCTTGTGATGATCAATATGCTGCGTGAGTAGTAAATTTCCCATTCCCTACTATCTTCATAATATAAATGTTTTATTTCAAATGGCTAGATATAACCATAAATTCTATGTTAATAGTTTCTTTTCTCACATTTCTTCCTTGTGGGACTCTCTTCCAACTTCTTGTTTTCCAGTCAGGTTTGATCTTCAAAAATTTGAATGCAGTGTCAATCGTTATCTTCTGTCTTCTTTATTTTTGTTCTCTCATTATTTTGCTCATTAATAATGTATTTCTTTTTCTTATATTCTTTCACACTCAGTAACCCCACCATGCATCTTAGTGACTTTGTTGCCATGCTTGGGGTGAAAAGATTAAAAAAAATATGTGAGAGTGATATACAGCTTGGAAAGAGAAATTGGAGAGCTGAGTTTGTATTCTAGTTGGATTTATTATATTCCCTTACGTGAAAATACACTTGAAAAAGGTAAGAATCAATATCTACTCCACAGCTATGGATTAAATAGTAGGAGTTGTATGTGGAAGAATGATATCATTGCCATTCTCAATAAATTGTTTATGTAACATTCACTTAAAATAAAGAATTATTATTACAATCCAAAAATAGGTTTTGGCTTTAAATAACCTACAACAAATTTCAACAGACACCATTTCATTTTATGTATAAGTGTCCTTTTAGTTCTTGTTCTTTTGAATTTTTTAATTACTCATATGTTCAGTCCATGATATTCTCAGCATGCTTCTGTAGAACAACATTTCTGTTGCATTGTCTCTTCTTCAACTGTAAGGAAATTGTTACTACTTGCTACTTTTTCTTATTAATATTACATATTCATCATTACTTCTATTCTATTTAACTATTTATGGCTTATGGCCACATAACGTTGAAACACCAGTTCTCGTACGATAACCAAAGTTAAACAATATCAAACCTGGCCAGTACCTAGATGGTTGACCATCAAAGTTTGTAAAAGTATTTTGATACACCCTATATACATATATATATATATATATATATATATATATATATATATATATATATATATATATATGAAAAGAGAAGAAGAGAGACACAGTCAAACCCAAAATAAACATCAATGTACAAGAACACATGAAATTGAAAGCATTTAAAACATCAGACACTATTTTATTTGCTAAAGCCCAAAATGGAATACAAAAATAAAACTACAATAAAAAAAAATCTCTTAAAATTCCTCTATACCTTCATCTTCTCTTTTTGACCCTATTTTTAAAAAAAAAAAACTGTTCTAAATATAAATGTCTGTGAGACACTCACCAGTGCCTGTTCAATAAGTCTGCAACATAAGACTAATGCAAAAGCCAATTCCAGAACATTTCACACCTCCCAAACCCTGCTACTAATTTCATTTCATATTCAAAGTTCTGAACCCATCTACTTCCCATGGCAACATCCTGAAACTCATTGTACCTTCAAATATGAAATTGTGTAAATAGATTTTGCAAAGATGATAATCTTATGAAAGTTATTTTTTTCATTTGTGATTTTCCTTTTTAACCTTCATTTTTATTGTTTTTTTCTTTATTTTAGTTTTCTTCTTCATATCGTTTCTTCCTTTTTTCACCCTTTTTTTCCATCTGCCTTTTGTAACTTTCTTCAATTTTGTGAAGCCATTATTATTGGCAAATAAACAATCTCTATGAAAGTGATATGCCTGAAGAGACTGATCTTTATATCTACGTATATTTATATATATGCATGTGAGTGTGTGCATATGTCTGTGAATAGATAGATAGAAAGACTTTAAGAATGAAATCAGTACTACCAGTACAACATGAAAAATTATATATATATATATATCTAATAATAATTCATGGATGGCTGTTTTGTCTTTTTGGGACTCATCAGCAGTGCACATATACTACTGACAATGAGGAGTAGCTATATTGAGTCTAGTTAGTTTCATCTTCGTCACCAAAGTCTCGGTAGAGGATGTGCAATGTTGATGAGTCCAAAAAAGGACAAAACAGTACTCCAGTGCATTCTACATTCTGTGTGGAGTGTGTGTGTGTGTTTGTGCTTTATTAGTGTATATATATATATATATATATATATATATATATATATATATATATATATATATATATATATGTATAGAATATATATATATATATATATATATGTATGTATAGAATATGTATATATATATATATATATATATATGTATATATATATATATATATATATATATATATATGTATATGTATAGATATGTATATATATATATATATATATATATATATGTATATATATATATATATATATATATATATGTATATATACATAGTATATATATGATTATATATATATATAGTATACATAGTATATATATAGTATATATATATAAATATGGTATATTTATAGTATATTTAGTATACATATGATATATGTATAGTATACATAGTATATGTATAGTATATATATATATATATATATATATATAAAAGTATATATAGTATGCATAGTATATATATATATATATATGTATATTATATATGCTATATATATATGTATATATATGTATATGTATATATATATATATATATATATATATATATATATGGATATATATATATATATATATATATATATATATGTACTATACATAGACATATATATAGCATATATATAGTATATACATATACTATACATATATGTATTGTATATATATATATATATATATATATATTACATATCTATCTATGGTATATATATAGTATATATATGTATAAAGTGTATATATATATAGTATATATAAAACCATATATATATATAGTATATTTATATATATATATATATATATAGCATATATATATATATATATATATATATATATATATATATTTATATATATATATATATATATATATACATATATATATATATATATATATATATATATATATATATATTTATATATATATATATAGTATATATATATATATATATATATATATATATATATATATATATATATATATATATATATATATATATATATACCGGTAGAAAAAATAAATAACTGGTGTTTCAACATTATGTTGTGAGCCATAAATAGTTAAATAGAATAGAAGTAATGATGAATATGTAATATTAATAAGAAAAAGTAACAATAGTAACAATTTCCTTACAGTTGAAGAAGAGACTCAATGCAACAGAAATGTTGTTCTACAGAAGGATGCTGAGAATATCATGGACTGAACATATGAGTAATTAAGAAATTCTAAAGAACAAGAACTAAAACGACACTTATACATAAAAAGAAAGGGTGTCTGCTGAAATTTGTGATATATTACGAAAAATTGATATGTATTTATATACCATATATATATATTTATATAGATATATATATATATATATATATATATATATATATATATATATATATATATATATATATACATATATATATATATATATATATATATATATATATATATGTACATATATTTATATACATATATATATATATCATATATACATTTATATAGCATATATATTGATATGTCCTGGAAAGAGATATATTTGTTTGAAATATTAAAGTGGTTGTTCGGTACTG